>CM053588.1:173971632-174038840 GCA_028646515.1 Pseudochirops corinnae
CTATATGTCCTCTTCATTGCACTTAAACAGATGCCACCCTAGTTTTGAACCTCATCTTCACTACTGCAGCAACCTTCTAACTGGTCTCACTGCCTCAAGTCCCTCCCAAGTCCAATCCATCCTCCATTCAGCTACCAATGTGATTTTTTTCTAATATGTTAAGTCTGACCATGTCACCACTACCCACTCCCTACCTCAACTTGCGGAGCTTTCTATAGCTCCTTATTTCCTCCAGAATGAATATATAAAATCCTGTTTTTGGCATTTAAAACCTTACCCATCCTTCACTTTCCAGTCTGCTCATACTTTACTCTCCATCATTCACTACACAGTCCAACTACATCAGAGGAAACATTTCAAAGCCTACCTTCTGCAGGAGGCTTTTTCCTCCAGCTATTCCTGTCAACTCTCTATTCTTAGGAGCAGTAGAGAGAGTGCTGGGCCAGCAGTGGGAGATCAGAAAGACCTGGACTCAAATCCTGCCTCAAGCATTCAGCTGTGTGACTAGGGCACCTACTCAGTTTCTCCAAGTCTTCATTTCTCCATTTGAGGATTAATAGTAGCCTCTCCATCACAAAGCTGTGAGGACCAAATGAGATAATCTATGTACAACACTTTAAAATCTTCAAAGTATTATATGGGGTGTCCCCACAGTCTTAGTACAGCTGTGGGGAGCCAATTATGGGGAGCCCTGCTGTCCTGCAGCAGGACTGAGAAAGTGTGGGAGTCCTGCCATCCCAAAGCAGGGCTGAGAAAGTGTCACCTACCCAGAGGTTGCTAGTGGGTGCATAAAAAGAGACGGGACTCCTGGAATGGTGAAAGTAGAGAGCCAATGTTTATTCTTCCAGGCACAAGCTTTATAGAGCCATAATCCTTCTCCCTAATTGTTTTCCCCAAGGACATTATGCACTTCTCTGTTCCCAGGTTGGGCATGAATGCCATGCTTATCTTGAGGACCTAATCCTCACACTTGTGTGTTTGAGCTCTCTCCTGGGGGACGGGGAACCGATCCAGGCCCATCAGCAATCCAAACACCTGAGAGGGCTTGTTCAGCCATCAAGCCTGTACAGTACAGCTAAGCTTTCACGAGCTTAAAACTGCACTGATACTTTTGGGACACTCTATAAAAGTAGCAGCTCTTGGGGCTTCCCTCTCTTCTCTTACCAGCTCTGGGAAATCTTCCCTGATCCTGCCAGCCAGAACTAATCTGTCCTTCCAGTGAATTGCTATAGCTCTACATGCCTCTCTTGCCCTCTCCAAGTCTAACTTGCATTATAGTTGCCAGAGCAGATGTTGTGTCTCCTCAGTTAGAATGTAAGCTCAGTGAGGTCAGAGATTACATCTCAATCTTGTTTGTTCTCCCCTCAATACCTCAAATGGCACCTTTTGCATACTAGATCCAAAAGAAGGAGAGGAAAGACCTCCAGCAAATTGAATGTATCACCTACAAAGGATTTACACAGAGAAGTGGAAGAGAATCACTCAGGAAAGGGAGCCTTGGTGAGGTGGAGCATCCACATAGATGATTTCACAGATATCATCAAGAATCCAAATGAATTACATCCCCAGACAACCCACAGTAAAATGAAAAGTATTATTCTGAGTACTAGTCATAACATTTATATAGTGCTTTAAATTTTTCAAATTGCTTTATATACATTCCATCCTCACAGCAGCCCTATGAAGTAGGAAATTTTATGATTCCCATTTTATAGATGAGAAAATTGAGGCTGAGAGAGGCTGACTTGCTCAGGGTTACAAAAGAGAGTGAATGTCTCAGACGTGTTTTGAATTCAGGTTTTCCTAAATTCAATGACTTGTTCAGTTAGCCTAGATTATTACCTACATATGCCAAGGAGAACATTACACAAAGAACCAGGACACTCTAGAAACTAGTCTTGGTTCTTCTATATGATTAGGCAAATACTTAACTTCCCTAACCCTCAGTTTCCCTATCTATTAAATGGCTAAATTAATCCTCATCCTACCCACCTCCCAAGCTTATTGAGGATTGGTTAAAATATTGTATTTGGGAATGCTTTAGTAGAGGAAAATATTTGGAGGTCTAAGCAGAATAACCTCTCACATACCTGCTTCCCAGTGTTTGGGTATATTGCCCACTCTTCATCCTCCAGAATAAAATCTGTGAACTTTCTGCAACATATTGAAGCAAGTCCAATTTCCAGGACTCAGGCCAAAGAAGTGGGTAGGGTCTGATTTGCCTTATAATGGGTTTTTGCCACTAAAAGTGGCCATTTTATTTCTTCCCCTCTCTTTTTTAATCTCATTAAAACACAGATGTTTAAATTGATGCCTTTTGGCTGCTAATTCTGGAAGGGGAATGTGAAGTCCTCTCACCCCTCTAAAACAGTTTTCAGCTCAGAGAACATTTGTGTTTCTGATTTACACACCCCTGAAAATAGGAGTTTATTATAATGGAAAGGCTGACAAGACCCTTAAATATAGTGGGGCTAGTGAGTGCAACCATACTGGCATGCATAAAACATCGCCTTGTTAGGATTCTAGCCATTCAGTGAACATCTGGGAAGTTGAGTCTCCAGCTTTTTGCATCAGTGAATGAATTTCAGTGCGGCGTCATTGTCTCCTCTGTTGCCCAATAGTGGTCGTCCTTATGCATATAGATAGATGGGGTCGTTTTGTTACCTGGCTTAAAAGCCTTCAGTTATTTTCAAGAAAAGTCCCAATCCTTCTGCCTGGCTTTTGAGACTCTCTAACATCTAATACCACCCTACCTTTCCAGTCTTTTCCTGAACCACTCTCATTCATATTCTTCTCTATGTTTGAGCCAAATATGACTGTTCAATACTGGTCATACATGCCATGCCTTAGGTCATGTTATCTTCTCTGCCTGAAATTCCCTTTTTCCTCCCTTCCCCCACAACCTGCTGAAATCCTTTAAAGCCCAACTCCAGTGCTATCATCTCCTCTCAACTTCTTCTCTGATCCCTTCTGTCAATAATTACTACTGCCCCATTGATCTTTCCAGCACTTTGCACCATTTTAAGACATTTATCATATATTTTAATAGTTTGCATTTATATAACTTTAAGATTTATTTTGCATATATTATCTCATTTGATCCTTCTGACAACCCTCTTAGGTAAGTGCTATTATCATCCCTATTTGCAAATGATGAAACTCATGAAATTTGTGACTTGCCCAGGGTCATACATCTAGTAAATAGCTGAGATGAGATATGAAACCCAAGACTCCTGACTCCTAGTCTAGTACTCTATTAATTGCACCAACCTATGAGACAGTGGTTGAAATTCAAATGGAAATGGATCCCTGCAGGTTGCATACTGACTTAAAAAACCACAAATTTAGATTATCAATGTTGTATTGCATTGGGGGAAAGGGGAGACAGTTGTGTGACCCTGGGCAAGTCACTTAACCCTGTTTGCCTCAGTTTCTTCATCTTCCAAATGAGCTGGAGAAGGAAATGTCAAACCACTCCAGTATCTTTGCCAAGGAAACCCTAAAACGGGTGACAAAGAGCCCAACATGACTGAAAATGACTAAACAAACAACAAATTGTAATTTTATTTATTTTGTTAAACATTTTCCAATTGCATTTTAACCTGGTTCAGGCTGAACATCAAGTCTTTGATGCCTCTCTTTATTATAGTTATTTGTGTATTCTTCCTGCTCTTTCTATTATGACTCTCAGTCTAGGCGCCATGTCTCATTCAAACTTTGTATCTTCCCCAGCACCTGAATTCTGGTGCTCTGAATAAAGCAGGTGCTTGGCAAACACTGAATTGACTGGAATTAAATTGCACTGAAATGAATCCTTCCCCTCGCGTCCCTGTGGATAATGCGCTGTGCTGCTTTTCTCATAGGAGGCGAAGTCACAAAACCACGGTTTGCTCAGTATTTCCATGGCAGCCTGGCCAGTCTCACAATCCGCCCAGGAAGAATTGAAAGTCAGAAAGTGATTTCCTGCTTGCAGGCCTGCAAGGAAGGGTTGGATATTAATTCCCTGGAGAGTCTTGGCCAAGGAATAAAGGTAAGGGATGAACTGACATCATCTATGATAACATTTGGAACTGATTTATGAAGTAGTGTGTACTGGGTAGAGTACACAGAGTGCAAATGTACTCCCAGAAGCTATGTGACTTCTCATAACATCCCAGGGAAATAAAGTGTCATAGCAGAGAAGCTATGCCAGCACCGAGACAAATGTTCCCATGACATCTGAGGTGAACCTTAGAAAGGGAGGCACCATAGCCACTGGAAACATCCAGGTCAGACATATTCTCAGTGTCCACATCAGCCTGTTGTGCAAAAGCAGACCAGTAATCAATGGCTTCTGGTTGGGGCCAGCTTCCGATTTAATTAGGATTTGAAGCATGCTTATCAGTTATTTGGGAGGCAAGAAAGGCAGGAAGTATAGGTTGTTCCTTGTGTTACCAATTGTAAGAGGTCACTGATTCAATACCCTCGCTAAGCAGCAAGGCCATATAAAGATAAGGAGTCAGATGTCAATTCAGTTCCTAGCTCCACAGATGCTCAGAGGCTTATGGCTTGCAAGTCATGTCACTGATGATGGTGATGATAGCTACTATCTATATATGGCCTACTATGTACCAAAAACTGCTAAGCATTTTACAAATGTTATCTCATTTGATCCTCAACACAATTCTGGGTGGTATCATTATTCCCATTTTATAGTTGAGGAAACTGAGGAAATGGGAGGTTAGGTGACTTGACCAAGGTCACACACCCAAAAAAGTGTCTGAGGCTGGATTCCAAACTCAGGTCTTCCTGAATCCAGGGCCAGTCAGTGCTCTATCACTGAATCTGGCTCTGAACCTTTTAGAACCTAGCTGCCTTGGTTTCCTCACCTTTAAAATTAAGATAATAAATACATAAATAATAAGGTAATAAAAATGAGTTTCATTTATACAGCCTTTTAAAATTTAGAAGGGGTGTGAAGAATATCACCAACATCCTGTGAGGAGGCAGGTGTTACTGTTATCCCCATACTACAGAGGAGAAAATTGAAGCTGGAGATTAAGTAGATTGATCCATGGCCATACAGCTTAATCAGGCTCAGTGGATAAAGTCCTGGGTCTGGAGTCAGGAAGACCTGAGTTCAAATCCAGCCACAGACATTACATAGCTGTGTGACCTGGGCCTGTCACTTCACTTCTGTTTGCCTTAATCCACTGAAGAATGAAATGGCAAACCATTCCATGGTGGACAGCATGGTCTACAGGGTTACAAAGAGTCAGACACACCTCAGTAACTGAACAGCAACAAGATTCAGCTTACTGGGTGTCAGAAAGTAGATTTGAATCCAGGCTCCCCTGACTCCATATCTAGAACTTGATCCCAGCCTAACAGGAAGGAAAATAGCCCAGCAACACAAGGCGCCAGTTTGTGGGATCAGGGGAGGTCAAGAGCTATCCTGGCATTAGCTGGAGCACAGGGTCAGCTGAGGACTGAGAATCAGGGCCAGAAAGAGCCACCATCATTCTTCTTTCCATCCCTTTTCCTATTGGCCCAGGCCTTATATTCCCCAGGCTGTGAATGGTTGCTCAGTAGTGCAGAGCTCCACATATATTATCTGGGCAAGCAACTTTCCAATCCCTGTGCCTAAAGCCTCTTTATTCACTCCCTCAGCTTCCTGCCAACTAGGTACAGAGGAACATCAAGCAAATAGTTCTCTAAGAGTCTAATTAAGCAAGCAGATTACATACAAAAGCAAGAAAACTTTCCACAAGGGATCCTGTATTAGGAAATACAAAATCTGAGACAGAGCAAACTGACATTGATACATGGTACAGAAGAAAATAAATATCCCTTTGCATGTAACACGTGGGGCAGTGGGAAGAGCAGTGGATGTGGGGTCAAGGGAACAGGATTTGAATCCTATCTCTGTTCCTTTCTGTGTCTATACTGTCGGGCAACTTGGCTCCCCATTCTGAACCTCAGTCTACTCATCTGTAAAACTAAAGAAGATGGTTTAAATGATCTCTGAGGTCCTTCTCTCCAAGATCCTCCAATTCCTCCCTAGACCTTGGTTTCCCTACTCTTCAATGTGAAAGTCTATAACTTCTAGATGGTCTCTAACAGTTTATAAATCAAATAGTTTACCAGCTCTATGCAAAGCACTCTGCTAGATAAGACACAATTGCTGTTTCCATGTAGCTTCCTCTAATAAAGACATTGTAAAGAGGATTAGTCTAAATCAGGAGTGGGGAACCTGTGGCCTCAAGGCCACAAGTGGCCCTCTAGGTCCTCAAATATGGCTCTTAACAAATCCAGAGTTCTGTGAAATTTGGATTCAGTCAAAGGGATTCACCTGAGGACACAGAGGGCCACATGTTGCCTCAAGGCCACAGGTTCCCCACCCCTGGTCTAGATAATGGGGTTAGATGCAAAGATATATGAGTAATCCGCATAGAGATGACAGTTTACCCCATAGAAATTGATAAAGTCACAAAAAGAGAGAAAAGAGAGAGGGGACTGGGACCTAGAATAGAGTCTTGGGAGAGTTGGGGTTATGATCTGGGTTATAAATAATTCCTTTGGACAGAATGCTTAAAACTGTAGGAGGAGAAAGGGTGAATAGTATCATGAAAGCCCAGAGAGGAGAGTATCCAGAAGGAGGTGGTCACCAATGCCAAACAGATTAGACAAATCAAGAAAGATGAGCACAATTAGGAGTTTTCAGAGTTGGGGCAAAGAGGTTATTGATATAGGAAACTTGTGAAAAGTAGGAGTGGGGCAAGTTAATTTTGTAATGGCCCTCTCCCTCCCAACATCTCCAACCTATCATGGACCATGGGTGTGTTAGCCTTTTAACAGGGGCTAACCTGGGAAGGTTGGTATTCCTGTTAGCACATCTGGGCAGAGGTAGGGACTGTGTGGTGCTGGAGGGTAGTGAATTTTCACAAAGGAGAGAAAAGCTTCCTCTTGAGAGTTCTCTCACTGCCAGGAGTGACCATTCTACTCTAATTCTATTAGAATATTCTATTCTAATCAGGACCTCTGCTATGACATGGAGAAGGAATATAGTACAGAAGTAAGACCATGGAATCTAGAGTCAGGTCCTGGGTTTGAATCAAGCTGGGAGGTATAAAGAATCAGTGTCTAATATATTAGTCTAGGATTTTCTTCCTTTGTATCATAATTGTGATGTGTTGGGATATTTATAGGTATTTGTACCAGTTCATGTTGTAGTATTAAGCATACATAATCAATCAACATACAAGGAGGGGCAGTGTATAGAAAGTTGGACCTGGAGTCAGGAAGACCTGAGTTCAAATATGATCTCAGAAACTTACTAGTTGTGTGACTCTAGGCATGTCACTTAACCTCTGTTTGCTTAGGAGGCAGCTAAATCACTCAGTGGATAGAAAGTTGGGCCTGGAGTCAGGAAGACCCAAGTTCAAATTGGGTCAGACAGTTAATAGCTGTGTCTTAAGCAAGTCACTTAATCTCTGTGTGCTCTAATCCACTGGAGAAGGAAATGGCAAACCACTACAGTATCTTTGCCAAGAAAACCTACAATTCATGGGGTCATGAAGCATTAGACACAACTGAATGACTAAACAACAACAAATGTGCCAGGAACTTTGCCAGGTACTGAGGATACAAAGACAAAAATGTGACGGTTCCTGCCCTCAAGGAGCTTGCTTTTCAGGAAAGACAATATTACTAGATAGATAACTTTCTGTATGTAATATTATTGTAAACACAGTCATATATGTATATATATATGTACATGTATATATATGTGTATATATGTATGTATATGTGTATATGTATGTGTGTATATATACATATATGTATTATCATAATGTGTGTGTTACATAATATATAAACACAAAGTAAATGCAAGAAATTTGGGGTGGAGAGTGACACTAGTAATTGGGGAAGAGAGGAATCATGAAAGACCTTATATAGGAAATATCACTTGAACTGAGCTTTAAAGGAATTTAGGGACTCTGAGATCTGAAGGTTAGGAGGAAGTACATTCCCAGCACACAAATAATAATAATAATAGCTAACATTTATATGGCACTTACTTTGAATAAGCACCTTACAATTACCATCTCACTTGATCAACTCTGGGAGATGAGGGGCTGTTATTATCCCCATTGTACAGGTAAGGAAAGTAAGGCAAACAATGGTTAGGTGGCTTGCCCAGGGTCACACAGATAGAAAGTGTCTGGGGCCGGGTTTGAACTCAGGTCTTCCTGGTTTTAAGCCCAATAATCTCTCTACTGCACCTCCTAGCTGCTGCTAATATGAAGGCAGACATGGAATGTCACATATGAAGAACAGCAAGAAGGACAGCTGGGCTGTCCACCAGAGTATGTGAAGGGAAATAATGCTGGTAAATCTGGAACAAGAGTCTATATAATAAAGAACTTTAAATGCCAAACAAAGGGGTTTATATTTGTTTCTATACGTCAGAGACCTTTTTGAGTAAGGGAAGAATGTGGGCAGTGCTGTACTTTGTACTTTGGCAGCCACGTGGAAGGCAAATTGAATATCTGATGCAGCGAGACGAGTCAGGAAGTTATTGAAATAGTCCAGGTTTTGAGGACCTGAACTGAGGTGGTGGTGGCTCCGTGAGTGGAGAACTGGGAACATTCAAGAGATACTGTGTTGGTAAAGTTGACAAAAGTTGGTAAATGATTGGATATGTGTAGTGAGGGAGTGTGAAATGCTAAGGATGACCCCAAGGTTGTCATCCAGCCATATGCAGAATGGGGAGCAAGGAATGATGAAGCTATGAGGTCAAATCCAGTCTAGCACTGACTTTATGAATTATTGTATCTGAGCTAGCTCCCGGTTTCTTCAGGCCTGGAATTCTCTCCTTCCTCATCTCTGCTTCCTGGCCCTGCCTGAAGTCCTAGCTAAAAGCTCACCTTCTCCAGGAAGCATTTCCTGATCCTCCATAGTAGTTACAACACCTTCCTTCTAATGATTACTTCAGATTTATTCTGCACATAACTTGTTGGCACAGTTGTTTACATGTTGACTTCCTCATTAGACTGAGCTCTTTGAGAGTAGAGTCTGCCCTTTTTTTGTTTTGTTTTGTTTTTTGCATCCCCAGTGCTTAACAAGTACCTGACACATAGGTATTTAATATTTATTGGCTGTCTGATGGAGTACTGGTGACAGGTCAAATTTTTCTTCTCCTTTAACTTAAGATCAATCTGACCCCATTCTGGGTTTTGGGGAAGATCATTTACTAAACAATATGCTCTCCAACTAAACCAGCCCCAACACCCAGTGTTAACTAGTGATTTTCATCCTTTGAATACTGATTTGCTTCATTCTTTCCAACAGTATAGCTCTTGACCAGCTGGTGAGAAATATTTGTGGGCTGATGACCTTTAGTGTAGAGAGTCAAGGGACCTAGGCTCTAGGCCAAGTCCTGTTATGGCCAGCTGTGTACCCTGCAACTCATTGGACATCTCTGGACCTTAGTTTCCTCATCTGTCAAATACAAATTTGTCAGACACACCTGTCAAATGAGGGGGTTGGAATAGGTGATCTTCCTGGTCCCATCCAGCTCAGGAAATCTCTAATTCCATGTCATACTCACTAGCATTCAGATGAGCCAAATGAATAGAGTTTGCCTGTTTGGAGGACTACAACCTGATCCCGGGACACCTTCGAGTGTCCACTTCTGGCATATTGACACACATTCCTGAATCTTTTTTTATTCACTGTAGGGATTTTTTGGAACTATTTTCTTGCTTTCTTAACTCTGGGAGTTGTTGAATCCAAGTTCAGAGTCCTAGTAGACCCATATAAATATGAGTCTCTTCTTATTGGGGGAGGAGCATTCAGACCTGTAATTTCAACTCTGTAGGGGAACTGTCAGAATGGGAACTCCTTTTGTCAATACATGTGAACTATCACAATATGACTAGAAAGTTGCTTGAAGCCCTGAGATGTTAAATGACTTGCCCGTGGTCACACAACCAGCATATTTCAGAGGCAAGACTTGAACCCGGGCTCTGTCTCCAAGGCTGGCCCTCAGGGCCACCTTATTGTCTCCCAGCAAGGAAACTCCTGAAAGGAATTGTGTCTCCTGGTGTTTCATCTATGTAAGTAACTTCCCCAATAGCCCAGTGCAAGGCAAGGGAGCAGAAGCACTAATGTCTTGAGAGTCTGATTTAGGAGAGGTTTTCAATTGTGAAATGACAACAGTGACAGGGTCCTCTCCAGTTGCCACTCGTCATCTGTTGCCACTTGGTGAATTTGGCAGAGTGACAGAAGGAAATCAAAGGAAACAGAAGACTCCTGTAGGTACCAATGCAGAGGACTAGGCTTCTCAGACTGACATCTCAAGTCATGAGTGAAAAGGGGTACTAGGGATGCTTGACCTTGGACAGCGATATGATCCATATGCATCCAGCTTGACATCCAGAAACATCTGTCCCAACCACATAGCAATCAGAGAACTCCTCAGCAGCTTCCCACAGCCAACAAAAATTTGCACATTACTTTATTGGCTGTGAGGGAAAAAAATCATATTCCTGGGAACCGAGAAACACAGCGAGGTGGAGATTATTGTCACGCATCCCCTAAGGACTCCCCTGCTTCAAGCTGCTTCCTCCTGTCTGCCAAGACACCACCAGCTTTACTATGTCACCTGATGTCTTGTGTTGCAATCTGAGATTTTCTTGCCCTCACTGTGGTTTGATTTTCATATTTCTGCAATGGGATTGAGAGAGCAGAGTTAAAGCTGTTGCTGTTTTTATCCACTGTTTTTTTTTCTTTTCTTCAACAAAGATATAAATGATTGGTATAAGACCCTCCCTTGTTTTCCACAGCTGCCCCTCAGATGATTTGGCAGCTGAGCTATTAAGTAAACTAGGGACCCTTAGACTTCCCTGGCTAATTCTCTTCTCTCTTGCTAGAAGGCTTCAGCTAACAAGGTATACTATTCATGTTACTGTGAAATGTTGGCAATCCATTCCTCTCTAGAATGTCTCTTTGTTCCTCTGTTGCACTCTTCTCCAGGGCACTTGTCTGTGGCCCCTTCATGGGTCCATTTTGCTGTTTGGTGGGATCATCGGCTCTAGGGCTTTAACAGGGTCACTTTTTTATGTCACTTATGGCTCCCCTCTAAGGGTCCTTCTAAGGCAACCTTCATTTACTCAGGTGCCAGGTCTGTGAAATTTATGTTGATTTTTTTCTTCCCAGGATTGAGCTGAAGTTGACCTTTGCAAGTGTTACTTACAATAAAAGCATTTTCCAAGTGAATTAATGGTTAAAATAGGATCCCAAGGGAGCATATCCCATTGTATCAGCTATTTCCTCCACCTGAAGGATACCTGATGTGATATCCCCAGCCTCCAACTATTTCTCAAGCTTCAGTCCTACATTCATTGCTAGGTGTCTGTGGGTTATTCCATGGGTTTGGTCCATCAGGATCTCAAATTGAAATCATCATTCCTCCCCCCCCCCCAGGAGAGAGGGGAGGAGAGAGACTGAGGGGAGGAGGGAGAAGAAGAGAGAGAGGGAGAGAAAGATAAAGAAAGACAGGAGGAGAAACAGAGGCAGAGAGATAGAAAGAGGAAGGGAGACAGAAAGAGAGGGGGGAGAGAAAGAGCATGAGGGTGAGAGAGGGAGAAGAAGGAGGAGGAGGAAAACAGAGACAGAGAGGGAGGAGGGGAGAAACAGATGGAGAGATAGAAAGAGGGAGAGGGGGAGGGGGGAGAGGGAAAGGGAGGGCGGGAAAAGAGAGAGAGAAAGAGAGAATATAAATGTTTCAGCCCCTGACTTTCTGGTCACCCAGGTTAGAACTACCCTCTCTCACTTTCTTAAATCTTTAGTCCTTTCCTTTCTATTCCTTGGCATACTACCCTAGTCCAGATGCTTATAAACTCCAACCTGGTTGACTATAATGGTCTTTTAACTGATTCCCAGCTTCTAGTCTTCTTTCCATTACCCCATAATCTGTCCTTCATGTCTCTTCCAAATGAACCTTTCCAAAATACCACTCATCCGATTACTCCTCTACTCAAAACCTTTAGTAATTCTCTATTGCCTCCAGGAAAAAGAGTCCAAACCATGTTTAAGATTCACCACAATAATGACTCCAATCTACCTTTCCTGTAATTTATTTCAAATTTCTCCCACACACAAACCCTTTGTTGTTTCAGTCCTAATCCATTCACCATCACCTTTTTTCCCCCCACACTCTGGTCCTTTGTTTATTCCCTTTCCTCTGCCTTTCTGTGCTATCCTTAACTATCTCAATCCAGCCTTCTCCATGGTCCAACCAACTATTGCTCTGTGTTCTCTTTAGTTTGTATCCAAATCCATATCCTCCATAAAGCATTCCATTGTTACTTCAGGGAAGCGATCTCTCCCTTCTTTAAAATCTGCAGAGCTTAGCACTCATAGGAAACATAGTCTACTGTCTTTTTTCTAGTTGTATACATGCCATTATCTCAACTGAATTATATGCTCCTGGAGAGCAAAGGACCCTGTCTTATTAGTACTACTTATAGTACCTAATACAATATGTTGATCATAATAAGGATTCAATTAATAATAAAGGAAGAAAGGAAGGAGGGAAAGAATAAAAAAAAATACACCAATTAAATATCCAAGTACTTGAAAGGTTTTTTGAAATTCAAAAATTTTGAAAAAAGTAAGTAGGCAAAATGAACCACCACAGTGGTTACATAGCACAGTACATGCTATATTTCACAGCCATGGTCTTTTATCTCAAAAAATTCTGAAAGACTAAGTTTACTCATTCATCCACATGAAATCCCTCATGTGAAAAGATGTAATAGATTTATTCTGCTTGGCTCCAGTGGGCATAACCAGGAGGAATTGCTAGAATATATGAAGCAGTAAATATAGTCTTTATATCAATCACAAACTTGCTAATAATTTCCTGGAATCAGGAAGACATCTTCCCAAGCTCAAATCTGACCTCAGACACTTATTAACTATGTGACTCTGGAGGCAAGTTACTTAACCCTGTTTCCTTAGTTTTCTTATCTGCAAATTGAGCTGGAGAAGTAAATAGCAAACCACTCCAGTATCTTTTCCAAGAAACCCAAAATAGGATCACTAAGAGTCAGATATGACTAAAATGATTGAACAACATGACTAAGCCAGAGACAATTAAGAGACATTAACACCCCAAAGGTCTTCATAGCATCATGTGTTCTTCAATGCAAACTGATTGGAAGTCATGGACTACCAGTCTTCAAAGAATTAAAATTTGAGAGTCACTGGAAGGGCCATGAAGAGGCATACGGTAGGCTGCCATATATTATAAGTGAAGAGTTATTAGAAGAAGTAATATAAAATATGTCATTAGAGAGATAGAGAAATGGGAAAAAAGACAAGTTGATAGCATAAGAAGAACAAGTGATGACCAACAGAATAGTCTTTGTCCTTAGTATTCATGTAATAGCAAAAACTATAAAGGAAGGCCCCCAGTATGTTGGGTAGAACCTTTATGGAGGATTAGTAAGAGGAAGGATGTGGACAAGAACCTGAGATAAGTACAGATCAACAGGTTGTGATATGCATGGTTAGAAGAAGTACCTACATCAATGAGATCACAGATTCCTCAGAGTACTACCTTCAAAGTAATAAAAATATATTTCATTTAAAAAATTATTTTAAATATTTCACTAATTCAGACTCTCCTTCATTCTTCCATTTAAGAAATATATATTCAGTATCTAGTTAGTACCTACTATCCTAGGGACTGTTGACAAATATAAAATTTTTAAAAACCATTATATCTGACCTCAGTCTGAAAGGAAAGTTAGAAAGACAAATTATCCAGTAAGAGATACAGTCAAGATAGTACACAGGAAATCACAAGATACTGTGTGGTAGCAACTTGATGCTGAAGTGTTGTAAGAACTCAAAGGAAAGGAATAATCGCTTTGACCCAGAGTTAGGCCAGAAAACCTCTCAAAGGAGGAATTAACTGGTAGTTAGGAATTAACTGGTAGACAGTAGAAAGTAGTACAATCAATGACAGAAGGGAAGCTTGAGTAAAGACCCAAAGGAAAAAATAGATGCCATATGTATGTAATACAGAAAACAGTCTAATTAGAGTGATGGGTCTAGGCTGAGGAGTAATGGGAAAAAGGAGTGAATAAGAAAGGTTGATGTCAAGCTAATAAGTTGGAGTTTAATATGATAAACAATAAGGAATCATTGTAAATTCTTATACAAGGAATGACATGATGCACCCTCATCAGTTAGTACTTAGGGAGAACGTCACCATACATGGCACTATCCTAAGGTTCAATAGGGCTCTAGTACATAACCACATGTATTATCAACTGTGGTAAAGTGGAAAAAGAGTTTAAGTTTACTCTCCCATATTTTCTAACTTGTGTGATTAAAGGAGCTGTTTAATCTCTCCAAGCCTCAGTTTCCTCATCCGAAAATTGGGATGATAAAAACATACTCTTTACCTATCTCACCAGGCTGTTGTGAATCAAGTGCTTTGTGAACTGTGGAGCACCATATAAATAAATGTGAGCTATTGTTACTGGTAGAAAGAGCACTGGGAAATTGAACGATGGGTTAATTATAATGACCAAGCCTGATCCCAGAGAAGAGTGGGGAAAATTCACTTCCCTTCATGCTTTGCAGAGATAAAGGACTATGGCTATGAATTATTGTATGTACTGTCAGATATAGCTGAAATGCTGGCTCATTTTGCCTAGCTATTTTTTTTCCTCTTTTTTATTCATTGTTACAAAGGAAAGCTCATGGGCAAAGGGAAAAGAAGCAGAATATATTCAGAAATGAAGATGATATAAAGACAAACTATATCAATGAAAATCAGATTTTTTTAAAGCACATTAAACATGAATCAAGAGCTCTGGATTTTAAGTCTGGATCTGACACCTAATCATTTAACCTCTTGGGTATTTGCATTAAGTACCATATAAGCCTTAAAGTGTAACATAAATGTGAACAATTATTAGAATATTACAAATACAGAATGTGGACAGAATATGGCAGTGTGGCATAAGGAAGAGAAAGCTGACCTCTAACACTTGTATTTGAGTCTTGTGCCCAACATCTACCATCTGTGTGACCCTAGGAAAGTCATTCAACTTCTCAGTGTTCCAAGATGATAAATGACAGATAAATGATAAAATGTTCTAAGCAGATAAATGACCAGTCTGCATTGGTAAAGAGAATTTTTCTCCATATGATAGTTCCTTAAGCCAATGAAATCCCAAGTCCAGTCACTTTCCCTCTCCTGATGACTTCTTTAGATCCCTTGAAGTCTTGATGCTTGACATTCGCTATTACACTATCATTGGCAATATTTATGGCTAAAGATTGTGACAAAATCAATAACCAATGGCAAGCTGTGGTCAACACCTAATTCTCTGTCTTAACAGAAAGCAGATAGCACAGAGCAGTGGATATTCTGAAAGCAACGAATATTGGGTTTTCAAATACATTAGGATGTTTTACAGTTGTTTTTTTCTTGTCATTTGGCTACAGCTGATATTTCCATTTTTCCTGCGTGAATGGCAAGAGAAAATGCCCCCAGTTTACCAGGTGGCAGAGAGATTCCAGTGTGGATTTAAAGCTCTGCTGACAATAATCCAGAGAATAGATAACACACATGCAAATAATTAACAGATTACTATATTTATGTATGCAACATTTTGTAGACATTATAGGTTCAAGAGTTATATTGGAGACTTTTCCTCAAAGATATGTATCTGACTACTGCTGGGTAGGTGTTGTGTGCCTGTTATCTTTTATACTAATCATTTACGTTTCCTCTAGTATCACTTCAACCCTTCCCAGTCAGTTCTTGTTATGGAAGGAGAAGACATCGGGAATATAAATCAGGCTCTCCAGAAAGTGTCCTACATCAACTCCAGGCAATTCCCCACTGCAGGAGTCAGGAGACTCAAAGTGTCATCAAAAGTCCAGTAAGTTCAACTCCATCAAACCCATTAAGTTCATCATGCTGCAAAAAGTGTATTTGCCATGGGGATTGGGAAGAGGGAAAATAACATTCCTAAGGGAAAAAAAACCTACCATTTATGAAGCACTGAGCAAATGCTCACTTTTCTATACCTACAATGCTATTCACATTTTTCTACTTGTAGAAAAGGGATTGTTCCAGTTTTCTAGGTATCTGAAGAGGCCTATGCAAATATATTTAATAATTCATGATTTAATTTTATTTTTCAGGAAATTTTTTGTTTTAATGCTTAAGATGTCCTGGCCTTCATTTTGTCAATTGTACCTGCTTTAATAGCAATACGGTTTCCATTCTAAACCCAGAAAGTCAAATAGATAGTCATGTATATGGATCACCTAAATTAAGGAGCTCTGGGAAGGTGCCCTTTACTCAAAACTACCTCTGTCACTGACTGATCTGTAGCCATTTGACCTGAAATTCCAACATTAAAGCTTCATTTCTTGGGAGACTTAAGAGTGTTTCATTTTCTCTGTCCCTTATCCCAAAGTAAATACAACTTGGGGGCTAAACCATACCATCTAACACCTTAGCAGGAATAAGTACATATTTGTTTGCATGTTGTCTGCCTCATTAGATTGTAAGCACCTTGAGGGCAGGGACTGTCTTTCAGGTCTTTTTGTATCCCCAGAGTACCTGGTACATAGTAAATACTTAATAAATATTTATTGAATTAAAGTATATCAGTCATTTAATCCAGAAATATTTATGGAATATCTGCTAGGTACTAGGTCCCCGTTTTGGATCTGCGAAAGATCTGAGGGCTAAGGAGAAGTCATAGATCGTGTAACACTATTTGTACAATCTTGAGCAGGTCAATTCCCACTTCTGGAGTTTAACTTTTCTCATCTAGAAAATGAGGGGGTTGAACTAGGTGACACTTAAGGTCCTTTCCAGCTTGATATCAATGATCCCATAGCCCTATTCTCAAGGACCTGGTCTAGTCTATTATAATAGTTTCCGAACTGGTCTCCTTGCCTCTGGCCTCCCTCTTCAGCTATCTTTTGGGCAGCTGCTAAAATAAATCTAATGCCAAGGTCTAGCTATTTTATCATCGTTGTTTATTCTTCATTCCCAAAGAGAACCAATGACATCAGGAAGGTATCTCTATGCCAGTCATTTGGAGTTCAATGGCAAGATATGGGTCAGGACACCTGGATACAGTGGGAGACCTTGGCCTTTATAAGCTAAGGTCTTTCCCAAGTGACAGTTTGTCTGAGGCAACACCCATTCAGTGATTAAAGGCCGGGTAAAGATTGAGGCTAAAGATGTCCTGGTTTGCCTTCTCAAAAGAATCAATCTGAGAGGGGAAGACCCTCAGCATTTCTGGCCTGAACAGAAACCATTGCTATTTACAGTCTGTCTGAGCCATCAAAATACAAACAATGAGCAAATCTCGGGACCTATTATTGGCCAATCAGTGAAAGCCAGGGTGATTTGGGTTTAAAGGCATAGTCAGGTAACTCCATTTGAATCTCAATGGGCTTTATCAAAGTCTGATTTTTCAGAGCTGTATTTCAAAAAATCATAAATTAAAACTACATGAGACAAAAGGGTTACTCGTCCCAGTTTTTTTTGGGGGGGAAGGGGAGGAATTGATAGAATAAGTAGGGAAGAAAAAAATCTACCCTCTCTACCCCAAGATAGCTTGAGAAGCATGTTTCTCAAAATTAATATTTCTTTGGATAGAGCACTCACAGGTAAGAGTATGATTATCCCTGTGGACAGAGGGAGAAGGGGAGAGTAGAGGGAGGAAGAAGGAAGGAAGCATTGCCAACTTATTCTCCTGCTCAAAAATTTCCTGTGACTCCCCATTGCCTCTAGGATAAATCACAATTTTTTTAGCCTAATTTTGAAGGCCTTCTATGATGGTTCAGCCTACTATTGCAGCCTATTGCATATTACACCACTTAGCACACACTACGTTCTAGACCAGGCCTGTACAATAGCATGACCCATGGGCCTCTTGCAGCCCATTAAAGGATTTCCAGCAGCCCCGTGAAAAATGGAGGGCTGGGGCAGCTAGGTAACACAGTGAATAGAGCACCAGCCCTGGAGTAGGGAGGACCTGAGTTCAAATTCAGCCTCAGACACTTAACACTAGCCATGTGACTTTGGGCAAGTCACTTAACCGCAATTGCCCCTCCAAAAAAAAAAGCAAAAAAAAAAGAAAAGAAAAATAGAGGGTTGGCACTGCACACTCTCCCTTTTGTCACATGACCTAAGGCAACCAACCATCATCAGTCCCTCTCTAGTCTAACCAATCTTTGGCCTGAAGAAGTTTACAAGTTATGTAGGTCTATTCTAGCCTGACTAGGTTACTGACATGTTTCCCAGACCATCTCTCCCCCTTTCTCGTACCCTTTGCTTATTCACACAGACCATCTGTGAGCTATCTCCTCATTTCTACCTATTAAATTCTTTGTCATTATTGAAAGCATAGTTCAGGTGTCACGTGAAACTGTCCCTGATCTCTCTTTCCCCAGCTAAAAGTGATCTCTTCCTTCCTTAAATTTTACTAAATCAATTTTGTATCAATCTCATCTTTACCCCTGTCATAATATACCTTGTGCCATACTCACTTCTATATGTATCCTTGATTAACTGCTTGAGGGAAGGGACTGTCATACTTTGCCTCTGTGTCCCTAGTACCTAGCAAAGTGATTTGCCTATAGCAGGCACTTAATGTTTGTTGAATTTTTTTTTTAATTCTGTGAATTAGAAAAAGAACAAAACTATTATTTACACACATGCAACGAAGAATTAGCTTATTGGTCCATATAATACTTTGGCAGATAACTAAGAAGATACTTGAAAAAGGGTCCCAAAGATAAGAACCCAAAAAGGGGAAATAGACACACCAGGAGTGAAATGAGAAGGTCTGAAACAAGATGTGGGAGGGTATAGAGGGCAGATTTAGTGGCCGTGATTTTGCCAAAAGCCAACCCTGTGTCCTAACAGTGAAATATAATTTTGTGAATGAACCCCAGCTGGAACAGGAAGGGGAGTATTTCTTCTTTCATTCATTAATGGCCTGTGTCTCCAGATGCCTATAAGGGTCCTAAATCCTCTTTAGACAACCTTATTTTTTGAAGAGAATTGTGATCAGTGCAACAGGGCCTCCAACTAAGTTCCTTCTAAGCAAAAACCTCAGAGATGAGGTTCATGTAACCTCAGCATAGGATCAGAGATTTAGAATGGACGGGACAATAAGAGAAATCATCTAATACAAGCCCCATTTTACAGATGAGGAAACTGAGGTCTGGAGTGGTTAAGTGACTTGTCCAAGGTCACACAGGTAATAAGTAGCAGAGGTGGTATTGTAACTTGGATCTCCTTCCAAATCAAGCACTCCTCTCACTTTAGTAATAAGCAATCCTTATAACAAGATTGTCTCTGGAAATAAAGAGGAGCCTTCTGAGTATTTACATGATAAAGAGTGAGGAGAGAAGTAGGCTTCTCCCATAGGTGCCTACTCTTCTATCAAGGTACATTGGTCAGTAGATTTTGCATAGTCCCACTTTCCCTTGGCATTCTGGAAGTAGCAGAATGGTGATTCCCTAACCCCTCAGAGGCTCTCACTTTTAACCATCTGAAGTACAACTTTTTGACAAGCTGCTCACCCTGGTAGCTGTCAGTTTTGGCTCACCTGAGAGTATGGGAAGCAGCTGAGAA
This sequence comes from Pseudochirops corinnae, assembly GCA_028646515.1. Lineage (NCBI taxonomy): Eukaryota > Metazoa > Chordata > Mammalia > Diprotodontia > Pseudocheiridae > Pseudochirops > Pseudochirops corinnae. The sequence continues at coordinate 173,991,314 of CM053588.1, forward strand.
ACAACAGAGCATGTCCTTCCCCTTGGCCAGGGGAGAGTTGGGCTCAGTGTATTGTAAGACAAAGGAACATATTTCTAAACCTCATAAACTACCAGTACTAACTAGGAACAACACTCTTGTGACATCCTTAAAGGGAAATAAAACACACAGTGGATAAGGATGGTTTAGCTCTGGGGTCTCATTTAGTGAGATGGCTCTATCCAGCCTATTAGATAACAATTTGCATACCTAATAATAATGCTCATAACAATTACCTTCTACCAAATTAACCATGCCATTGATTACTCACTTTAACATTAATTAAATGTTTAAGAGTTGCACGTTGATCATATGAGAATATTTCCATTTCTACTGGCAGGCTGTTCTCTGTAAATCCCTTCTGATAGCTTTAATAATAAATTTTTCTTTGAACTCAGTAGCTTAGAGCAGCCCTGCACAAATAACCCTGAATGTTCAGCCCATGCGGAGGGAGTGTCTGTGAGCCCCCCCTGATCAAAATGGGATTCTGCACCATAGAAACTCAGCCTGCTGAGAATAGAAGAAATATCCAATAAAATGAGGGCATTTCAGGATAAGTGATATTTAGATGGGCAAGAATTTCTGGTGGAGTTGGGGTAGAGAGGAGACAGAGGGTACTAAGGCACAGTATGAGGTTTTAGAGAGATTTTGATATACATCAGAGGAAAAACTGCCCACACTGCAGGTTAATCAAAGTAAAAATAAATGGGAATGGGGAAGGAGAAGGTGGCATTTGAATTATCCAGAGGCAATCATGGAGAGATTTGGGTGATTTAGGTATACCAGTATGAAGAGGATTATAAATATAATATTGCTAGCACCATTGGGAATGAGAAGCCCCACAGAATCTGAGAATGTCAAAGCCAGAACACTAAGGCACAGAGAGCTTCGATATCTTGCCCAAGGTAGCTGAATCTTCCAAATAATCGAAGGCTAACCTTGCCTCCTCAAACAGAAAATACTAAAAATAACATTCTTATTGATGACTCATGGGAGCTCTTATGCCCATCCTTTATTTCACTGGGTTAAATATGAATACAGTGATATCTTCGGGAGTTTTTGAAGAGTATTTGTCTCTACACCGAATGCCCTCAGAGTAATAAATGCTTTACTAATTGTGTCAATTTAAATTTCTCTTTCCTCCCTTTCTCATTTTGTAAGTTGTCCTTCCCATATTAATTTCTCTAATTTGCTGTTCTGAAACTGTAATATGCTAGAAAACGAGAGGAAAAATAATTTTATTAGAACTTTATATAAGGCACATCTTGACAGGTGTTTCAACAGTGTGGCTTCAAAGGTTCTTGGACCTTCCTGAAACCAGTGATTTATATGTTTACTCCAAAAGTATAAGCCATGCCTCAGATTCTACTCAGAATTCCCCTGAAGTTCTCAAGATTCTGAAATTCCCATCCTCTAACGCTATAATGGCAGGACTGGAAGGGACAGTAAAGGCCATCTGGCTTAACTCTCTCGTTTTACTGATAAGGAAACTTAACCTCAGAAAGGTCAAGCCCAAATTCATACAGGTTGTATGTCCAGCTTCTTCTAATCCTTTACCTGCCATTGCTTCAGTCTTCCTTGCCCTGCTCCTTGTCACTGTTCCTCCCATTCTCCCAATACCTCAAGATCCTTGTTATTTCACTAGTCTCCTCATCTAGACTAGACAGTCATTTCACTGATGCTCTTGCTAGGCCACTGCAATCCCTCATGCCTGTGACCTGCCCTCCCAACTTCCAACCTTGGAGAAAGGTCACAGCAGGTTCTTTCCACTACTGTCCCTAGACTGCCAAGAATTGCTCAAAAGTGTTGCAAAATCACTACAAATTCAGACTAACTTTTGTTGGACCTTTACTACCGTTCAACCAGCCTTTTTGTCATCTCTTATTTACTCAGCAAATGCCCTGAAATGGACACTTCAAACTGTTAGCACTTTCCTCAATAATTTCAACTCTTTATCCACTGCCACTCACTCTCAAAAGCCAGGTCCGCTGTCTACTTTATTGAGCAAATGAAACATGAGCTCTCTCAATTTTGCTCCACTCCACCTCAAAATGTCTGTATTTTTACCCAACCTCTCTTTCTTTCCTCCAGTCTCAGAGGGGAAGAATTGTCCTTCCTTTCCAGAATCACCTTTCCACTTGGGTCTCAATCCCATTCCTTCCTACTTCCTCCTGGACCTGGTTTTATCAGTCATTTCCTTTTGGAGGCATCGTTAATCTCTCCTTACAGTTCAGACTTCCTCTATTCTAAAAAGTAAATAAATTCTTCACCAGACCCCATTTCCCTTTTTGAGCTACCATCCAGTATTTCTGTTTTGACCAAGTCTTCTCAAAAAGATTGTCTAAACTCATCATGCCTCCACGTCTTCACCTCCCATTCATTGCTTAATACCCGGCAATCTGGTTTTCCACTTACCTGAAATTGTTTTTTTGTAGGTCACCAATGATTACCAAGGTATATATGTGTATGTGTGTGTGTAAACACATATGTATGTGTATATGTGTGTATCTGTACATATATACATGTGTGTGTGTATGTGTGTATTCGTGCTTGTTTTCTTAGGTCTCATCTTCCTTACCTTCTCTGAAACATTTGTCATCCCCTCTCATAAAACTCTTTTTCTCCCTTAGCTTCTTGGGTATTAGAGAAGCTTCTAGTTTTTCTCCTCTCTCTGACCACTCTTCATGTTTTCTTTGTTAGTTTAAGCCTCTTCCTCCTACCTAATAAATCTTCCACCTACACAACAGTTTGTCTACAACATTCTATTCTAATTCAATATTCTAGTCACTGGCAACAACTTCTGCAGCTTCAACTATATATTACTCACCAATGGGATATTCCCAAGTTTATCATTCAGGATCCAGATTCACATCTCCAAGTTGGAGATAATTAGATAATTATCATCTGGTTATCCTACTGGCATCTCAAACTTAGGATGTCCAGAGTTGAATTAATTCCACCTTGTCACCCCCAAACCAGCTCCTTTCTCTGACTTCCCTAATGATCTGAGCTAGAACTCAGGGAATCCTCTTCAGTCCCCTTCCTCTTTTTACTCATCACATCTAGTCAGCTGCTAAGTTCTGTTGATTCTACTTCCTTTCCTACTTTCCCTGAGTAAGGCCTCCATAACAATAGCCTTATAACTGATCGGGCTTCTCATCTCTCTTGTCTCAGTCCATTGTGTACATGGTGCCAGAGTAATCTCCCTAAAGTTCATCATTCATTACGCAACTACCCTCCTTATGAATCTTCTCAGAGCCTACTAAATAAGCTCAAATGCTGGCATTCAAAACCCTCCACAACATGATTCCAACCTATTTTTCCTATTCCTTCTACCCTTTGTTCTGGTCAAGCTGAACTATTTATTCACCATTTCCCAAAGAAGCAACGTGCTTTCCCATTCTCATGCCTTTGATTATGCTGTGCTGCTCCCTGTTTGAAGTCGTCTCCTCTACTCTAAGCCCTTCTAAACTTTACTTATCCTTGATAGACCAACTCAAATGCCAGAGTTGCTATGAAACTTTCTATGATCCTACAGTTATGATTTTTATACCATCCCATCAGTCACTGGGAGTGGTTAAGTCAGCAACAGGTAGTGGGATGTACCTGGGACCACAAAGGGATCGACATTAGTTAGGGGTGGGCACACAGGCCTCCAGAATGGGAATCCAGATTGCTCCTCATTTTAGCTAATTGGTGACCCCTAGAACCTGATGGCATAGGCCATTTCTAAACTTGAAGTCAAGAGGACCTGGGTTCATATGTGACACTTATTGGCCTAGTGACCTTGGGCAAGTCACTTGAAGTATCTTAATTTTTCCTTTTTACCAAAAGAGGATAATAATGTAGTTACATGTAGCTGTTATTAGACAGCATTAGACTATATCAAGGACTTTTTTTTGTTTCCTTCAAAACTTAGTACAGTGCCTAGGTCATAGTATATGCATCTAGATTGGGAATGTCCTTTTTATAAAGCTTAGATAATATAATTTTGCAAACTTTCAAGGGCTGTATAAATGTCAGATATTATTTCTCTCTCAGTACTGTTTCTATACTACTTAGACTCAGTAGGTTATAAGCTTCTTGGGTGTAGAGACCTGAGTTCTAGTCTCAGCTCTGACATCAATTCCCTGCGTGGTCCTAATAGGACTCATACTACTTCTTTCACAGGGCTGTTGTGAGGGAGATATTTGGTCAGCTTTAAAGTCCTAGAGAAATGTATTCATTCTTGTATTTCCCACAGCACCTAGCACATTAGGTTCAATACATAGCCTCTCAGTTGAATTAACTGAAGGTCTAAAGGGTTCTACTCTGAGTAAAGAGAATATATGCTTTGGTTGTTTTTACCATTTCTTGCTTCCTTCCTAGTTCTCAGGTATGTTTTTAAACTGCCAGATGAGTGATCTGTATCTACGATATGTCCTTAGATTGCATACTATCTTAACTTCTGACCCTTAATCCCACCGAGTTAGAACTTGAGAGTAGACTGTCTTGTTGGGTAGTATGGGTATATATCTTGTCTCTTCAGCTGGACAGGGAGCCCTGGTGGGTGCAAAGCATGACTTGTAAATTTTTTTAAATGTCCACATCACTTAACACTGGGTAGGGCCAAAAGGAGGTTCTTAGTAAATATGTATCCTTTGGGGGAAAACTCTCTCCATCTTCCTTTATCCCATCAGTAAAAGACCTACTTTGTGACAGGCATTATGCTTAAGACAGCTAGGTGGTACAGTGGATGACGCACTGGGACTAGAGTTAGAAGACCTGAGCTGAAATCCAGCTTCAAGCATCTACTAGTTATGTGATCCTGGACAAGTCACTTAATGTCTTCCTGCCTCAGCTGCCTCAGCTGTGAAATGGGGATAATAATAGCACCTACCTTTGTGAGGATCAAATAAAATATTTGTAAAAAGCATTTAGCACAGTGCCCAGCACACGGGAGGTTTTATATAAATGTTTATTCTCTTCCCTTATGCTGTACTGCTAGCTGTATGACCCTGAGCAGTCACTTATCTACTGTCTGCCTCAGTTTCCTTAACTGTAAAATGGGGATAATGATAGCACCCCCCCTTTCAAGGTTGTCATGAAGATCAGATGAGATAATATTTTAAAGCTTTTGGCACAGTTCCTGGCATACAGTAGGCATTTAATCAATGCAGATTTCCTTCCTTCTGTCTCCCCAATCCACTCTATTTGATCATATCACCTCATTAGATGTTAGGTACCTCATGGGCAGAAATTTTGTTGTTTTTCCATCTATCTCCAATGCTGACAGTGTCCTGCCTATAGTAAGTGGAATCTTAATAAATGTTCATCAAATTGAATTGAACTGGTAAATTGCCAACCATCCCATTCACTGAAGGAGCCCTGTGTTTTTTCCAGATGTTTTGGAGAAGATGTCTGCATTAGTGTTCCAGATGTGGACGCCTACGTGATGGTGCTGCAAGCAGTAGAGCCCAGGATCACCATCAGTGGAACAGATCACCTTGTGAGGCCAGCTGCCCAGTTTGGAAATGCCAGAGGGGTGACTCTCTTCCCTGATGTCAAGATTGTGAGCACCCTTGCCAAAGCAGAGCTACCAGGAGACTCCAAGGAGGAAGACCAAGGTTAGTTTGGAGTGTTTTTCTTACATTCCTGACAGCATTTTAGGCCGTACTTCAAGGTGTAAACATTTTTAAACGTGTGTATAGTAAAATGAAGGTCTCACTCAGCAGGATTACTCTAAGCTATTGGGAAATTTTCAACATTCATATTTTCACCAGTTTCATTATCAGTAGGGTTGTTCAGTGAAAGCCGAATAAAGTATCTTGAATTATTCAGCTAGGGACCAATATTAGCAACGCCGAAGGCTGAAGTATACGCCTGTAGGAAAAATTCTTCTTTTTTTCTCCCTCTACAGTGGTGTAAGTTTATAGGAGAAAAAAAAACATCAATTTGAGAACTGTCCTCAACTATGTTTCTCAAGGAGAATAACTTTCAAGTCTCTGTACATCCTTCACATTAGTGGCTAATGATCTGCAGGCTTGGGTGGACTGGATTCCCTGAAGGGTTGCTTCTATAATAATCCTAATTACCAGTTGCCTTATAAACTACCCCTGCTCCCCGAAGGCTGAAGAATATTGCAATCCGAGCCTTCCTTGCACACTCCGTAGCTCATAAAAATAAATTGTGTTTTACCTGTCTCAGATGGTGCCGTTTCAGAGTTATGCACCAATGTGCATTCCTCTGTGTGATCTTTTCTTCTCTCCTGTGGTCACTTGTGGTTAACGTCAGCCAGAACAAGAAAGGGGATTTGACCTCAGCTTTTGGAAGCTGTAACTGATACCTCTAGATGTGGTTTGTACGTTGGCCTAAAGCTCTAGCACCAGCTAATGGGCGCAGCAGGAAAGGGCAATTTGATGATTTCCAGAATTGTTCTTTGTTTACAGATCCAATAAGCCAGGTAATTGGTTAGTTAAAAAGATGGGACCTTTGAATCATATAAGCATAGATTTTGAGCTAGAAGAGACTTGTTCAAACTTCTCAATTACCGATAAGGAAACTGAGGCCTTTGAATGTGAAGTGAACACGAGGTAGCAAATGGCGAGCCAGGATATGAACTCTGACCCTTTAACTCAAAATCCAGTGCTCTTTTCTTAATGCCATCCCACCTTTATTGTAAGCTATTAATAATGACAAGTGGGTTTGTCCCTACCCTTTACAAGCTAATAGTGTAAAGTCAGTGATAGCCTATTAGTCAGGAAACATGAGTCCTAGCCCTAGTTTTACTCATGCTTAGCTATAAAGTCTTGGATGAGTCACTTCAGGGGCAGCTAGGTGGCACAGTGAATAGAGCACCAGACCTGGAGTCAGGAGGACCTGAGGTCAAATCCAGCCTCAGATACTTAACTCTTACTAGCTATGTGACCTTGGGAGAGTCACTTAACCCCAACTGCCCTAACTTCCCTCCAAAAAGCAAAAACAAATTAAAAAATGAGTCACTTCAATGGGCCTCAGTTCCCTCATCAGTAAAATAAGGGGGTTGGACAAGAAAATCAATCAAGTCCCTTCCTAACTTAAGAGATTTTGATTATTTCATTGTTAATTTCTCAGCTAGGTGGCACAGTAGATTAAAGTATTGGTCTTGGAGTCAGGAAGACCAAGTTCAAATACTGCCTCAGACACTTACTATGTGATCCTGAACAAGTCACCCAGCCTCCATCTCTTCATCTGTAAAATAGAGATAATACCACTACCTTACAGAGACTGTTGGGAGAATCAAATGAGTTAACATAAGGGGGCCCTTTGCAAACCTTAAAAGTGCTTCATAAATGCTAGCTGTTATCATTATCATCATCATTATTATTATTTCATCTAGAGATAAAGACTCAAATTGCCTTCCCACAGGTACGATTCTTATAGCCCCAAAGTTAGACTTGATAAAACTGAAATGTCCTGGGATTGGGGAGGGAGAGGGATGAGAAGGGAGCGTACAAAGATTTAAGAGGAATTTTAAAGAACTACCTCCCAACCACTAATACCCAGCACCACCACCAGAACTGGGCAAAGGACTGGTCAAGCCAGTCTTCCTTGGTCCATTACCCAGAGCCACCAGCTCAGTACATGCTGACTTGGCCACTCAAGCCACCCCCAAAACTAGACTGCGGAGAACTATTCTGAGGAAGTCTTTATGGGCTCTGGGAAAATCAAGGTTACTATGGGAAGGTAGGTTCACATTTTCAACCTATGGCTTTCCAACCAGTACAAGACTGAGGAGCTTTACCTTCCCTCTACTGCCCAATTGCCACCCCTCTCTTCCCTGGACCATCATTAGAAAGAAAGAAGAGTCAGAAAAACCCCATGCAGAGTGGCTCTCAAGATCAATTTTCAATTATATTTGTTGTTCATACTTCCACATATGCTCTTGAATGCTTTTGATATAGAGTGAAGTTTTTTTGTGTTTTTTCCCCCAGAACTGCTGCCCTCTGGCTGACATTTTTCAAGGTTTAATAGGTTCTTAAAACTATTCAACCATTTTCTTGAAAAATTGAGAGTCATAAAATAAGGCAGGGAGCAGGCAAAAGAGGAGAAGACTTGTGGGGAGCTATGATAACGTTATGCCCTAAAGCCAGGACAGGGTTCTATACAATTCTGCTCTCAGCTTCCCATGCTAATATGTCGGTATTAATGCATTATTCTTCCCATGTAACATATTTGCAGTTTACTGGGGACCTTCAAAAGGCAGTATGTCAGTGCAAAGCAGTAATGCTAATGTTTGGAGTTCGGGATTTGAGAGAGATATTTTTGGCCAGAATAGAGATTTTGGGGTTAGATCATAGATCTAGAGATGGTGGGGACCTCAGGGACCATTTGGTTTATCCCTTCCCTTTACAGATGGAGAAACAGAAGCACAGAAGATTCAGTGACTAGCGCTCCTATTCTATCATAAAAGGAGTTTTTAACCTAGAGTAGATGAACCTTTTAAAAAATATTTTGTTAATTATATTTCCATATAATTGATTGCCTTTGTAACCCAATGTATTTTATTTTATGCATTTTAAAAATTATGGGAAGATTCCATAAGCTTCACCAGACTGCCAAAGGAGTCCGACACAAAAAAGGTTAAGAATCCCTGCTCTAAGATAATAGCAGCCCTACATACAGAGGAGAAGCACAGAGAGTGTGTCAGAGGCTAACAATGATAGGTCACATTTATGTAGCACATTTTACAATTGCCAAGTCTTGTTGTTTCTACCTGCCTAACATCTCTTATAATAGACCCCCTTCTCTTCTCAGGCCTGGACTACAGTAATGGCTTACTGACAGGTCTTCCTGCCAGGTCTTCTCCTGTTCTAAACCATCCTCCACTCATCTGTCAAATGGATCTCCCTAAAGCATAGTCCTGAGTAGGTCACTTCCCTATTCTATAACCTCCAGTGGTTCCCAACTTTTCTCAGGATCAAATATAAAATCATCTGATTTTTATAGTCATTCATCACCTGGCCTCTTTCTACCTTTCCAGTCTTCTTATGCCTTACTGCCCTCCAAGTACTCTGCAATCTAGTGACACTGTCTTCCTGGCTTTCCCTTGTATGCAACACTCCATTTCCTGACTCCTTAGATGCCTCCTTACTTGGAAACCTCTCCCTCCTCACCAGTGCTTGCTGGCTTCCTTCCAGTGTCAGCTAAAATCCCATCTTTTGCAAAAAATCTTTAACTTTAGTGCTTTCCCTCCAAGACTGCCCCCCAATTTATCCTGTATATATCTTGTTTCTAACATTTGCACTTATTGTTAGTACCCATTAGACCAGTGGTTCTCGACCTTCCTAATGCTGTGACCCTTTAATACCTGTATGTGCGCGTATCTGCATGTGGGCAGACCCGCCTGGAGACAGATAGAGGAGCAGTCTCAGTTCCTAAGACCATTGGAAATAGGTGTTTTCCAATGGTCTTAGGCGACCCCTGTGAAAGGGTCGTTGGACCCCCAAAGGAGTCGCGCCCCACAGGTTGAGAACCGCTGCATTAGACTTTGAGCTCCTTGTGAGCAAAGATTTGTTGGAGGGGAGGAGTAAGGAGGAGAAGGGAGAAGGTTGTTTGTTGTTGGTTTTTTGGTTGTTGGGTTTTTTTTCCTTTCCTTTCTCTATATAACCCTAGCACTTAGCACAGTGCCTGACATATGAGAGACTCTTAATAACTTCTGATTGACTGAATGACTACTTTTATCAGTGTAACTTTTATGATGTAGATAGTCCAAATATTATTACGCCCATTTTATAGGTAAGTAAATCAAGGTTCAGAGAGGTAGAAGGATGACTAGTAAGCAGTAAAACAAAAACTCTAATAACCCTAGGCCTCCAAACTCTAGTGCTCTTTCCACTATTACACATTCATACTCCACGGCTGTCATGTGCTTTTTTCCTCTCCCATAGCCCCAAAGCATGTGCTCTTAGAGGAGATGCTCCACAACCTGGACTTCTGTGACATTTTAGTGATGGGAGAAGAACTTGAACCTGGACAGGAGTGCTTAGAGCTAGACTATGATGAGCTGCGGGAAAGACATCTGGATGCCACCAACTCCACATCAGGCTATTCCATCTATGGTAAGGGAATTAACAGGACTTCAGGTTCCCCCCCTGCCTTGTTGCTGATGGCTTTCCTGCAAGGAGTGGCCATGATTTGTGCTTTAAAAACTTTATGAAATAGATTAGTCAGATGTCAAAGAGAAAACCACTCAGGTTATCATATTACCCTGCCATGGCTCAGTCAACAGAGGGGACACTTGATTTCTGACTCCTGATTTTGGTCACCAGGTCTTAATGACCAGCCTGGGTCACTCATACCAACGGGAATCACCCAGACCAATGGTTCTCACTGAGTGGTTACCAAACCCCTGGTAAGTGGTAGAACAGAAATTATAACCCTGGGTCTCCAATTCTCAGGGGTTCATGCTAAAATTCTTTAAATCAGTAAATAATTGCCTAACTATGTTAGTAAATAATTGCCTAATTATGTTACAAATATATTTTTCCTCTCTGACAATAAAGATATGGATGTTTAAAACATTATAAACTTGTTATCATGGTAGTTATTGCAAGCACTTAATGAATAAATCTAAAAGAATATTGTGAGTACAACATGACTAATGTGGAAATGTTTTACGTTATTGCACAGGTATGACCTATATCAGATTGCTTGCCATTTTGGGGGAGCAGAAAGAGGGAGAGAGGGAGTGAGAAAAATTTGGAATTCAAAATCTTTCAAAAAATGGATGTTGAAAATTGAAAAAAAAATCCTATTAAGAAGTTTAGAAAAAAAGAAAAAGAATATTATGAGTAATATATTAAATTACCCTAAGTATTCACAACACTTTTTTTTTATTGAAAAGGGTTTGTGGAACAAAAAAAATGGAAATAAATAATCTAGATAACCTAGAATATGGAATTTTCTTTCATTTATAAACTCTCTTACTTTAGGAATTATTAATAACAATGAGCCAATCCACCCTACCTAGAATCTCCACCAGATATAAATGGTCACGAGTTAATTTGGTAGGATCTTTGGAACCCAACTCTTTTCAAAAAACAATTCATTTCAATAGTAAAACTTAATTTGATGTATATTTCTCCTTTCACCCCTCCACCAGCAGAATTTCCTCTCTTGGCAAATACAGAGAACTGAATGCATAGGCCGTAAGTTGGACTTAGGCCACCCTCCCAAGAATGACTAGTATATGGCTTTCCTGACCTAGGTGTGGGCTCAATGACCAGCTATGAGCAGGTCCTTCGCCAAGTTCGTTATCGCAATTGGCACCCAGCCAGCCTGGATGATCGAAAGTTCCAGATCAAGTGCTCTGAGCTCAATGGACGGTATACTAGTAATGAATTTAACTTAGAGGTGAGTCCTGCTATTGTTTCATTTTACATTTAGTGGGACCCTAATAGAAGCCTAAAAGGAAACTGCCACTTCCTCTATCCTTTGTGACTCCCCCTTAAGAAAAAGAATCTGGGGGGCAGCTAGGTGGTATAGCAAATAGAGCACCAGCCCTGGAGTCAGGAGGATCTGAGTTCAAATCTGATCTCAGACACTTGACACATTTACTAGCTGTGTGACCTTGGGCAAGTCACTTAACTCCAATTGCCTTGCCTTCCCCCCTCCAAAAACAAAGAAAGAAAAGAAAAAGAAGCTGGGATAAAGACAGAGGAGATGCAAAAATGACCTTGAAAAATGGTTCTAAAGTTCTCATTCACTCAATTACAAAAACCTAGGTTACATCAAGTTAAAGATATGAGACATGAGACCTAAATGGATCCTCCAGCTTCTTTCCTTGGTCACCTGCCCATTACTTTCACAAACTGGAGAAATAATTGCTCTCAGAACTACAAAATCACTTAGAGTTAATACTCTTCACTAAATTCAGGACAAATGCAAAAATGAATAGGTGGTGAATAGAGAAAAGTGAAGACAAACAGGAAGGAGGAGAAAATACTTTCTCCTTCAAAGATGTAGCAAACCAGAATGCCCACCATTAGGGGATACTCCAAGAAAGGAAGATGTTGAGGTATTGACATCAAAGGAGCATTAAACTAATTATTGCCATAGAAGCCCAATGACAGGAACTAGGGCATAACTCAAGACATAGGAGCCCCACTTTGTTCTCTGTTCACTTGCCTGTGTGCTCTGCCTCATCATGGTCCTGTTTTCCCTTTTAATTCCACCACCACCCCCCAAAATTTCTTTTAAAAAAATCAAAACCTTTTTTATGCTAATCATTTTCCCTTAATCTGCCTCCCTTATGAGATAGAAATTTTTAAGCCAAACCAAAATACACAGCAACCATATCTCATAGCTTATAGCACATTTTGCATAGTCTCCTAACTCTCTATTGAGATAAGTTTATTTCATAATCAATTATTTTTCCTTGCACAAAATTGTCCATCATACTTAATCAAATTTCAATTGTTTCTATTTGCATTATCTTTGACATTGCCTATGTTGTTGTCCTGGTTGCCTACCTTACTCTGAATACTCACCTCACTCAGCATCTGTTTATATAGCTCTTCCCACATTTATCTCAGTTCCTCATAATCATTGATTCTTACAGCACAGTAATATTCCATTACATTCATATAATGGATTTTGTTTAGTTATACCATGTAAGTGGTCGATGGGTAACCACTTCATTTCCAGGTTCCAAGTTCCATTCTGACAAGTACTGATGAATATTCATAGAAGGCAATCATCTCACTACTAGGTATATACCCCAAAGATATCAAAGGCAAAATAGAATGGTCCCAAATACACAAAAATGTTAATAGTAAGATGTTTTTGTAATAGCAATAAACTAAAACAAGTAGATACCTATCAACTGGGGTAAATAAATCTAATAGAATGTTATTGTTCCATAAGGAATAATAAACACAAAGAATAAAGATGGTAGACTTATATGAACTGATGCAAAGAGAAACAAGTAGAACAAGGGGGGAAAAAATCTAATAATACATAGGGAAAGAACACAACAAAAATACTTAATACTATGCAATTATAGTGATCACTCTCTTTCCGCAAGAGGACATGATTAAAATGTACCTCCCTCCCTCTTATTTGCAGAGCTGAGGAATTGTGACCTTAGAAAATTGAATATATTCAGTTGACGTGCTGGTTAGTTTTCCTGAACTGCTTTGTCCCCCTCTTTTATTCTTTGTTAGGGAAGAGGGGATGTCTATATTTAAGGATAAAGTGATGTAAAAACAGCAGATATCAATTAAAATTTAATTTTTTTCCAAATCCAAGGGAAGACAGTTCACTTTTGTGAACTGTCTGGTCCCAAGAAGATCTGCTTGCAAAGGAGACCACAGCAGCTGGCCAAAACTCTAGCTAAAGGTACAGGTACAACCAGCTTGTTTCTTTATCTTTCCAGGTTAATGTTCTGCACGAGATCAACCCAGACACAGAGCACGTCAACCACATGGTTGTGCAGCCTCAGTTCCTCCAGTCCATCCACCATTCGGAGCCTGAAATAAGTAGCATGCGTAATTCAGGTAAGACTTATGGGACCTGTACACCTTTTCTTGGCATCACTGCTTCCCAGGAAGGATATCTCCTCCTCCCCTAAGTCAAACCTACTATCACTCCCAATTCCCAGGGTCATCCTTCAGGAAGGCAGGGGAATGAGTTAGAAAGAGAGTTAGAAGAGCCAGCTTTTTCAATGGCTTTGCTTAATGTCAGATGCCTCCACGTGTCTTGGCTTTGTTAGGAACTATCTGTGTAATCCTCATGAAATCATTGAACCTCCCAGGGTCTCACAAGTTACCTCCTTGTTAAGAAAAAACACCAGTGCCAAAGGAACAGAAGGGTCCTTGGAAAGCTTTTTGACTAGACCTGCCTAGAATATAAGCAGCCTTCCAAAGCCAAAGATTTAAACTGGCTTTCTTTTAAAATGAGTTTATTTCAGAGGTGTAAGTCCCACAGCCTCAGAAATGGATGAGATGGAATTGAAATGTCTGCCCAAATGTATAGATAGGGAGGACGTGCTATATAGGTGGTCAGGAGGCATGAAACAATAATAAATTCACAACTATACATTGAGTCAGGAAAACCCGAATTCAAATCCTACTTCATACTAGCTGTGTAACCCTAGGCAAGTCCTTAGCCTCCCATCTGCTCCAGTTTTCTCACCTGTAAAATACAAACAAGAATAGCAGCTACTTATAGGAATGTGATGAGGATCAAATGAAACAACAAATGTAAAGCAATCTGCAACCTTTAAAGCATTATAATGTTGTTGTCAGCTTAGGCAATTCCCAGAACAAGAAGTCCCTCTGCCAGTAAAGATGTCAGTCCTCCACTGACTTAGGAGTTCCTAGGGTCTTGAGGTACATAAAGCTTAAGTGACTTTACCTAGAGACACACAACTAGGAAGTATCCAAAGTGGCATGTGCGTGTGCATGTGTGTGCGTATGCACTGTGAATGTGTAAACACAAAGAGACAGACAGAGGGAGAGAAGGAGAGAGACAAAGGGAGAGAGGGAGAGAGACAGAGACAGAGGGAGAGAGACAGAGGGAGAAACAGGAGACAGAGAAACAGAGAGACAGCGAGAGACAATATCTTCCTGACTCCAAAACCAGCTCTTTACTATGCCAAAAAGCCTTCCATATTATATGATGTTACATATTAATTACATCATGTTTCAAATAATAAATTGTGTCAGCATCACAGCATAGTAGAAGATCCTGGTGATGGATGTCAAAAGAATGGAGTTTTAATCTTTATTTTGTTACTAACTCTTCCTATGTGGCTTCAAGAAGCTTAATAAAAATGTTTCCATGTCTCAGTTTCTCCCTAGTACTATGCTTGCAATTAGAAGCTCTGGGTTAAAAGTTTCCATTCTACCTTTATAGGTGTGTTACCTTAACTGAACAAGTCACACTTCTGAGTCTCAGTTTCATTACCAGTTTAAAAATATTTCCATCCCCTCTCCCCTATCAGTTGCTAGGAGGATGACATTGCAGAACTTGAAAAGTACCTTATAAATGTGAGCTATTTCTCATCTTTAGAAATAAGAATACCAATAACTCTTGTGCCTGGATAAACAGAGAGTAAAATCACAGTGCCAGTGTTGTGAGTAGAAAAAAAAAACCAACACTGTATCAAAAATCAGAAAAGATATGGATCTGAATCCCCTTTATGTTACTACTGCCTGGATGATCTTGAATAAATAATTTTCCCTCTTTGGCCCTGTTTCCTCCTTTGAAAAATGAAGGAATTGGACCAAATGATTTCCAAGGCCCTTCTAGCTCTTAAAGGCTATGAACATCATCATCACCACCATCATCATTTTCATCATAGAAGACCATTTATTAAGCATCTACTCTATGCCAAGCACTGTGCTAGGGCCCTATGTGTACAAAGACAAAAATTTAACAGTCCCTGTCCTCAAGCAGTTGACATTTTACTGGGTATGTATATTTCATGTAATTTTGCTGACCTGAGAAAGAATAGAATTTTAGAAAGTTTGTCCCTGAACAAGGATAAGAAAATGGAAAAGCATAGTAATTGCAGAAGCCAGCTATCCCAACCAGAGGACCCAAGATAAAGGCCTAGATCAACTTGCTGTTAGGTATTGAGCAAGTAGCATTTCTCCAAGCCTCATCTATAAAATGAGAATGTTGGCATAATGGGAAAGCACTAAGTTTAGACCTGCAGGACAAGAGTTTGAATGCTGGCTTTGGTATTTACTACCTGGGTGACTGGGTAATTTGCCTCCCCTCTCTGGGGCATGTATCCATTACTTCATCTAGAAAATAACAGAATTGGCCCAGTTGCATCTCCAAAGTTCCTTCTAGCTCTGAAGCCTATGATTCTCTGACTTAACCTGTGAATTTCACAAAGAGAATTAAATAATATACATGATAAAAATCACTTTGGAAATTATAAAGGATGGTATAAACATTATAAAATTATGCATAGCAATTATCATTGAGAAATACCTATGATGCCATGTAACCAAGAACTTAAAAGAACTATGTTCATGGTTCACTTGTGTCTCCTCTCCTCCTTTCAGTCATTCCCAGCATTGCAACGGTGGTCATAATTGTCTGCGTTGGAATGCTGGCGTTTGTTGTAGCCATGGGTGTATACCGAATCCGAGTGGCACACCAGCACTGCATACAGGAGAGTGAATCAGCCAAAGAGAGTGAAATGGATTGGGATGACTCTGCACTTACCATCACTGTCAATCCCATGGAGGTAAATCATGCCCCCTTGACTGGAAGATCCCTCTTGGAATCCCCTTCCCCTTTCTTCTCAGTCTTTCAAAACCCTCGCTATCCAAGGGCCACATCAACTTCTGCCTCTTCCCTGAATTCTTCTGGCACTTCTCATCTGGACCAGAGGCTTTAGCACCCAATTAATTACAAACCAACTTATACATTGGTTTATTTACTATTTGCTTTATTTATATTAGTCTTGTTACCAAACAAAATGATTCTCTTCCTGAGGGCTAGAGCCCTATTTTCTTCTTTTATATACAGAACTGGGAACATAGTATGTGCTCAGGAAAGGCTTGTTGAGTATATGAATGACTGAGCCTTGTTACAAATACTTGGGAGCTATCAAGGATACAGTATATTCTGATAGGCAGTTTGACACATCACTTATGATATAAGGAGCCCTCTTGGAAGCTTTTGGTGCAGGAGTTCTGATTTCATTGTTTTCCTCTCATTCCATGTTTTGATCCTTTTTGTCCCCAAAAAAGGAACCCAAAGTTGGATTGCTGTGCTTGCTTTGCTTCCTTTGCTTGCTCAATACATAAGGAGCCCTCTAAGGAATTTTTTCCTTTTTTTTTGGTAGAAGGAAGTTGTTGGGGAAAAAGTCTAGTTCTGTTACTACCCGAATGACCAACTCAACTTCTCTGGCCATCATTTTCTTCATCTATAAAATGAAGTTGGACTAAATGAACTCCAAGATCCCTTTAAACTATGCTTCTAAATATATGACCCTCTAATTCTTTGTTCTACCTAAAGCCTTTCAAAAGGGCTATGCTCTTTGGCCAGCAAGCACTAAGTTTCTAAATTTAGTGAGCATTTGATATGTATCTACATGTGCCCTAAGCCAAGTCCACATCTTCATTGTGGAGCCCCTATAGGCATACATCATCAATTCCTAGGCTTTTCTGGGTTTGTGAAAACAAATATACCCTTATCAATATAAAAGAGCAGTTAAAACCCAAGCAAGTGCTAATCACATCAGTTGGACTTAAGCTGGTTGCCTGCTCTAGAAGAAATTGATGCACCACCTCTTGAAAAAGCCCAAGAGCTAGTATCAGCACCAGCTACCTTCATTTTAATGATTACATAGAACTCTTAAGAGATTGAACCCAGCCAGAAATAACTCTCTTCAGATAATATAAACAGGCTTACACTTGAGAGGGACCTGGGTAGATGGTCAAGAAACTAGGAAGTCAGCAAAGGGATGATAAAAAGGGAGAATTGTGGGGCAAGAGAAAAGAGAAAGAAGACGTTGGCACCTGCCCCTATCTGTCAGCCACACTAAACTACCTTTGCAACATAACAGTCAACATTTGTGTTGAGCACATGTAATATGTCCAGTTCCATATGACTATAAACTAACACAAAAGCCGAAGAAACTAACTTTGATAGACTGGGCTCCTCTCAGCAATGCAAGGTTACAAGACAACTCCAAAAGACTCCTGATGGAAAGGGCTATCCACATTCAGAGAAAGAATTACAGAGTCTGAATGCAGATGGAAGCAAACTAATTTTTCTCTCTTTTTTGTTTTCTTTTGTTTCTTCTTTCTCGTTGGTCAATCCATTAGTTATAATTCTTTATAACTTGACTAATGCTTAATGTCAAGGTACTTGTAGAACCTATATCAGATTTCATGCCACCATAGTTGGGGGGAGGGCGAGAGAGGGGGAGAAAATTTGGAACTCAAAAGTTTGTGGAACTGAATGTTATAAATTAAAAGTCAATAAATAATTTTTTTAAAAAGCAGAAGAGTGAGTGGTCCTGGCCAGCCCCATTCCTTCCTCCCTATGCCCAAGAAACTTAATCTGGTGGTGTGGAGGGGAGACCAAAACAGGTGAAACATTTAGAAAGTTCAAGACCTTTTAAAATAAGATGCTGGATTACAGTATTCAGTAGAGAATTAAGTGATATAGGAGGAGTTAGAGAAGAGAAAGATCACTTTGGGCTGGAAGAGGGAAGATTTCTTAAAGAAAATTTTCTTTGAGTCGAACCTTGAAATGGGCAAGCATTAGAAAGCAGAGAGGCTATCCCATATGGAAGGAACATGCTAATCAAGACTAACATATTTTGGAGCAAGCACCACTTTTAAATCCACCAAAGGTGCTAGCTAACTAGTTGGGGACCTGAAATGGGGGTGAATTGGAGGTTTGGAATTAGGGGTTAGGTGAAGCAGTGACTGAGATGAAGAGGAAAGGCATGGAAATGAGGATATAACAATGAAGACTGAACTTTTGTCATTCTTGTTCCCTAGGTACCTAAAATAGAAAGGACTGTTCATGTACCTGTCCAAAAGTAGTATTTCTGTCTTATATTACATATTACCAAATTATGTCATAGCCTCCCAATGAATTTGAGTACATATTACCATCTGGAAAGAGGGTAAAAAATTATCAACTACTTGTTTTAACTTTTCTGAGGAGTAAATAATAAATGAGAGGCACCATGGTATGGTGATGAGAGTACTAACCTTGCAGTCCAGCAGCCCTCAGTCCTATGTCTGATACATCATCACTGTATCACAACTTCTCATTGGCCCAGGCAAATCCATTAAGACTATAAATTACACAACTGATGATTTGAACCAGTGGAAAGAGTTTCCACACCTGCAGTTCCCTAACACAGACGAAGTCAGAAGTCAGGGCCAAAAAAGAACAAATAAGTTTCTTCTGTACTTCTACAGAATTTGTAGCTCCTCACAAATAATAAACACTCTTGAAATGTTCAAAAATAATAACCCTTTGTAGCAATTAAGGTTATATTAATGGAACTTTTGTTAACATTAAATGATTGTGATGACTTTTGTAGGACTGCTTATAGACTTTCTTCCCCCAGTATTTCAAGGACATTTCATCAACATCTCATTGACTCAAATCAATACCAGAAAGCCATTGAATTTCTCTGCTGTTTTACATAGAATATGGGCTGTTCTTTCACCAGTTACCAACCATTTAGCATTAATGATAAACATTTCTCAAGGCATAAGTCTTTAGCATTAAGAGCAAAGAGTTCCAGAAAACTCATTTACATGAGCACTTTCATGAGTGTTGCAGTAACAGATCCTTTTATAAAGGCAAAAAAAATTTGGTTTTATTGAGCACTCTGAATTCAGGTTCCTAAGGAACAGTTTTCTAAATGTGCTTTTTCCCTATATTGACATCTAGAAATATGAAGAACCAGGCCATGTGGATGAGGAGAGTGAGGAAGAGGAGGAGGAAGAGGAGGAAGTAGAAGACAGTTCCAGTGATGACTCAGATGACAGTGAGGAAGAGGACGAAGAGATTGGCAAGGGCAGAAGTGGGCAGAATGGCCCCAGGCAAGCTCAACTAGAATGGGATGATTCAACACTTCCTTACTAGACTAGCCTATGGTCCCAGGTGTATCCCTTTTGTAAACATCAATACAATGTATTCCTGAGTCCAGTTAACACAGAGATTATGAATTTGATGACAGGATTTGGATAGCCTTGCTCAGCACAGCTTCATATAATGACTTGACCCTTTGCTCCTAGGAGCTGAGAAGGCCCAGGAAAGCACAGATGACCCAGATAAGTCCCACACTGTCGGTGAGAGCCCTAGACTTAGCTTGCCCATCTCTTCTCCCCAAATGCCCCTCTCCATTTCCTGTGGGTTCACCAAATTCCTGTCATTCAATCCATAGAGTTTTGCCTTTGCTATTTTTTCATATAGGAAGGTTCTCCGCTTCTGATGTTCTTTACTTCTACAAGGCCAAATGCTCCCTCTTGCCCTTGGGTATCTCTTCACTGTGTGTCTGACTAAAGAGTCTACTTTGGTCACAGTCCAGCATTGTAACTGGGTGAGTGGCAGTGGGTAAATTATGCTCACAGTTGCCTCTTCTTACTTCTTTGAAAGGTCAACGTTTTATGCAGAAGAGTTGGTTGAACTTCATAACTCAAGTTTATATTGTTAAGGAGACAAGATACACTTATTATAAAGGGATTGGGGGGTATGGAGGGGGAGAAGGGATGTTACCTACCACCTTCTCTCCAGGGCCTATGTTAGCTTTTACAAAATATGAATAACAAAGGATCATTGTGTATCATTGGCCATAAGCAGTAGAACTGACCTCCAGCCATGGATGTAAGACCCTACAATGAGCATTCTCAGCTGTATTGCTACAGAAGCTGACTGCATAATCCTACCCCAGCTGGGAACCATGGATGCTGAGACCACTGTTTCCACAGACTAGAATTTAAGGAAGGTGGGAATGAAAACAAAATCTAGGCAAGAGAAAATATTTCATTTTGTCTGCTATAGGATTACACAACAGCTAGGATTTATAGAGAAGACAGGAGTGAGGGAGGTGGCCAATAAAACATGATTGCCTGTTGGTTGGGCCATTATCTTTTCAGCCAAATGGGGGCACAGGATTTTGAAAAAATCTCCTAGTAAGCGTACTCTCCTTTGTATCACAGTCCCCAAGTCCCCTTATCTCCTCTTTCTTGTTGCCTTTTCTTTTGATAAATGGGTTTCTCGAAGAATATTAGGACAGGGATTGAACTGCTTGGAATTAAAAATGAAAGCTTAGAAATATAACAGCTAGAAACTAGGAGCATATTGGTAATAATGCCATCCACTTATTCCTCCCCACCAGCACCCCAAAAAAGTTCCAAACATTAGGAAGAAAGCAAACACATCAGTACAATCTGCTAAGTCTGGAGGTTTTTTCCTCCCTCTCTCTCTCTCTCTCTCTCTCTCTCTCTAATGTAATGAAATCTTTTTGATCTCCAGCATATCACAGAAACCTAGTAAAGCAACTGTTGCCATGGTAACTAGTCTAGAATCTTTTATAGCCAACAGAATAGCAACTGTGGGTGTGGAAACACTGGTTGACAACCTCTAGACTCTCTAAGAACTTAAATTTTGGTTCATTCCACCTAAGTTTCTGCTTTCTCCTTCCCTCTATCCTCACTGTGTTTTCAGTCTTAGATCAAGTTTCCTATAATCCTCTACCCCTTATAGACAGACATCTCCTGATAGGCTCTGTATGGGAGAAAAATGATCAATTAGCTTTTGAGGTTTAGGTCTAAAGACTGGTCAGGAATCTAGCCTGGTAACAGTGTCTATACCCTTCCTGAATTAAAGGACAATTAAATTTTAAAAATATTTAAAGGTCTTCTAGGGCTTCCACCAATGCCAAGATCCCTGATGATATCTATGACTTTTTCAAAAAATTTAGGTTTATCAGGACAAGTCAGTAAACAAAAAGTCACCACCACCACACTAGTATGGCACCTTGAATCTTGCAAAGCACTTTTCATGTCTTTATCAGGCAGGTATTTCCATATTCCTGACATTTTCCAATTCAGGAAATTAGATTAAACTTGGAAATTGGTGACTTGTCAAGGTTACCCAGACCTAAAATTCTCATCTCCTGACTTTTACCTAGCTCTATATCACAGCACACTTTCTAGATCTGGCTTGGCACCATGGACAGCTCCTAAATCAGATGAGATAATATTTGTAAAAGTGCTTGAATACACAGTAGTACCCAGCCCATAGCAGGTACTTAATAAACACTTGTTCCCTTTCCTTCCCCTTCCTAGAGAAAATCCTTTGGAAGAACAGGATTGGGTCTCAAGCTCCATTAACTGGAAACAGACCCTTCTACTGTAAAAATGCATAATAACCATGTATTCCGATATGATCAAGCAGGTCAATGGTGGGGCAGTGAGGGGGTGGGGGGATGGAGAGAATCTGCAAAAAGTCACTATGTCCTTACCAATGAATTACTTGGAGACAAATGGATTCAAATACAACTGAATTCTGAAGTTTCCAGCAAGTAAAATGAATAAATAATAACTTTATTTTTTTAAACCCTTTCTGAATTAGAATTTAATTGAAAACATGTACAATTTTATTTTCACAATGACTTTTTTTTTCCTCTTTTCATTGCTCAGTGATTTCTTGTTTGCAGAGAACACATTTTTTGGTGCCCTTGAGTTGTCTCCAATGGCTCTATTACTTATTCATGGGTGAATGAGTATGCATGAGCATTTTGAAATATTTATATTTCTGTTATTGGGGGGAAATTAGGTCACAATGGCATATTATAGGACTAGCAAAGATGGATCATTTTATATGGTATTGGGCAAATAGATCCCATTTGGAAAAGGGATAGTAATGTTAATAGGCTAGAAAGTGCTAGCTCTCTCTCTCCAAGTTTTTTGTTTGTTTGTTTGTTTAAAATTATGTCTTCAAATATAATGTTCTTCAAACAGAAGAAGCTAGAACTATGCTAAGTCAGCAAGCATTGATCATTTTCCCATCACTGTACTATTGGCAATGGAAAGGGTCAGGGAAAGGAGGTAGGAAGAGGAAAAAAAGGGAGAGAAACAAAATGAATTGAAGCCACAGTCACTGCCCTTGAGTAATGTGTTGTCTGATTAAGACCTTGCAATCTACATACCATTAAGCATGCTGGGGAAAAGTAAAATCCCTTGGATGTTTCCAAAGAGCCATATTCTTATCATGTAGACTAAGTCTCTAGACAAAAGAATAACTTAACTCTCTTCCCTTCATCTGAAAATTTGCAGGTGTGTAGACACAACCTCATACTTCCTCTTTATAATGTACCTCTTCAGCCTTTTGTCATCTAATGAACTAGATTGAGTGGATTACCAAATTCTATGACTAAAGTTCTCAAATCAGCAGAACGTGAGACTACTCTAGATATTTCTACCACCTAATCAGTACAGTCAGACAATCTGCCATTGTAACTGTCCAGAAATCCTAGAACCACAATATTTTGGTAGATTCAATCAAACTTTCTATAGATATGTCTTCTGCAGTAATGTTCATCCAAATTTCTCAAAGGAATTGTTTTCCCGATATCATGATTTTTAGATTTCTGCCCTCTCGAACTGTTTTATTATTTTTCCAATAGTAGCTTGATTTCCCAACTCAGATATAGGTTTATACAATCACACATATCTATAGATATGTAGAGGTATACATATGTGTGTATACATACTTATATACATGCACACATATATACACCAGAAGTTTCATGACATGAATATGGGCCTTCCAGTAACATCATGTGTTCTAAACAAGCAGTTTTCCATTCATGCACTAACCCGTAATTCACTAAAATTGTACTGGAGCAAATCCCAGCTCTAAAATCCAATGACTTCTACTATTTATGTCATATACCACCAAAATTTGTTGTGTGTATTTGTTTTTATTAATGAAAGGAAAAAAGGTTTGTGGAACTCTGCCCCATTCATTACATTCACATGGGCCAGACTTATTCAAGACCATGGATCTATAGCCAAAAGCAGTAGAATAAAAATGCCATCTGGTGTTTCCAGGTGTTTTAGTCCAGTAATCAGATTGACTGGTCGGTCAGTCATTAAGATGTTAAAAATACTAAAAAGCAGTTTGGGAGTTTTCTGTAGATACACCCCCCAAGAATAAAAGATGAAGGAATGCCAGACCATGTAATCCAACTCCCTCCTTTTGCAGCTGAGGAAACCAAAGAGGGATTGACCCAAAGTCCTGCAACTAGAAGAAGAGCTATGACTTGAACCTGGGTCATGAATGATGTTCATAACAGTGTGTGTAAAGACATAAAAACTCCAATTTGCCAGAATAAAGCAAGTTGAATTGTTCACAATCCCACTCACTTCATCCTTCAAAACAGCTATAGGAGTGGTAAACTTTGAACTTGATTAAGACCAAGTTCCAGAATGAATCCTCACTGAATCTAATCAAATCCAGGACAAACATTCCACAGTGAGAGGAGAAAAACTGGCATTCGGGGAGCCAAATGATCAGTAAAAAGCCATTCCATTGAGCTACAGCATTAACTACCCAAGCCCAGTTAGCTCCCCAGACACTGCTGAGCCCTTAACGATTTCCATGTAGGAGTATTCATTAGTGCAGACTTATTTTCATTTCAGCCCTGCTCATGATATAGCTCTAAAAATGATTCTAAAGACTTGTACCTGTTTAAATCAATATCAACATAATCAGTGGAAAGTGCTACCCAGTGGACTCTAAAATTAGCAACCTCCTTGGCTTAGTGAGAGAGTTATTAGTAACAGCTAGGAGAGAAAAAAAAAAATCCTTATTTTCAAATATGCATTTATTTAAATTAGCCAAACAGGTGCTAGTGATGAACAGAATCTACTTATCTAAGAGAATCCACAAGTAGAAAACAAATAATTTTCAGGTGAGAGGAATGTGACACCTTTTGGGTAAATTTCCAAATCCTCCTGACATATACCCTAGCAAGCTAAGAATTGGCTAGTACAATGCTCCCTGATACTGTTGTCGTACTTATTTATTGAAGGTGATGGTATAAAGCTCCTGGCCCAATTTAATTTTCATGTAACCATTTTCCAGTAGTTTAGCTGGAGACAAAGGACACAAATGATGTAACCTGAGCTATCTCCTCTATCATTTCCCTGTCTTTATTTGTTTTACCTTTATAAATTTCATTTTAAATATTTTTCATATTTTGCACCAGCTAAAAAGGAAGGAGGTTGCTGTTTGAAGACAGTGGCTCAGATCCTGGTCTTGACTCTTTTCCAGGCCAACAAAGCTAAGAGAAAAGGTCAGCTGCAACAGAATGAAACACAGATCTTGAAGGATCAATTAGCAGGTGGAATTAGGAGTTTGCTGATGTTTAGTGATCCTGTTTGGTGATCAGCATTCTACAGCTTTCCCAGGAGCAGGACAGACTGGAGATGTGGCAATGTTATTCAGACTGCTTTTGGCTTTCCAGGCAGTCCTCTGTCAAAAGTCAAGGCTGCAATTAGCATTTCCAAGTCTCCTAGCCAACATTCCAGTAAAGAATGCTTGGTTAAATTTCAATCTAATTGGCTTTTCCAAAGACAGCCCTGACCCTTTTTATGGTCCTCTAAACTCCAGGTGCACTTTAATGGGATTTCAGCCTGGAATCAGAATACTTCTGGGATTTGCCTCTGATTGTCAGGCACCATGACACTGATATCAGAGTCTAGCTTGTGTAGCTGGAGGGTAATTGAAGTAGGAGAGGTCTTACTGTGATTTCAGAAAATATCCCCTCTTTTCCATGGGGATATCCTCATGAGAGGACCTCCCCCCACCAGCCCTCTGCCTCAAGATGTGTTATACCTTTAACAACTAAAGCTGAATGAGTTTAAGATCTTGTCTGGACGATTTTAATCTGGAAAGGGGAAAACCGGGCCCAAGAACTATACTAAGTGCTTTATAAATATTATCTCATTTGACCCTCACCACAAGGCAAATGTGGTCATTATGCCTATTTGGCAGTTGAGGGAACTAAGGCAAATAAAGGTTAAGTGGTTTTGCCCAGGGTCACACAGCTAGTAAGTGTCTGAGGACAAATTTGACTGGAGGCCCAGCATTCTAACCACTGTACCACCTAGCCACTTCCAGAGAAGATAAGAAAACAAGAAGACCCAGAAAGGGAGGGAAGAGAGATAAGACCAGAGAGACAAAGGCCCAGAAATGAAAGTACTTCAAGCATGCATTTCACTTGTTTGGCGGTTTTGAAATCTCAGAAATGAAATTGGCTGCAAGACTAGTTCTGTGTGAGGATAAATAAATCCACATAACATATCTATGTGTATGTATGGAGGGAAGGGAAGAAAGAAGAGGTATGCACAGCAAAGAGTATATACACTTTATGAAGTAATAGTGGGAAAGAATTGCCACTTTCCATCACTTCTCATTAGGTGGTCTCTGTATCCCAGGAGACTGAGTTTCTCAGAACAAATTCAATCTATTCTAAGAATAGGCAACTGATGATGGAGAAAACCCAGACCTAGTAGGAGAAAGTTTATATCCTCTGGTTGAATGGGGGAAATTGGTGGCTGGGCATGATGTGGGAGTACTTTGGCATCTCTCAGGAGTATTCCTGTTCAATCAGTGAAGCAGAGCTAAGAACTAAGGGTGGACCCTGGGCAACACCATGAAGTAGGCAAAGTTTCAATCTTCCACATACCTTTTCTCCTTCTCTGGCACCCAACCCTGGTCTCCCCACCCCCTGACGATGACTTTCTGCATTCCCTAAGCCCTGTTGTAGCTTGTCTGCCCTCTATCTCAACTCAAGACTTGGTTTTCTGTATCTTTCAAGGGAGCAATTACATATGATAAAACTAATAATTACTATGTAAGACAGGAAGGGAGATACTGTCATTCCCCACTCTACATTCCCACTCTTGGGTCTTTCCTTTTTCAAGAATCACTTTTGCCTTTTTTCACAGTGACCTGGGTTTAAACAGTACGGGTGGCAGAATTTCAGGGGCCTTAGGAGGCAGGTGGTAGAAACATTTGGAGACAAATAAAACCTGTCGGTACTAATCAAAGTGTAATACTCACCCAATTATATATACATTTGCCTATAAATAGCGCCTGCCCAGTAAGAAGAACTGTGGCACAGCCTCTGCACCCAACACAAAGAAATCGGTCACTTTGCTTCATGTATTGCTGCTCATTAATGTCAGGCTTCCCCCATTTAAATTTGGTGGTGACTGTACTTGTAAGACACATATTCTCCCCTACCCACCCCCAAAAAAGCCCTTTATAGAAAGAGATGGTTTTCTGATGCTGCATTGGCTTTAATGAAACAGTTCCCTCCAAGCCTTTAGTTTGTTTGGCTGCCCATGCTTCTGAGCCTTGTTTATGAGCAACAAGCAGCTAAAGGCTAGCTTTATTAGAAAATAATTAAATTGTAATGCAGAGTCTGAATCATTAGAAAAAATTACTTCAATGCTCATTCCACCCAGCCTTTGTACATCATTGAGGATAGAGACATTCCAGGAGAGAAAAGAAAATCCTCCAGCAGTTTATTTAAGGAAGTTGTTAATTCAGTGTATTGAGCCTTGCCAGAGCAGCCATTTGTAATGGGCATTGTGGTATTCAGAGTCGCAATTTACAGAACAAATTGGACAAGGAATAAATGGCTGCTTTTGGAAGGGCACTCACTCATTCCAGTCGTTGCTACAAGTGAGGAAAAACATCAAATACTGCAAGGTCCATTTAGTCTGTCCCAGACTGGTTTTATACCTAAAATCATATGATTTCAGGGACCAAAGAAGGTAACCCTCCCTACCATTCCCCCTTGAAATTCCATAATCAGAGATCCATTCTTTGACTTAGTGTTACTCTATTATAAAATGTAAATACCTCCTCCCCAACAGGATAACTATTAAGCCTTAATAGTAATTAGATCAAAAGTAGAAATCAAGGAAAGAAGGGAGGAGAATGCTTGAACAGGAAGAGGATGACAAAGAAAACAGGAAGAATAGATGCTGAAGATGCATTTTTTCCAATATCACAATTTTGCAAATGGTAGCCCTGATGGTGTCAGAGGCATATATGGGATAATGAGAGAAATGATGCCCCAGTGCATCAGGTCTATCCCATGAATCAAAATTCTGTACCTGTTCTAAGTGAAGGGAAAACAACTTCTCTATCAAAACTAATGAGCTTCAAAGATAACATCATCTCCTAAAATGTTATAATCATCATTATTACACACAAGTGCCCTCTTCTAAACCTGACATATTGGCAGCATACATTTGGCCTGCATAATTGTAAAGAAGGACCTTGTGATGGAACACAGTTTGAAGTCCACTGAACATTTCCATCAAAAGCATATGTGAATTAACTGATTTTCAAAGAAGTAAGATACAGTAAAATACATTGAGATCATCAAAATTCTGCTAGACACAATTTTATCTCGAATAACTCAGAAGACACTTTGGGTTCTTAAAGCGTCCTGGCTTCATCATTATGAATATTATTTATGGGCCTATGAAAAATTTTTAGCTAATTTAGTTGTTGGAGCTTCCTAAGTGTCTGAATTCTATGAAAGTGGGAGTTGATTGAGCATAAAAGTTCAAGTTTTCATATACGGAAACGGTAAATTAAGAGTGATACTTGCTTCACAAAAAGATACATAATAGATTCTATTTCAATGTCAAAATACTTTAACATATAACCTGTGATTTAAAATTTCTTTTAAAACCCTCTCCCAAAGGACCCCTTATTAAAGTTAATTCTCATAATGTTGTTCTCATAATGTTCTCATAATGTATCAAAGCACTGTGTTATAAGAAGAAGCATCTCCATAATGTGTAGGGAAGACAGAATATTCAAAAATGAAAGAAGTCAAAGGTTCACTTGGATAAACATGAAAGTCAGGACTCCTGATCCACAACCCCTACCTCTTCCATTAGCCTGTACTTAGTTCTTAAGCTTATTTTAAAATCAACAAAATCATTACTCGGTGATCTGAAGTCAATTCTTGGATTTTGTGTAACACAAGTTAGAGCTCATAGTCTAAGTGTATCCACCATTTTCTTCTAACTGCAACCACTTGCCATTGCATAGCTTCTCTTGTCAATACAATGTGTAGTATGAAGTTGAAAAACATCTGAGATCAGCTTCCTTCTGTGCAAAGGGAGCCAATGAAGAGTCCTTCCAGAAGCACAGTATTCTCTTTAGCCCACTAAAATATGGGTTAGCATTGTGTATGTGCTGGGGGGAGGGCAGGGTAAGAGGTGGGCTCAGGAGGATTGTCCCCTTTCTCAACAGGAGGAATAAGAGGATTCCAAGGAAAAGGGAACATAAATGAAGACTTGTTTCTATGGGGACCATAGAGCCATTCTACCTATCAGAAACAAGGAAATCCATGCTCTTTTTTTTTTTTTAAACAATCTAGGATCTTTCATTTGTTCTTTGCCCTCCCCCTCTGATAAACATATTTACTGCAAAGGAAATTTATCAAGATGAATTATAATTCCAAATCTTCCAAATGAAAAGAGGACAGCGAGCATGTTAAAAGTGGAGATGCAGACAGTTCATATTAATCATAGATAACAGAAACATGCCAGCTTTAATGCCTGTCCCACTTTATCTTAGAATTAAGATGCTTCCTTGCAGCCATTATTTCATAGAATTACAACAGACTATTAGACATAGAGGTCCTGACATACATCCCTTACTTCTTCCCTGCTCCGACCTCCATCCCTATTTTATGTAGGAAGGAATGAAAGCTAAGGGAGGCCAAGCAGCTTGGCTCAAACTCATTTGGAGCCTAAAGCTGGATATCCTGTTTCCCAGGCATGCCTTCCCCTATAATAAATACATCTCTAAGAGCAAAAATGAAAAAAAAAATGCCTTTTGTCCTTTTTTTTCCACAACCGAAAATATTGTGTAAGTAAAATTATTGTGTAAATCATGGAATGTAGGTAGATTTGTAGAGCTGAAGAGTTTGTGTGACTAAATATTGTGACCAGAAAGAATAGGGTTAGTTTTGGATTCATCAGCGAACTGGATTCCTAAGGCTTTTGCTCAAGATGCTCATTTTTCTTGTCCTGGGTATGTCATGTATATGAATTTAATGTGCATTCCTTTTCCCTTGAGGAAAACAAAAAACCATTAGCCCTGGTAACTACAGAATGACTTATTTATATCAGCAACTGGAAATGGAAAACCAAACCCTCAATGCCAGGACATTTACAGAAGCTTATAATTGGGAAGATGGTCTGAGGGACTTAAAAAAAGGTTTTATATTCATTTATCAGCTATCAAGCTTTCTTTGAGTTAAAAGGAAAAAAAAGAAAGAACTAAAAATA
The DNA here is from genome assembly GCA_028646515.1 of Pseudochirops corinnae. NCBI lineage: Eukaryota > Metazoa > Chordata > Mammalia > Diprotodontia > Pseudocheiridae > Pseudochirops > Pseudochirops corinnae. Next base: position 174,021,190 of record CM053588.1, read on the forward strand.
GTCGAAGCAAGAGGAAAGTGAAAAATTAAATATAAAAGGTAGATAAGGATGAAAGTTAGACAGTAGGTAGGGATGTGAATGGGTAAATTGACTCAGGTGTTAGTACTAAATCAAAAAGATATAAGAGAGAAATAGAAGGCTTAGGAAGCCCCCTCTTTAGGTAGAGCATCAGATGTCAAGATTATGGGGATGTGGGATTGCTAATGATTAATGGACATTTGAATTTAAGACTTATCTATCCAACCCCAAATGAAGGGGAAATCTATCTACTCAACCATAATGGGGTGGACTGTGGCATCAGACGGAGCCCTTCAGGTGTCAATCATTAGCAACCAGTTGACTGGATAATTACTTCAGCCTTAACTGGATAGGATGTTTGGCAATCCAGGTGATTGCCCAACATCTTCCAATGTTTTTGGACTAGTCAGCCCAAATGGAGTCACTTTCTACATGATGTGTAGACTTGGATTCAGCCATGAAGAAAAGTAGTCTGTAGGTTTAGAAATTAAGCTGAGTGTAGAGATTAGTGGCTTTCTGAGGAATCAGTAAGCATAGAGATGTTTGAATGTTAAATTGGTGATTATATGAATGTTACTAGGTTGATTATAAAGTAGAAGATAGGTTGATGATAAATCAGAGTGCTTTGGCTGTGCTTTTTGGTGCCAGGGGTTTAATTAGTGGAGTAGTATGGAAACTCTAGCAGAGGTGGGTAAACAATGGAGTTGTGATAGATAACCCTTTGTTTACGAGGACTTGGATTATTTTCATATTAAGCCAATCTGTTGGGTAGGAAAGATTTGAATAGTCCCAAATATACTGTCAACTGCAGGGGAGGGACTATGTACTACAAATCTCTGTTTCCCTCTCTATAAAATCTGGCAATGCCTTTGCACATAATGCTTCAATATTTCAAAAGATTTGTGATTTCATTATTATTAGTACTCCCTCCACTGAAACAATCACTTGATAGAGGATTTTCATGAGGCTTTTTTCTTTGTTGTTGGTTTGTTTATTCATTTTGTTTGATCTGAACCTATGATATTCATATAGGGAGCTCCAAGTGTGGAAACTCTCTCCACAGATTCAAATGATCTTTAACTTATAACCATAAAGACTTGCCTGGGGCACTGAGTGCTTGCCCATGGTTGCACAGCTAGCCTATGTCTAAGGAAGAACTTGAAACTAGGCCTTCCCATACACCAAAGTTGACTCTATCCATTATGCCATGTTGCCTCTTGGAGTGACCAAAACCATTCATGACCAGGTGGATCAACACTTTGGGGAGAGTTAGCTGAATTGAGCTAGGTGTTTCTCAGAAAACAGACATGTGGGTTGTTCCTAAGCCCTTTCTTGAAGCCTCTCCAGGTTGGTAGTACCTACAACAACTTAAATGCCACTTGGTATAGCCTTCAAGAACCCAGGGTCACCTTCACAACACAATGAAGCATCAGAAGAGAGTAAGCTGCTATACATTAAGAATGTGTATAATTAATTGATAGCCCAACCTGATTTGCAGAGAACCTTGGAGTAGAAATGGCCCCAAAAGTTTTAATGAGGTAACAGTGGAGCAGAATGTCTGAAACCTTCTGACGCCATCTCACATACACAGCCTGCTAGGAGAAGAGGTTTTTTTGTGAAATCACATAAACACAACAGCATGTTCAACCATCCAAATGCTGTGACTGGATAGATCAATTAAATAATTTGATAGAGTAGTCAAGGACTCATGTGAATTGGAAACTCAAATGCCTATACAAAATCAATAATCATTTCCAGCTAGAAAAATTTTAGGGAGCCCATGCTATACTAAGCACTATCTCTGACTTACTTTGCCTGAGAAAAATTGCTTTGCTTTATGCATTTTAGCCATATTTTAAAAAAATATATATTTGTACCTTAAGGTTATGCAGATGGTCCCAGTAGTTTCTCCTTTCACCCATATTTTTGCTCTTCATTCCTCCAGATCTACAAAATATGTTTTCTCTCTTAGCTACTTATAGAGCACAAGCTCTCTGAAGGCTGATATTCATTTGGTTTTTGTAGCTCCATCACCAAGCACAGTGCCTTGCACAATTGTAGGTGCTTTAATAAAATACTGATGGGATTGAGTAACAAATGAAATGTGAGAAGGATGCTGAGGGGAAAAAGAGGGTTGGTTTTAGAGATTGGCTGAGTAGGCTCATATTCCATGCTGGGAAAGGCACTTTGCTATCTTTGTACCTAGGTTTTCTTAACTCCATTTTGGTCCCTCTCACTCACTGCAAGTTAAGCCATAGCTCTTAATTCTCTTCACAAGTGTCCCAGGTGGGGGCCTTATGATCTCTAGGTAGCCTCCTCACCCCATCTGTGTCGACAAGAACTGTGTCAGGAATGAAGAATAACACAGGGCTCTTCTGAGTCCTTTGAACTGTCTTAAGGAGTCTCTTTAGCATGGAAAGGATGTTCATTTTGCTAAATATACTATCATATGAGGCTGTGAGACTTAGAACAATTCTAGGATGGTCAGGTTACAAGTGTTAGATGTATTTATGGATAAGTGAATCTGATTTCATGTGTACCAAGAAGCAGGTGAAATAAACAATGTCATGATTTTTTTTTTAAAGTGTAACCCTGATTGGAGAGTGATTGCAAAACATAAGATGCTTATATTCACCCTCTTCTTTCCTACTCCTGCCCTTTCCTGCACCCTGTTAACTTCCCACTGCTTTATTCAACATCACATCTAGTCCAAATTGACACAGAATATTTGCATTGAAAAATCAACTTTATGTGTGGTGGGATTTTTTTTCTTTTAAGACATTGTACATCAATTCATGTTTGAATAACTGAATTTGCAATTGTTGAAACTCTAGCAATTTCACGTGATTTCTCAAATGATTCTTGAAAATAGCCCCCTGATTTTCAACTTTGCTCCGTAAATGTCTACTAACAGATTCATTTCAGTGGTCACTATGGCACTTTCTGTGAATTGGCCAATAAATATGATTTTAGAATTTCACAATAAAGATTTTGTCCTGGAGTTTTTATTTAACTGCTTGTGTGATTGTATGAAATAAAGTGAATGTCCTCATCTTGTGTGAATTTCTGGGACCTGTCCCAAGACTGAATTCCCTGTTCAGATGCATTCACGAACACTGTGTGGATTCCAGGAGGGGAAGAGAATTAGGGCAGAGTGATGAGATCTTCACAAATCTCATTAAAAAGAAAGTCCCCGCTGAAGAAGAACCATCCAGCTCTCTCTTAGCCCTCACTCAGATCAGCACTGTGACACTTTAGAATGACTCTGGATAGGAGTGTTTACTAGGACCAAGAAAAAGGGGTACTCAATCCTAGATGATTGGAGCTAATCTAGGCCCAAGGCCAAACTCGGATGGTAGTCAGTCATTTAATAGGATGAAGAAACTAAGGCTTTGCTCCAAGAACCTGAAAAATGCAAAACTCATTTCCTCCCTAAGGCAGTCCTCCATCCCAACCACTTTATCAGCTGACCTATCCTGTTGTGACTAATGTCTCAAGGTCCATTTTTCCCCCATTGTCATTCTCACCCACTAACCACCAGTGGAAGGATCAGGGAAAATTAAGTCATTTATGGGAGAGCTGGCCTGACTCTCTGGGGACTGAGCACAGCTTTCTCCTAGCACAGGCAGGGGAGGGGCAGGAGGTAAGGAGTGGGGAACTATCTCCTAATCCCCCTATGAAACTACAGAAGTCTAGGCATGGTAATAAAGACCTAGAAACTGCTCAACTAAGTTTGCCCCAGATTCATCAATTCCTTTGTATGATTCTAATATTTATAAATTGTATGTTTTCTTATCCAGTGTCCCTACTACCTTCATGTTGCCCCTGGATGTTCAGGGATTTCCTCATATAAGGCTCCACTTAATACAGTGCTTCCCAAACTCCTAACACCCTATTACCTTCTTCCCTTATTAAAATGAGTGTTCCCTTCCTGAAGTGGTGCTGAGTGGCCTTTGTAATAGTTTTTGGGGTGATTTTATAATTTTAAAACGTTGTAACTTCAGTCTTGTGTATGAAATCAGTTTAACTCTGTCCCTTACCTCCCCCCATAGCTGCAAAGCATTAATTCTGTCTCTTCCCTGCCCCCAGCCTAGAGGTATTTCCTCTGAAACCATTAACTCTATAGCTATGATAACAAGAATCTTTTAAAAGCATTACCTCCTTTTGTTCTAGTAAACAAGACTCATCCATTTGCAGACTGGATGGGTACTCCTCATTTAAATTTGACCTCAAATCTGACCACTGGTTGACTTTATGACTGTTCAAGGCAAAAACCACACCTCCTGCCCCTTGCACCCTGTAGTTTCTCCCGGTGAATTATGGGCAAAATGCATGTGCAGTTGATGTGAAGGGTGCGTGTTCCTTTAAGTATTAGTCACTCCCTGGCTCCTCCCAGGTCTCTCCCTAACTCCACCTTTGTACACCTAATTAGCCTAGTGAACCTATGACTGACAGTTGTGTCTTTAAATTCTGTGTCTCTATCTCCTGCTCTTTGCAAGCTCTTTCTATCCCCCTGCCCACTGAAAAGCATCACACTAAATCTCCTAGAACTTTGCAGGCTACCTGCCCGCTGAATAGCGTCACACTTTGCAGGCTTTCTCTGACACCCCGCCCCCCCCCCCCTCCTTGCACCTTGCGAGCTTTTTCTAGCAGGTCTCTTTACCCCATCCCTTTTGCCCTTCTGTAACAATAAACTTTTATAACTCTGCCAAGGACAGCTGAGTCCAGTAATTCTTTTCAGACATGAACCTAGAAAGGATTTCAATAGAAATCCCCCCAACTTAGACCTCTTCATTCCTTCAGGACCACATGCAGAGTTATGTAACAATCAGATTCTAGTCTAAGCCTTTCCTTCATTTCTAGGTTGTGGTGCAAGTCTGAACAAGTAATGACTTAATTCCCCCATTCCACTGCTTCCCCATGAATGTTTAGTTTAGTGGTTTTGTTTCAGCTCAAAGTATTTAAACCATCTTCAAGATTTGCTTGACTCAGGAGACTAAACTCTCAAGCAATATTAGGTCACATTGTGTATCTAAGCACAAAACAGGTACAAGACCGTCCAAAATGCTTACTGGTGAACCACACCGGACAACTCAAAGACAAAGGGTCTTCACTCAAATGAATTAAGTTGGGGCATCCTTAATACATATCCTCATTAATTATCCTTCTCTTTCTATGACTGAATAAATTTATTTTTATGAATTATTAAGTGTCTCATTCCAATATTTATCACAAACCAGTAGGGGATTGGACCAAGTCAGACCCAGGCCCAAACAAAAGTGATTGTCACTCTGTGTCTAGACCTTTGTCACAATCTCCTAACCAGTTTCCAAGCCTTCAAATTTTTTCTCCCAATCAATTCTGTACAGACACTGATAGACTAATCTTACTAAAGCATCCATATGGTCATTTCACATCCCTTTTCCAAAATTTTCACTGGCTTCCTCCTAGTTCTGGATATAAGTTCAAACTCCTTAGCCTAATCTTTGCTTCCAGCCTCACATCTGTGAGCTGGCCAAAATGAACTGCTCGTTGTTCCTCAAACATGCCTTTTCCTGCTTCTAATTTTTTTTTCAGAACATTACTTGTGGCTGAAATGCTCTTCCTCAGTCTCCCATATTTTCCTACCAAAATTCTACCCAGCATGAAAGGCTAGCTTAAAGTCACTTCCTCTAGAATGCCTTTTTAAATCACCCAAGCCAAAAGTGATCCTGCCCTCCCCAGTATCACCCATTCAGCACCCAGTATTTCATAGCTGGTACTATAAACACATCTTATCTTTCTTCAAGTAATTTGTAAGCTCCTTGAAGAGAGAGACTAATCAGTAGATCAGTCAAGAAGCACCTACTATGTGCTAAGAACTTTGCTGGCTGCTGGGGATTCAAAAAGAGGCAAAAGACAGCCCATGCTCTCAAAGGACATATCATCTAATTAAGAAGATACCATGGAAACAACTATATACAAGTAAGCTATATACTATACAGAATAAACTGGAGATAATCAATAGATGGAAGGCACTAGCATTAACAAGGATCGTGCCCTTAAATAATTTTGTAATCTAATAAAGTTTCATTGAATATCTGCTAAATATTCTGTAGACTATTTGTTGACTTCATGGAAGCCGTGTCACCCATATGCAGTAAGAGAAAGCCTGGACTCATTAGGCAGAATGCTAGAGGCAGAATTTTAGCTACTACAAATAGGCTTGTTAATATGGAGCCTCTAGCTCTGCCTCCCATTCCTTACATCATGTTACATTAGAAACTCTCCATTTTTCTGCTGCACTGGAGTAAATATCTTGCCAACAACCATGTTTGGAAGTGGCAGTAGATCTGTCATACATCACCTACAGAAAGAGGGAATAGCTGATTATTGGCCATTCAGTCAAATAGTTTCACTTGATAGGTTTAGGGTGGAGAAGAGGGAAATAGCTGGGAGAAGAGGAGATGGTAAATTCCCTGGGATGATGGTTGGTTTAAACTGGGTGCATACTGTCATAGTGGAATCCAATGACATGGAATCAAAGATTCTATCAAGTGACAACCTTGCAAGCTATAGGATCTCATAAATTTATTTACATAGCATGTTTCAGAAAAAAGGAGCAGGCAGAGCTGTGGTGTTTGGTAGAACTGAGGTGGGATGTGGAGTGACTTTCAGGACTATCAAGGAAATAGCACTGGCTTACTAAAATGCAGACTAGACACCCCTGCCTTCACAGTGCAATTTTAAGGGCTCTGAGAAGAGCTTTATGTTCTTCTCCCAATCTTCTCTATCTTGTGCTGAAAAATTTCTCCATGGGACTCCAATCCAGAGGTTTTCCCTAATTGAGGCTTATTCCATTCATGAACAGTCTCACTGTACCTCAAATTGAGGATTTCTAAAGTTAAAGGTAAACCACAGAATTTCAAAATCAGAGAACCTTACAGGCCATATAATCTAACCTAAACCTGATGAAGAATTTCCTATCCATTGAAGGTCCTTTGCACAGACTTCAGTTTCATATAAAGCAATTAAAATGTATTTCAACCCTTATAAGCTTTCCCACATTAGGGTCTGCTGCTACCCCACTTCCATGGGCTCAACCACTAGTTGGTTCTAGGGCCAACAAAGAAACTCCAGAGAACAGTGTAATCAGTCGACAAGCATTTATTAAGTATTTACCATATGCCAGGCCCTATGCTAAGTGTTAAGGATACAAAGAAAGGCAAAAACACAGTCCTTGCTATGCAGTAGAAAAATCTTTTCAATTTAGAGTCAAAGAACCTGAAATCCAGCTCTCTACCTGTGGTCCCTTGAGCATGTTAATTTAGTCTCTCTGGGTCTTACCTAGCTAAATGACTTGGGCAAGGTACCTTACAATTGGATATTTGCACATCACCTCCCGCACTGGACTGTGAACACCTTGAGAATAAGGACTGTCTTTTACCTTTCTTTGTATCATCAATGCTTAACACAGTGCCTTAATATTTACTGATTGATTGTAAAATAAGACAGTTGGATTTTATCAGTAAGTTCCTTTCTCAGTCCTACGATCTTATGATCCTGTGATACTCCACTCTTTCTTCCAATGTCGTTCTCCCTAGTTGTCATATAAGACCACTCAGATCCCAGTTGCTGGAATTTTATCAGCAACGACCAAAGTAAGCATGTTCTTGCAGCCTAAACCCAACTCTCTCACATGGAGGGAAGGTTGAAGGGGAAAGGATGTCTGAGAGAAGAGAGTAAGGATTCCAACTCAGAAGAATTACAGGTTGGGGCACCCATCTGATAGCACTATGTCTGCTTCAGCTGTTTTGAATTAACCCACTCAGATTATCTGTGTGAAATGACTCAACATTGCTTACCCACCTGCCTTTTTTTATTTTTGGTAATTAGCCTGAGTATTTTATGACATAATACACATTTTTAAAAATTAAGCTTATATTCATCATAAATCCACAAATGTAATTTTAAAAAAACAAATTTCTTCATATGGAGAGGTACACAGTGAAAAAATAGACCATTGGCATCCTAGAAACTGATTCCTAGTAATCCATCGTGGGCTTCTGAACTAGCCCCACCTGTCTATATTTAACAAAAATGAGGAACAGACTATGAAGTACAAAGCAAGAGATTAGATAGATAGATAGATAGATAGATAGATAGATAGATAGATAGATAGATAGATAGATAGACAGACAGATAGATAGAAATCCTGTAAATATAAAAGGTACTTCATTTGGAGTCAGGGTCCTAGGTTTGAACCCTGGATCTTACAATTTACCTCCTGGATGACCTTAGACAAGTTACTTAAATTCTCTAGGTCTTAGAATTGTAGAATTTCAGAGCTGTAAGGGACATGAGAAGCCATCTACAGACCCAACAGAAATCCCTCAATATACAACACACCCAAAAACTCATTGCACACTCAGTTTCTTCATTCACAAAATGAGAATGTTGGATTTGATGATCTCCAAGGTCTCTACCAGCTCTAAATTCTATTAACCTATGATTTTTCATTGTACAAATACAAATGTCTTCCTGAGACAACTTCCCACAAGGGACTGCTGATTTCACAAGATCTCTCCAAATGAGGATGGGAAAATATTTACAGGGCTATTAATGCAAACAATATATTTAAAGGGATTAATGAGAAGCAAATATAAGGGCCATTAAGCATATCTGAACAACTTTCAATATGCTGCTGGGGACCCTAATTATTTGTCAACAAGTATGTCATCTTAATATCAGCATTCAGTGGGGTAGAGAGGTAGACTGCTTTCCTACCATTCAGAGAAACTAGAAGATGGAAGGAAAAAATTCTAGATTTATCTATTGGCTCCTATTAGTGGTATAATGAGTCTATCAAATGAGGGCCCTTGTCTGTGTAGGAAAAGTTTCTGATTTATGGTCTCTCACCTCCACAGCACTGTCCTGCCCCAGCTTTCTTTGGTCCTAAGGATAATAAAGTCACTAAGTCAGCTGGTCAAGAAGCACTATGTGGATAAAGTTAATGGATAACCAAGATATAATCATACTTTACCATATATAACTTTGTATCCTACATAACCATATTATAATCATATTCATATAGCAGATCCTCACCGTTTTAAGGGGCCATGTTGTAGAGATCTCCAAAATATAGAAATCCTGTGACTACTCTACCTGACTGAAGAGGCTTAATTAGATTATCATGGAATGGGAATATTGAGCTGAGCCAAGAGAAACTAAATAGTACAGTCTTCCACAAGAGCCTTAAAGTCCCAACTAAAGAGTCAGCAGCCTAGGGCAACAATTTTCAGAATCCGGCTGACTGCTTCTAGAGTCCTGTGTAAAATTTTAAAAGTAAGTAGATTTAAAAGTAAGGAATGTTTCCTATTCTCTCCCCCCTTCAATTGTGAGCTCCTACAAAACAGCAACCATCTTTTGCCTTTCTTTGCATCTCCAGAGCTTACCTCTCTTTCTGAGCTTCTCTCTAACCTCTTGCCTCTTCTTCCTCATTAGCCTCTGGTTTTCCAAAGCCCTTCTCGCCAAAACAATATGAGAACAGAAAACGAACATTTATTAAGCACATACAATGGGCCAGACAATGCAAAGTGCTGTGAATACAAATAAAAGTAGAAAGTCACACCTTACCCTCCCAAAGCTTACATTCAAATGAAGGAAGACAACAGACAGGTAAGGGGAGTTTGGAAGGGGTGGGAGTTGGGAAGAGACAAACATACCAGGAGCTGGTCCGATGAGTGAAGAGCTGTGGCTTGGAGAGGGAATGAAAGTGGGCTGATCTGAGCTGCCCTGCTTAAAGTGGAGGTTCTGAGAGGGACCACCCAGTCAGAGGGAGAGGCCTCAGGGCTGGCTGGAAGATACTCCAAAATTTTGAATTAAAGGACTGGAGTTAAGCTTCAGGATGAAGAGCTAATATATGGTAGAGGAAGTCTGGAGCACAACCTTAAAGCAGAAACCACCGAGGTTTTAACACCTTCGCCCCACTATGGATATTCTCTTCCTTCCTTCTTCCCCACGCCAATCAAAGCTCCCAGTCCCAAATACCAGGTATATCATGTTATTGTCTGATTAAAGTAATTCACACCAAAGAATCAAAGAGACTTAACTCTATTTAAGTTTTAAAGGAGAAACTTGCTAAATCATATGAATCTCTAATTGGAAGGAATGAGGGGAGAGAACATCTTTGAGTCCCTTAGACTGCAGGTTTTTCCTTGCCTTCTCTGGGTCACTATCACCTTCCAAGAAACCATGTGCTCCTGCCTCCTCCCCCCGTCAAAGCCCCCCCCTCTGACATGTGTCAAAGTAACATTCCTAGGAATAAATTGGAATAAGCATTACAGTGGTATATCCTTCTCATCTTGGAAAATGGTTCCAAAGAATTTAGTAAAAACAAATACCTACTGGATGTAGCAATGAACAAAGAGTAACATTTGGAGAGAGTTGGCACTACATGTTCCAAACATTTAATACCTCAACTTCTGAATCTATATGAAAGATGGGGTCATTCTTAGAACTAGTTTGACTATTCCTATGGGGATCTCTGGTGTATCCAAGCCTGCCCTGGCTCTCATTTTATGCACATACCTTACGCCCTCTTGGTAGGGTGACCATATATATTCTGAATTTTTTAGGATAAGACTTTGCAAAAAAGTTTTTGTTAGACGACATGTTAAACTTTTCAGTTAGGAAAATATGGCCATTGCCCCTATAAGGGGTCATATGAAGAAGGATTTGGGGTTACTACCAACGCCCCTGTGAGAGATGACTCACAGTGAAGTTTCCGCATTTCTTTTAACTCCCTGTTACATTCCTATCTCTTCTCTGTACTTTGTAAACCAGTTCAGTCTGGTGAGTAACTCGTGATTCCCTAGAAATGAGGTAATTTGAAAGAAAACCATACTAGTCCACTTCTTATTGAACACTTCCAAATTTGGTGAAAGGAAGTACACAATGAAGTATTAAGACTGCTTTGCTGCTGATTAGAAAGACTATGAGCTTTCCTCACCAGCCAATGGTAAGGTAGTACAGGTGTTAGAGGAGGAGTTAGGATCAGGATAAGAGAAGCCTGAGAGCTTCCACATGTTGCACTCCTTGGCAGATGCCATTTGAGCAACAGGGGCAGTGTCCTTTCTCCTGAGAAAGAATAAAGACCTTTTCTGATCTCAGACTCAGACTCTGAACTCCTCCATTTCACACACCCCTAAATACCCAGATTTTAATCTTATGAGGTCTGCTTCCAATTTCTTGAGATAACTTACCTCCAAGTAAGCATAACAAAATTTACCCTGGGCCAAAAAGAACCTGTGTCTCTGCCTCAGAACAAAGAAAAATAGTTGGAGGTCAGCATCTGAGTGTATTGGTACTATACAGCTGGTTTGCTGTTTTAGTACAGAAAAGCCCTGGAATAGATTCAGGAGAGTTAGGTTACAATCTTAGGTCTTTCACTAACCTGCCGTATGTCCTTGGACAAAATATCTTCTCTCTCTCTATGCCTCCATTTTCTCATCAGTAAAATGAAAAGGTTGACTAAATAATCTCTAAGACCTCTCTCAGTTCAATGATCTTTTGTCATTTTATCATACATAGAGCAAAAGAATTCTTAACTTCTGAGAGTACATAGGTCAGTGGATGGAGCACTGAACATGGAATCAGAAAGACCTAAATTCAAATCCAGCCTCAGATACTTACTAACTGTATGAATCCTGGGTAGGTCACTTAACTCTTGTTGACTCTATGCACTGGAGAAGGACATGGCAAACCACTACAGTATCTTTGCCAAGAAAACTCCATGAGCGACATTGGAGTGCGATGGTCCAGAGGATCACAGAGAGTCAGACATACCTGAACAATAACAACAGTTTGCCACCAGAGACCTTAATAAGGCCAGAGCAAATGGCTGCCCTCTGGAAGACCTAATAAGAGACATTTGGTATCATGAATAGATGAGTAGAGAGTTAATGGAGACTCACTCAGTAAGAAGAGACATATATCATAAATTTAGAGCTGGATAGGTTGATAGAAATTACCTAATCTAATTCCCTCATTTAATAAATAAGGAAATCTAGTGAAATTAGTGAATTGCCCAAGGTCACAAAAGTGGAAAAATGAGGATTCATCTTCCAGTCCTCTGATTCAAAATTCGTCACTCTATCCATTACACTAGTCCTCGCTCTCAGGCTAGCTAGATAACAGACCCTGAATATCAGGAGCTGTTTGGTATTAACTCTGTATGTTTGATAGATAGACAGACAGACAGACAGACAGATAGAGATGTACACATTTGTGTATATATTGTTTTCTCCTAAAAGAAAGTATACTTCTTGAAGTTAAGGTCTCATGAGGGTAAGTTTCCTTCTGTTTTAGTATCATAAGAATCAGCATTGTACCCAATACAAAATGGGCAATGGAAGCTAGACAGTACAGTGGAGAGAGTGCTGGGCCTGGAGTCAGGAAGACTCACCTTCCTGAGTTGAAATCTGACCTCAGATACTTATTAACTGTGTGACCCTGGGTAAGTCACTTCACCTTGTTTGCCTCAGTTTCTTTATCTATAAAATGAACTGGAGAAGAAATGGCAAACTGCTCCAGTATCTCTGCCAAGAAATCCCCAAATGGGGTCATGGAGAGTTGGACACAATTGAAAAATGCCTGAACAATAACAAGTCAATAAATTCTTGCTGATTTAAATTGAATCCCTCAAGGGTCTAGAAGGGTGCAGGCTCTGCTCTCTTCCTAAAGGGGATCCACAACCAGAGGTTCTTGTTGGTCCTCACCTGCCTTGCAGTCTATGCATGTGTCTCTACCCACAGTACTATAGCATGCTCAACTCCAAGAGAGGTCCTCAATCCCCCGATCAAACCTATTATGAATGGTTGATTCCTTGAATGAAATCTATCATTAGTCATTAACACCTTAATTATCCATTCGCACCTTGGACAGAGAATAAGAGAAGAAAGGTTAAGAAGTAGAGAAAAAGATGGGAAATAAAAGGGAAAGAATATCACAGAAAAACGTGCTGGACTTAATTTTGCTGAGAGCTAACTGTGGTCTTAAGAGACAGTGTAGAAACTTGGTGAACTCTATTATTTCATATCAGGTATGAGAGTTATTTTTTCCCCCTGCCTCTAAAAAGAGATAATAAATACCAAAAAATATGATAGTCTTAGTGCAACAGGGGAATATTTAATGTGAATTGAGAGGCTGGTGCCCCTGGCCTAGTTAAATCATGATGATCACAAACCCAACAACAGAACCAAGCAGTGTTTCAGGTAGACAAGTGGAAAAAAATCCGTTAGCACAAATCCCTTTCTGCTTCCAAAATACCTACCTCCTAAGGACATTCCAGGAGATGGAGTGTCATCCTTTCCCAAAAGGAGAGAAAAACCAGGTGAGAAATAGAAAAATGTAAGTGGTACTAACAGGACTAGATTAACATAATGGCCAAAAAAAAGTCATTTGTTCTAGGATGCCCATTTCTCATTTTACCTGTAGTTTCACTGGGGCATGCTACTCCTCTACCAACACTAAGCTACAATTGCCCCCTAATTTGTAGCCTTAGAGAAATTGCAACTTGCCCAAAGTCTTGTAGCCAATTTTTCTCAGGCCAGCTCCACTCTACCAGCCATGTCTTACGTATTTCACCATAAATATTAATAAAGGTTGACCCCGCTCCCCAGGGCCCCAACTGTTCTTGACCTTCCCCTTTCTTCCCAGGATATAAAGTATTTTAAGCAAGCAGAAAATAGTGTTTTAAAAATATTAAATGCCAATTATTCTTAGCTACTGTGTTGTTATGGTTGTGATTGTGGTTGTTACAATAGAAGGCAGCCATTATAGTGATTAACAGGCTAACCATAGCCTCCAAAAAGACAGAGCCAAGTACATGCACAGTCTAAATACTACAGGTATTGGGGCAAATCACATCACTTCTCAATGCCCCAAGAAACTTAAGACTTTAAATTACATATGTGTTACAAACCAATGAAACCAGAAGACAGGACTCAAAAATTCACTATTTATTATTCTGTTCCCCCATTATTTCAGCACTAGAGGGCTAGGAAGCAAACCAAAAGTGAGAGATTCTTGTTAGACAGAAAAGTAATAATTCTGAGAGCAAAATGAATATAAAGTCAGTCAGTCACAGCAAGATGGAAAACCATTGGGACAACTAGCCACCTAAGAAGAAAAAAAATTTGAAAGCAAATGTGAGTACTTCCTTTTTATTTTTTGAGGGAAAGTATCTTTGGTAGAGGAAGTAAGTAATAAAGGCCATTGGCTTTAGTATGGGCAGTTCTTTCAAAAAGGCATGATCAGTCAGGAGAATCTAATGAATTACTTGCAAATTAGACAAACTCATCAGAGAAGTAGCTACAACCAAACTAGAGTTGGGGTTGACATGATAGGACTCAATGCAAAGGATCAAAATAGGGTCAATTCAGTTTGACTGAACAATTGAATTAGTTCACACTTGATAGAATTCAATTTTTAGGTTAAGCTAAAATAAGTTGACCACCTATTTCTTATTTTAATGGTTTGGTGATGTCTGCAAACTTTAAAGTTATATGTATATGTATACTATAGATATGACAGATAGTGTTATTATCTCATTTGTCTTTTTCAATAGGGTTCAGATAAAAATGATCCAAGGACAAGTCTTTCACCTGCTATTTTAAACATATTTGTTATAATTATTTAATATTTAATTATCTTGTTTTATTGTTTTAATGATGGTTTTAGTAATTATTTAATTTATATATATATATATATATATATATATATATACAAAATTAAGTTCAGCAAGTTTTTCTGTGACATCCTTTCCCTTTTTTTTCCCATCTTTTTCTCTACTTCTTAACCTTTCTTCTCTTATTTTCTGTCTAAGGTGTGAATGGATAATTAAGGTGTTAATGACTAATGATAGATTTCATATAATATATATATAAATATATATATATATAATATACATATATATATATCCTACAGACTATTGCACAAATGTATAAAATAATTTATTTTTGTAGTTGAATAAAGTATTGGGAAGTAAACTCATGCTCTTAAAGTTCCATGAAAGCACCTTTGTGACAAATCTTACAGCAGATAGGACAAGGGGAATAATATGTACCTCATCTTGTTCCCATACAAATTTCATCTCCTCTTGTAGGTCTTTATATTTTCAAAACTTTTCATTCCACGAAGTTTAGAGTTTATGGATATTTGGCATGGTGATATCTATTAAAAATATTGTTCTTAAGGGATTTTTGTGGATCTCTGTGATAATGGTCTAGCACTAGTACAGTTTATTTGTTTATTTCTTTAGGATATTTTGAGGTCCATATTTGTAGGGTATAGAGATTTGTCATCTGTTAGTTCGTGAAACATAGTAAGCATCTGATAAGTAATTCTGGTCACCATCTCCTGCCCTGCTAGAGACTTGGTAGGTGATAGTTGTTTGCAACCTATAGCAGGGCATTTTACTGTGTCTGTCCTTTCCTCGAATAATCTACGTTGAGCACTCCTTTAGAATAAACCTCCTGTGGTTTCTCTTGGCAATGACCTGGTCCTGAACTGTCATTATAAATCCCTCCCTCCCTTTTCACATTCAAAAGCCTGTATAGCTCATCCCTTTGTTCAACGTTTCTGTGTAGATGTACTGTTGATTGAGTTCATGCAGATGTTGCCCAATAAGGGCCTTTTGATTCTGCTTTTGAATCGTAGTCATTTTATAGGTTTCACGGAGAGTTAAATCTCCCTTTTATCAGCCTATACTATTGCTTGGTGAGGCATTTATCTTTTAATTACAAAATTATTACTCTGGGTTTAAGAAACATTTACCATATAAGCAGATTTCTTGAAATCATGTGTAGTACAGATGTCCCCTGCTCCCAAAGTAGCACAGAAATGACACAGTATGTCTTGAATAAGGCAGAACAGACATATCTATTCTCTTCTGGCCCAATCCTTTTCCAAGGAATACTTTCATTCCTGCCTGCAGGAGAAGCAGGAGCTTGAGGCCAGAAGCTTGGCCACTTTGTTCTCTTCAGAGAGAAAAGAGTACCAGTCTAGAATTATATCTATTTGCTCCCTTAAATATTGTTAGTCTATGGGATGCAGTTTTCAGGTTTAAGCTAAACTTCTGATCACTGATCATTAATACAAAAAAGAGGACCTAAGCTTTATATTCAAGGCTTGACCTCTTTCCCACTAAATACCAGTTCCACAATGAATATGCATAGTAAGTAGCAAAGAAAACCATTTATCCAATTCGATAGCAAAACAGAAATGAGAGAAAGTATACATAGGAGAATATATACCAGAGAATACAGAGTACAAGACTTCTCCCATTGGGAGCAAGATAACTCAGCTCAACCCAGAGAGTCTCAGATCTTATCCAAGAGGAAATTCCCCCATGTCTCTAGTGTATCAAGGTGGGAATAGGGACATAATGGAGACTGCTAGCTCATCTCATATTGGCTTCTTCCTAGTCTTATCTTCCCTTCAGCAACCTGAAGTGAGTTTGGCATTGTCCATCTCTCTAAAAGCTGGAAGCCAAAAGAGCCTGAAGCAACTATAGAGCCCAAAAAGATCAGAGAGAACCACAGAGGACCAAAGACATTGGAAAGATTCAAGACACCTGAATCTCTTACTCTCTACTCCCACCCTGCTTCTCACACAGGTGCAGACATTGATTGATCTCCACCAATGGGGTGAGAGTCCCATACCAATGGACTTTGGGACTGACTGACCCACATATCTATGAATTTTTCTAAATCTTCCTTCTTCTAGAGTTCTGTCTTTTCCCTGATTTCTTCCCAATTTTCTGTTTTAAAGTTTTTGGATGATGCTAAATTGTTTATTTTGTGCTTTTCCCTGTTTTTATTCCTTGGGTCAACTTAAATTTTTTTTTTTTTGCTTTTGCTTTCAATTGCTGATTCAGGGAATCTAGAATCTTTGGTATACTTTCATTGACCAGACTTAGTTTTACATGTTTTTTTTTTCGTTCTTTTTAATTAGGTGATATGGTGGTCATTTTTTTTTTTCTTACTGCATGCCAGCAAGACATTGATTTAATCTTCCAGTGCCTTTCTTCAGATCTTCAATAACTCTCTCAAGTCACTTCTGTCATGGTGGTGTTTGATGCTTGTCCTTAGGGGCATTCCCTGTTATTTCCCCTTTTCCTCTGATGTTCTTACCATGGCAACAGCTTCTGCTGTGTGCAGGTCCAGAAATAGTTTACTGTCAAATACTGTAGGAAAATATATTCATTCATAATGGTTTATAGCTTTCTTAAAATTATAGTTCTGGTCTGCTAGTTGCATTCACGCTGTCAAAATCAAAAAGGATTTCAGGGAATTCCAGTTTTAGTATGCCCATCTCCTTTACAAAGCTAATGATTGATATTGTTTCTACTATCTGGTTCATTATTAGATATACTTTTTCGAGTTTGAATTAAAGTAGAGATTTTCTTTTTTTTCCCCTAAATTAATTTATTTATTTTCTTATTTACATCATTCATTTCCATGAGATTTTGAGTTACAAATTTTCGCTCCATTTTTCCCCCACCCACCACCCCAAAACAGCCCTATCCCACTTTATAACCCCTCCCCCAATCTATTCTCTCCTATGTCCTCCCCCATTGCCCCTCTGACTTT
>CM053588.1:174039340-174054707 GCA_028646515.1 Pseudochirops corinnae
CCCCCCCCCCCCCCCCCCCCCCCCCCCCCCGACTTAACTAGGCAAGATATGAGGTCCGGCTGAGGAGCCCTTGATAGTTGGAATAAGTGTCCACAGCTGGTCAAAGGAAGAGACTAGGAAAAGCCTGGTAGGCCATAATTATGGCAAATTATGGTTAACTTTATGGCTATCATTAAAATGGACTAATTAATTTTTTTTATTATCAGAATGATAATAAATGACCACATGATTGTTTTAAAAATAGCTCATCTTTATTTAATTTTAAAAAGTCATTTATAGTATTGTGGAAAGTACACAAGATTAGGAGCCAGAAGACTGAATTGGGAAGAGTTCAGATTGTTCCTTGGGCCCTGGAGGGTTTGGAAGCAAAGCTTTATTACTGACTGCTCAAGAGGATGGAATGCACACAGCCCTCCCTGCACCCAACTCATTGAAGGTTCCAAATGTGGCCTGTGAGTGCGCTTTCTGGGCTAGTGCAGAGGGTGAGATTAATCCATACCAACTTCGACCAATCAGCAAAGAAAGACTTTAATTTTAACTGAGCCACAGCAAGCCAGCAAAATAGGGAAAGCACATCACACAGAGTTAAGCTCTGCCTTAAGTAAGCATGCATTTGAACCTTAAAGATTTGAGAGTTTTGCCACTTCAGACATGTACTTAACTTCTCCAATCCTCACTTTCTTCATCTATAAAATAAGAATAATGTAAATTAATGTGCTTACTTGTCAAAGTTTTGAGGATCAAACGAAAAGATCATGAAACGAGATCATGAAAGCCTTTTGTAACTTGTGACATACTATGTAAATGTAAATTATTATAGTAACAATCAGTAGTAGTAGTAATATTCAGTACCTACTCTGTGCTCAGTTTATGCTATGGGGGAAAAAAGATCTAGAACCTTTCTTTTTGTCAGTGGCCTCCTTGGAGTACATGTCTAGCAGTTAAGTCTCTGGATCAAAAGGTATGGACAGTTTAGTCATTTTCTTTGCATAATTCTAACATGCTTTCTATAGTGGTTATACCAATTCTCAGCTCCACCTAAAATGCATTTGTTTGGCTGTCTTTCCCCAGCCCCTCCAATACTGACTTTTCCTGTCTTTTGTTGATAATCTTTGCCAAGCGTATAAGGTGAAATGTCAAGTTTGTCTTTATTTGCATTTCTCTTATTATAAGTGATTTGGAGAATTCTTTCATACGGTTCTTAATTGTTTGAGATTCTTTGGGGAAGTTATTGTCACATCCTTTGATCATATCCTTGGTTTTTTGTCTTAAATATTCCTGTGAGTTGTCTTTATATCTTGAATATCAAATCCTTATCAGAGATACTTTATACAAAAATTTCTCTATTTTCTTTTAAGTTAACTTATTTATTTCTCTAAAGGGCAATTAATGAGTTTCTGTTGCTGGCTTAAACAGATTTGGCACCAGCTAGCTACTTTTCACTCTACTCCCTTCCTCCCCCCCAGCTCTCCAGAATTACTAATTAATGTCCAACCAGATACTCAAGGATTTCTCTGACCCTAGCAGACCGGCAATAGCACTTGCTTATGGCTGCCTTGTGAGTGGCCTAATCTACCATTTTCCAAGATGTAAGGAAATATATCTGAGAGAGTGAAGATGTTTAACCCATTTATTCATTAGACAAATCTTGGTTCAACTTTTATTGTGTGTGTAACCTTGTAGGTCATGGTGGATACAAGTAGACAAAAGGACCATAGATCCTCCCCATGAAGAGCTTACAAACTACTGAGGAGTAAAATGCACATGACAGTTAAAAACAAAACAAAACAACAAATTAGAGCTGTAGTCTGTGATTTTAGAGAAGAGAGAGAGAAATTTGGAATCAAAGGATTAGGATAAAATTGGACTTTGCCGCATCTTCCTCTTCCTCCTCCTCCTCCTGAAGGTATATCTTCAAGGAACCTGTGCTTATTGATTATGTAGTTATACAAGAAATTTTGCAACTTATCATGGCCAGTTGCAAACAGTTAGCACCTGCTAAATATCTAGGAAGAGAGGACCTAGAGGCTAGAATTATACATCAGACGGCAGCTAGGTGGCACAGTGAATAGAGATCTGGCCCTGGAGTCAAGAGGACCTGAGTTCAAATCCGGCCTCAGACATTTGACACACTTCCTAGCTCTGTGACCTTGGGTAAGTCTCTTAACTGCAACTGCCTTTCTTTCCCCCTTCAAAAAAAAAAAAGAATTACAAGTCAGAATCCTGCACTTTTTAATAAACTTTGTTGTTGTTGAGTCATTTCAGTCATGTTCAACTCTCTTTGGAGTTTTCTTGGCCAAGATACTGGAGCAGTTTGCCATTTCTTTCTCAAGCTCATTTTGTAGACTGAGGCAAACAGGGTTAAGTGACTTGCCCAGGATCATGCAGCTAGTAAGTATCTGAGGTCAGATCTGAATGCAGGTCCTCCTGACTCCAGGCCTAATGCTCAACCCACTGCATCACATAGCTGCCCAACTTTTTATAAACTAACTCAAGAAAAAACACCATAATACAAATATAGATTTCAAAATATCCTTGACAGTTCAACAACTAAATTATACTATAACTAGAACATTATCGTAGACAAAAAAGACTTTGCCCAGATATGTTGATCCATAATAATTTAAGGGCATTTTAGATAATGGGGAAAGCATTGCAAAAATTCTGAGTCAGGAATGAGGATGTTGTATTATACATTAGGACAGTGAGAGACCAGTCTGGTTGTAGTAGAAGTATCAGGAGTATTCTATTTTACAAATAGAACATGTATTGGGAGTAGTAAAAATAAGATGAGATAAACAAAGAAGGGCCAGATTGTGAAGGGCTTTGAATGACAGGCTCAAATATCTAGAAATTATTCTGTAGGCAATGAGGAACCTTTAGAGATTTTTTGAACAGATGGAAACAATGCGCTTTAGAGGGCATCTAGTTAAATCCCTTAATTTTACAGATGAGGAAACTGAGGTTTAGAGACGGTAAGGGCTTGAACAAAGTTATACAGTAAAATGCTTGTGGTGGGATTTGAATGGAGGTCCTCTGCATTCAAAGCTGGGGCTCTTTCTACTTTGGCACATTGACTCCTGTTCATGTAGATTTGTTTACTAGTTGTTGATTGAGCAATCTTAAGTCATTGAAATCTGACTGCTATTCAGTTTAATTGAGCTAGCTGTGATCCCTCAGGACAAAATATCTGGTTGACTCTTTGTGCTGCAAACATTGGCACTGACGGTCTACTCTGCTGTGTGGTTTCTCTATGCCACAGTTATAACCACACTTTGGCCTCTCCCAGACTGCCTTGCTGGCTCAGGGTCTCTCTGGTGTTGACTTGTGTTGAATCTGATCTTCCACTATTAACTTCAGGTATTTTTAATGTGACCTGCCAGAATGAATCCTGATTCTGTCAACCAACATCCAGCATATTAAGATTATAGTGTTGGAAGGGACCTTAGAAAAAATATAATTCAAAGACTCATTTTACAAATGAGAAAGTGGGACTCAAAGATGTCAGTTGCCTAAGGATCCATGGTTAATTGGAAGATGAGGAAGAGGAGTGTAGAATGAGTATTTATATAATGTCTGCTACGTGCCAGACAATGTGCTAAGTGCTTTACAAATATCTCATTTGATCCTCACAATACAGCTGTGAGGTACGTGTTATTATTATCCCATTTTAGACTTGAGAACACTGAGGCACATAGTAGTTAAGTGACTTGCCTAGGGTCATACAGCTAGGAAGTATCTGAGAATGGATTTGAATTTGGGTCTCCCAGGCCCAATGTTCTACCATCCACCATACCACCAGCTGCCTCAGATCTCCTAGTTTCAAGTCTAATGCTCCATTCACTATACTGTGCTATTCTTCCAAACTGCTGTTTAGCCTTAGTAAACACAAATATTAGTTAGCCTGAGAGGGATAGACTTTTGGAGGGAATCTGTAGCAAAGCAATTATATGATGCTTCCTCTGCCAAAGTATATAATATCTTTGGATTATCTGCCATTTGTTACAAACTGGGCCCCAGCTTCTCTTCATTAGAATGGACATTTGTGTGGTGAATGTTTATCCCTTGTGCAGTAACCCTTGGCATCAATGCCAAAAAAAGGTTGGACTACTTTTTGTTTATTAGGACTGCCATTCTGGAGAGCTGGATCGTTAACCCAAGGATTAGCCCTGGCCAAGGTGGTGAAATTGGCAGCTTGTCTTCAGTAGAGCCTCATTTTCTTTTTCATTGACTTCCTTTTATTTTCTACCCCCCATGTGACCTTTGTCCTTCTATTATTCCTGGCTGTCCAGTGTTCTAATGTAGCACCCCATTTACCTTCCTCCTCCCTCCCTTACATTACATTGTTAGAGTTAATCAGAAAAGCTATGGTCAACAGTAGGTAAATGTGTTACATCTAGAATTACAGGATTATCATGTATAGCACTGTAGTTGGCATTGCTAAATAGATCTGTGTGCTGGTACAGGAGGGAATGGTTCTCATTATTCTCCTTACTTAATCTCCTGGGGAGTTGCCCCAGCCCTGTGCTTTATAATGTCCTAAGGCATCAGAAAGCAGGAGTTGCCTGAGAATACTTGGCACCAAGAGCAAAGACTAGGAAGGGCTCAGATGCAAAAGGATTGGAAAAGTATGCCAGGGAAGTCACAAACAAGGGTAGGTGCCATGATTGAGTTGTACATGAAAGGCAAGTGGGTTAGGTATTGTGTGGTTAGACTGTTTGGGACTCTTGGGAGCTTAATGGGAACCTTCATTCCCTTTCTTCTTCCTCTTTCTCTCTCTTTGTAGAGGGCAGGGGCCCAACGCCTTCTGCAGAAGGCACATTTCTTAGAAGTTTGTTCACCTTTCTGTTTACTTGCTTTTAAGCTGGCTAATGTGATCCACTGGTTAAGTACTTGGTTTGACCCGTAGCAGGGGTAGGGAACTTACAGTCTTGAAGCCACATGTGGCTAGGTCCTCAAGGGCAGCCTTTTGATGGATTCTGTCAAAAGACTATGCTTGAGGACCTAGAGAGTCACATGTGGTCTTGAGGCCCCAGATTCCCCACCCCTGGACCAGTGCTTGGCTTATAGTAAGTGCTTAAAATATATTTGTTGATTAATTATTGGATTGATTAACCATTTCTTTTCTATTACACAGATGTAACTCAAAGAGACCATGTGAGAAAATGAGGGAAGAGTGGTATTTGTACAGAGCAGTCCTCTGGCTGACAGCTTAGAGCCATAAGGATAAAAACAGCTAGCATTTATATAATGTTTTAAGGTTTGCAAAGAGTAATACATACGTGATCTCATTTGATCTTTACAACAACCCTGTGAGGTAGGTCGTAAGGGTGTTTGACGTCATCAGCCGCTGGGGGTGCACCACCACAGCCTGGGGACGGGGTAGAGGCCCGCGCATGTCTCAATGAAAAAGGCATCATCACGCGAGATGTCTCCTTATCTTCGGGGCTGGACGTGAGTGGCTCACCGGGCGATGACGGCACTCTTAGGCGGGAATCAAAAGCTAGGGGATAAAAAGGGGAGCCGCTTGAGTGTAGCTCTCTTTTTTCTGCGCCTGCTGCAATAAAAGGACCTCGAGAAAACTACATCAGTGTGCTGGGTGCTCTGTGAGGAGTGGTTCTTCAAGCTAGTCTTGATGCTGGTGACAACCGAAGCCTGAGAGGAGGAAAACAGCTGGAAGAGGTAAGCAATCAGACCATTAGTATACTGTAGGAGAATAGGGTCCCCAGAGTTTAAGTTGGGGGGCACTCTTCAGTAGGTGCTATTATTATTCCCATTTTGTGGATAAGGAAACTGAGACTAAGATAGGTTAAGTAATTTGCTTAGGGTCATGCATCTAGTATCTGAGGCAGAATTCAAACTCTTATTCTTGACCCTAAGTCCTACACTCTATCCATTGCACCTGGCAGAAAGAAGATGGACTGATATAGTCCCTAGGCACTGCAGTATGTGCTGGGGATACAAAAACCAAGTAGTACCTAACCTCAAAGAGCATCTATTGTATCAGGAGAGGCAACATGTACCTATATAAGTAAGTTGGGATTTGAGCATTGACTGAAACCCTGGGAGTTGTAGTACAGAAGGACAAAAATTCCCTCTAAGTCTTGAAAGTAATTTTAGACTAGCTTGATCTTTGAGCTGGAAGATACACTTAATTCATGCTCAGGAGTTCTTAAAGAGACACAATACTCTATGAAACCTGGTCTGAGACAAAGGAGTGAGGATTGCAAGAGTGAAGCATCATTAGCAAAGGCTACTGGGCTTCCACAGCATCTTGCAGAAGAGTACTTAGGCTGAAACTACAAGTGACTGGCTACCAGTAACTCTTCAAGGTCTAAAAGGAATCCCTCCCTCCCCCCCAAAAAAAGTGACCATGGCTCTCTCCATCCAAGCTCTCCTTGACCTGACCTACCTATCAACTACTCTCTTGAATGTGGAATGGAATATACCACAGAGACACCATATCCTGGTTTAGACCTCAGGGTTGCTGGATCTAGCAGGCTGCCTTCCAGACCCATCAGCATACAGATACTGCCAGCCTGGGTGGGGCTGAACTGATGATCTCAGCATGTCATTCTCTAGGTAAAACCAGTATCATAGGCTCCCAAATGTGCAAAGATCTTTGGAAGCTTAGGATTATTGACCTAGAACTGTACTGGACCTTTGATGCACTGAGTCCAGCTGAGGCCAAAAAATGATAAATGACTTGCCAAAGATCACATGTATAGTAGATGGAAGAGCTTAAATTCAAGTACCTGCTCTTTCCCCAATTTCCTCTCATTTATCCTGTATTGTAACACAAACTGTAATATATTCTGCATGTTTCTTTTATATAAATGATTTCTATGTCTTGATTTTTTTGCCTTAAACCTAAAGAGGCAAGTCAGGGAGAGAGAGACAAAAATTTAGTTTAGGGAAAAGAGCCAAACTTCTGTCTAAACGCTGGGAATTTTCCTAACTGGGGGCTCTTAGCTATTGTGATTGTACTAATAACTTTTTTGTCGCCTATAAACTCCACAAAATTGAAAAAAGGGACCATGTATACTTGAAGTTATTATATTGCTCCTGGGCTAAAAAATGAGCTAATTGTTGTAACAGGATGTGGCTTATTGACTCTTCCCAGAGAAAGGGGATAGGGAGTGGTGACCACACAACTACCTCTCTGGGAGGAGATAGGAAAGGCTCTGATCCTATCCAGAAAGAGAGAGAGAAGAAAGGATGGGGTATCAAACAGCAGATTCTATCTTCCAAAGCGGTGCCCAATATTACTTATTCACACAAGTAAATGAAAACATATACAAAATAAATACAAGGTAATTTTAGTGCAGGGGAGACACTAGCCATGTAGGAGATGGTGTTTAAGCTGAATTTTTTAAATTTAAGCTAGGGATTCTAAGAAGAGAAGGTAAGGAGGAAGTACTTTCTAGGTATGAAAGACAGCCTGTTAAAAAGTACAAAGAGTATCAAATTTAATGTGTTGGGAACAGCAAGTAGACCAGTGTGGCTGGAATATAGAGTGGGTGAAGGTGAGTAATATATAATAAATATGGAAAGATAGGCTTGGGCCAGATTATGAAAGGCTGAATTAAAGAGTTTATATTTTATTCTAGGGGCAGTCAAAGGAGTGACATGATCAGACCTTTGCTTTATGAATATCACTTTGGCAGCTGTCTGGAGGGTGAATTATAGAAGGGAGAAACTGGGAAAATGGATACCGAGCACCTAATTTAGCAGGTTATAGTCTAAGATGTGTGAGAGATATTGAGGAGGTAGATTCCATAAGACTGGGCAATTAAGTGGACCTCAGGGCAGGGGTGAAGGTGATGAGTCAAGGAAGATGCTGAAGTTGCAAACTTGAATGCTCCAAACAGTAATAGATAAGCTGTTCTAAGGCACTGACTAGTGGTGGGACTTTCAAGTTCCATGTCAGGAGGGTGGGAGGAACTGCTTTTGGACCTTGAGATAGTCCTGAATTCAGCCCTTGTAGTACCTACTTCTTCCACCTGTGCATAGGGTCAAATCCAATGCCAGATTTCATGCTCCCTTAATGTCAGCCATGGTTTTTTGGAAGGAATGAGTCCCTATAACATCTTTCTGCCACTTTCTCAACCATAGTCAGGCAAAGTCTCCAGACCTGGGCTTATACAGCTCTATGGATATCATCCCTTCACCAAACCTTTATCCATATTATTTCTTAAAGAAGCCTTAAGCTAGCTTATGGTATGTTTGTGGGAGTGTGAGTTTGTATAACAGTGCTTGCCTGCATGCTTGTGTGAACACACTCTCTAACTCTTCATCAGCAGGTGTTCACATATGCATGAGTGCATACATTTTAGTAGCAGATGGACATTAAGAGATCAAGCGTAAAACTTGCCATGTTTATTTCTAAACAGATTAAGCTTGGAGGAAGGCCTAGGGCATGATCACATGTTGGTACTGTGGTTTTGTTAGGCAATTGTGAGACAGTTCATTTGGTCAATTCAATGAAAACATTCATTCATTCGTTTGACATTCATTCAATAAATATTTATGTGCCTACTATGTACAGGGCATTGTGCCCAACCCCAGTTGATTGTGTGACAGAGTAGACTGTTTATGTGCATTGACCAGTCAATTCAAACTAAATAGTTGACCCAGGAGCCCATTGTAAGTACAATCTCAGTTTTAAAATTGTAATCATTCAGTCATGTCTTATCATTTCAGTTAATATATTGGTGCTAGATCCACTGGAATAGTATTCCCGCTGGCAATTTCTTCAAAATACAATTGAACAAAGTACAATTGTCTATGAATTTGAAAAAATAATGTGCTTTTCTACTGAAGTCTTCCCCTGATGCTTCATTACAGAGTAGAAATTACCCTGGGATCTTGAGACAGGAAAGAATGCTGGATTTGGAGTCAAAGGTTCAGCGTTCAAGTTCCAAGTATGCTATTTGTTATCTGTGTGACTTTGGTCAAGTCACTTCTCTCTGGGCCTTAGCTTCCTCAGCTATAAAATGAGGGGCAAATTCTAGGTAGTCTCTGAAGTTCCTTCCAACTCTAAACTATAGTCCTATGATCCTGTGCCAGGAGAGCTTTGGCAGCTTCCTCCAAGTTGGATAGTCTTTGAATGCATTCTAGGTGACAGATGGGGATGTATGGGGTATTCAGAAGGACTAGCACCTCTGATGTGAGAGCTGGCCAAGCCCTTTTCAAGGCTGCTTGTCCACCTTTAGTGTCTACCTGATTCACCCAACTCTTACCTGTGGCTCCCAGAAGCTATATCATGCACAATGGCCATACCCTGGTAAAACTGTCTTGGCAAACAGGCTAAACCAGGTCAAGAGTAACCAACAGGCTTAAGACCTGTTGGTAAGTTAGGGGGATGTCTACCCCATGTACATGAAGACTTTCCCTGGCAGAATGGGCAGATGAGAATAATTTGTTCTGAAGGCCATGAGGGTGGCTGAAGCAGATGCTGTGGAGTGCTTAGAGCTTGGTCAGAAAATGAAGATGCCAAGGTCATCTACTGCATCCTGGGTCATCTCCAGTCATCCTGCCTTCTGTCTTGAGATGACTGGGGAAGAGAGAGTGAGGTTGACAACTTTGTTCAACTCTGCCTCGTTTAAATCAAATTCACACACAAGTCAGGACTATGATGTCATTGGTCCTCTTTGAAAACTAAGGACAAATGACAGCAAGGTGACAGACCAGACAGCTGTTATCTGAAGGCCAACTTGGCTAAGTTTAGAGAGTCATTATCACAATGACTGAACAACTTTTCATAAAGCCACAACAACTCACGAAGGGTAGCTTCTAGGGCTTCAAGGGAATTATACTCTGGGTCAGCAGATTGAGTCCCCACATTGATTAAATCTTAACAACTTGCAGTACTGAATGGGAGATCCTTCTCATATCAATCATAAATATACCTCATCTTTAATTCAGAGTAACTTGTTCCAAGTATAAAAGTGAAGTTTTACATTTGAGTTCAAGAATCCATTTTGCAAGTATAGGATGTGAGATGTATGGTTAGATACAGATTTGTCTAAATAAAATCTGAAGATTTTAGAGGATTACAAGCTCAGTATAAATCAATAGTATGATATCTCAGCCAAAAAGCTAAAGGGATTCTGGACTGCATTCAGAATGTCCCAATCAGATCATCTCTGGAGTATTGTCCTCATTCCTGAGTACCACATTTTAGGGAGGATGTAGATAAGTTGGGGAGTGTTCAGAGAAAGGCAACCAGGACTGTGAAGGGCCATACCACTATATCAGGATTGGTTGAAAGACCTAAGGATATTTAACCTGAAGAAGAGAAAATTGGTGGGGTTGGAAGGGGCACAATGCTGTCTTCAAATATTTGAAAGATTATTGTGTGAGAAGAGGAACTAGAGAATTGTTCTGTTTGGCCCCAGAAAGTAGAAATAGGAGTGGTGAGTGTGAGTGCCTTTTATTCACACACAAGCAAAAACTTCCAGACAATGCTATTGAAAAATGAAAGGAGCTTTCTTAAGAAGTGGGGTGTTCCTCCCTCTTTGGAGGATGTCAGACACAAACTGGATGATGAGGGGTATTTTAGAAGTTATTCTTTTTCCAGTATGGGTTGAACTAGATGGCCTCTGAGGTCCTTTTCAATGCTGAAATTATGTGATAGTGTACTTTGAAAAACAAAAGTGAAGTATGTCATCAACCCAATTGAAAAACAGTCATTATTAGCTCATTATCCTAGATGCAGAGAATATGATAGCTTTAAAGGACTTTAGATAGCTACTTCTACCATTCTCTCCCATACCTAAATTATTAAAGACAAAGAAACTGAAATTCAGGGAAAGGAAGTGACCTGCAGCAAGGGACTAGTAGAGCTGGGTCTAGAACCCAGGGCTCATGATTTCTAGCTCAGTGCTCTCTCTAATCTGCCAGGCAGCCTCCCTTACATCAGTATGATGATACCCACTTCTGCTTGCTGCAGTTTGGAATGATTTCCTTCATCAGTAACAGCCTCCAGGTTGAGTCAGAAAGCTCAGGAAAAAGGTAGCTTAAATAAATATTTGATTTAGTGAATTAGGACTTTACAGGACTATAAACTTGCTGGAAACTTTTGATGAATGGACAGAAAGTCTTAACTTGTTTACTATATAACCCCCTAGAACCTCATTTATTAGGCCAGTCCTGAAACAGGAAGAGAAACTGACTGTAGTTCTGTTGATATAGGCTGAGAACTGTGATGTTTAAGGCTGACTTCCCATAAGTATCTCCAGTAAGTGAAATGGATTTGAGCCTTGCATGCAAATTGGTGGTAAGTGCTCTGACTTTCCATATTCATCTGTCTTTTACCCTCATAGTAGAAAATTGAAAATCCATTATTGAGAAGCAGGCGTGCTCTCCTTTGAAGGCATATGTATTATGCACTGCCATTTCATCAAATGAGGATAAAAATGCTGAAGGCCAAAGATGAAATATCTAGCAAATCAACACTGCAAAACAAAGAAATAGCTGGCATAGACTTGGGGGAGAAGAAGCAGAGGGCTGGGCAATGCTGGCCATAGAGTTGGGGTGGAATTCCATTTTCCATTTCAGGATGAAGGAGGGGTTCTGAAAAAGTGGGAACTTTGCTATCTCAGTGCCACCTTCTCCCTTCCTACCCCATTGCCCTCAAAGCTTCTAGTAATTTTCCAACATAGCTTTCCAAGTCCATAGTTCTATCCCTGTAGAGTCATGCATATAGAAGGCAGCTTGGTATATAGGAAAGAATTGGTCTGGGAATCAGGAGACCTGGGTTCTGGTCACAATAACTGTGTAATCTTGGTTGACTCATTTTTCATAGTTTAGTTGAAAAGGGATTGAATTTGTACTCAGAGCATCTTGAATAAAATCTCAATTCTACCATTTTCCAACTCTGTGATCTTGGGGAAATCACTTTATGTTTCTGGATTTCAGTGTCCTCTCATGTAATAGGAGGGAGTTGGACTATATGATCCTAAGGTCTCTTACAGCTCTTAGTCTAAGATTCCCCTGTAGGTCTCAGGTTTTTCTTTTTATCTTATTTTTGATGCTGTCTTTCATTTTGCCATTTTTAAATAGCCCCATGTAACATAAGGGCAGTTAGGTGGTACAGTGGATAGAGCACTGAAACTGGGTCCAAGTTCAAATGTGGCCTCAGACTCTTCCTAGCTATATGACCCTGGACATGTCACTTAACCCTGTTTGTCTCAGTTCCTCATCTGTAAAGTGAGCTAGAGAATGAAATGGCAAACCACTCCATTGTCTTTGCCAAGAAAACCTCAAATGGGGTCACAAAGAGTAAGGCATGACTGAAACAACACAACAACAACAAACCCAGTGAACCATTCCTTCTATTGAAGATTTTAGTAGAAAGGGAGGGGAAAAAACTTTTAGCAAAATAAACCAATACATATACCGTGTCTGATAATACATGCAATATTGTACCAATAGCTCTCTTCCACCCCATTTCCTTCTCATCACCCCCTTCCACTTTCTCACCTTACCCTACTCCCCTCCCCCCCCAACCTTTCAGAACTCTGCAAAGAGAATAGAAAGATCCATTTACTCATTTTTTTTCCTCTGGGGCCAAGTTTGGTCATTATAATTGCATTGAGTTCAGGGTTTTTTGTTTTTTCTGTTTACACTGTTGCAGGCATTTGTATATACTATTTATTCTGCATTCATTCATATAAATCTTCCAATGCTTCTCTGAATTCTTCATATGCGTTTTTCCTTATAGCCAGCTATGGTTCATAATACTCATATACTATAATTTGTTTGGCTGTTCTCCATTTGAGGCCCCAGATTTTCATCAGTAAATGAGAACTGGAGTAGATTATCATTAAGGTCCTGTCCAACTCCAACATTGCAAGAATGAAATTGGGTCCATTAGACAACTTGGTTTGACTCCCTTAAAGACACAGGAGTGAAACACACATTTTATGGGGCACATAACCAAATCAATCCAATTCAATAATAATAGCTGACATTTATATAGTTCTTTGTTTTGTAAAATGCTTCAAATTCATGATCTCATATTTCTCTCATAATAACCTTGTGAAGGAGATATTATTATCATTCTCATTGCACAGATGCGGAATTGAGGCTAGGAGAGGTCTTGAGCCTCCCATGGTTGTATAGCTGGCAAGTATCAGAAGCTGAATCTTCTGACTCAAGGTCTACTGCTGCAAGCTACCACTATATCCACTATACCATGTTGCCAAGACAGTAAGGATGACCTCACTGAGAGCCTGCTCTCTGTTTATTACTGCATTGGGTATTTGTGGAGGTTATAACCTGTTCTTGTGCTGAAGAAGCTGACACTTTAGTTGTGTAGACAAGAATGCGATATCTGAAGTTATTAAAGGACAGTCTGAAAGAGTGTGAAGGTTCTAAATGCAATGTATTAGAAAAGGGAGAGTTCATTGTAATAGTTAGGGACTTCACGGAGGACATGGGTATGAACTGAGTCTTCAAGAAAAGGTGGAATTGCCAGGCATGGTGGCACATGGCAGACACCAGGGAGGCTGATGCTGGAAGATTGCTAGAGATTGGTAGTTTAAGTAGTAGTGGGCTAAAGCTGATCTAGTGTTTCCAAAACAATGTAAAATTTGGATAGGAGTAGGTATGGTGGGGATGGAGATAGAATATGGATAGGGATGAGTACAGGGAGAGAGTTACTAGAATGAAGGAAGTGGGAGATATTGATGGGAATTACTAGAAACTGGAGAGATCTTTTAGTTTTAGGCCTTAGGGCTCTGGCATTAGTCCTCTTCTATTCAATATTTATTTGATCAATGAATTAGAGGCAGCTGGGGGCACAGTGGCTAGAGAACTAGACTCCAAGGGAAGAAGACACAACTTTGAATCTTGCCTCAGACATTTACTAGCTGTGTGACATTAGGTAAATTGCTTAATCTCTATGGCCCTTAGTTTCTTCAGCTGTAAAATAGAGATAACAATAATGCCTCACTCCCTGGGGTTTTTGTGAGAATAAAAAGAGATATAAACATGAGCTACTATTATCTTTATTATTGTAAAGGCAGAAATGCTTGCTTATCAGATTTGGAGATGACTCAAAACTGGGAGGGAGAGCTAGTATGTCACATGACAGGTCCTTGACAGGCTAGAGCAGGGATGGGGAACCTGTGGCTTTGAGGCCACATGTGGACTTGAGGGTATAGTTCCCCACCCCAGTCTAGAACAATGGGCCCAAACAAACAGAATTGAAATTTAATAGGAATGAATGTAAAAACCTGCATTTAGTTTTGGAAAATTCAATTGTGCAATTATATTATGGGGGGAAACTGTCTTAATGGCAATTCCAGTGAATAAACCCTATGGGCTTTAGTTTACTCTAAGTTCAGTGTATGATAAGGAGTAGTGGGCTGATGCTAGAAAAGCTAACATGGTCTCAAATGATGTTAAACAGAAAATATGTGTCCAGAACAAGCGTCTTTTTTTTTTTTTTGCTTTTTTTTTTTTTTGAGGAGAGGGCAGGGCAACTGGGGTTAAGTGATTTGCCCAAGGTCACACTGCTAGTAAGTTCTAAGTGTCTGAGTTCAGATTTGAATTCAGGTCCTCTTGACTCCAGGGCAGGTGCTCTATTCAGTGCACCACCTAGCTACCCCTTGAATAAGCATCTTTTGACCTGATCAGAGCTCATCTTGAATACTGTGTTCCATTCTGGATACCACATCTTAAGAAGAACATTGATAGACTAGAAATTTCTATAAGAGGTTAAGTAAAATAGTGAGAAGCCTTGAAGCCTTGTTATATACTATATAATGGTTAAAGAATTGTAGGTATATAATCTGGAGGAGAGAAGACTTAACAGAGACTAAGATGGATGTCCTCAAAGATACAAGAATGCAAGTTCCATGAGGGCAGAATCTATGTTTTTATCTCAGATGGAAAGATCCTTTGGTTTCTAGCGCAATAAATACTTAATAACTATTTGTGGCATGAATGGTTAAATGAATCTGAAGCATTTTTCTAGTTGGGTTGTCTTCATTAGAGTGGAAAAACTAGATTAATGGTTGAAGTTTAAAGGAAGACAAATGTTGGCTCACTTAAAGTTGGTGCTATATATCTGGACAGTCAATACATATGGATAATGAGTTAGGCCCAGAATGAAACAACCTGGATTGCCTTCAGAAAACTGCAAATCTCATTTACTGGCACCAAACTTCTCTCAAAATCAAAGTTCTTTTTTATGCCAATATCATATTGGTATTTATATGGTTGTAAAGTATGGAACACCGTATCCCCTACCAAAGGTAATGAAGTGGCTGATGGTAAAAGCTAGCAGATTTTACAGATATATGTATGTATATATACACACATATGTATGTCTACACATAATACACGTTTATATATA
>CM053588.1:174055207-174074883 GCA_028646515.1 Pseudochirops corinnae
CAATATGAGGATAGTTGAAGGGAATATATGTGTGTATATATATATATATATATATATGTATGTGTGTGTGTGTGTATACATATATATACACACACACATATATGTATATATAGGAGGGTGTATGTGTATATAAATATATATGTGAGTATGTGCATATCTGTGTACATGTATACATAGACAGAGGGCATAGGATGAGTTGAATATGAAGGGATGATATCTAAAAAATAAAATTAAGAGGTGGGGGAGGAATATTTTGGGAGAAGGAGAAAGGAAGAGATAGATTAGGGTAAATTATGTCATATAAAAGAGGCAAGAGAACACTGTTACAATGGCGGGGAAGAGCAGGAAGGTGAAAGGGAATGGGTCAACCTTACTCTCATTGAATTTGGCTTAAGGAGGGAATAACATACACATTCAGTTGGGTATCTTACCCTACAGGAAAGCAGGGGGGAAGGGGATAAGAGGTAGGATGACAGAAGGGAGGGCAGATTGGGGGAGAGGGTAGTTAGAAGGAAACACTTTTATAAAGGGACAGGGTCAAAGTGAAAAATAGAATAAATGGGGGGTGGGATAGGATGGAGGGAAATATAATTAGTCTTTCACAATATAACTACTATGGAAATGTTTTGCCTAACTACACATGTACAACCTATATTGAATTGCTTGTCTTCCCAGTGGGCGTGGGTGAGGAGGGAAGAAGGGAAAGAATCTGGAAATCAAAGTTTCAAAAACAAATGTTAAAAAAAATGTTTTTTATATGCAACTGGGAAATAAGATATGTAGGCACTGGGATATATAAATCCATCTTGCCCTACTAGAAAGTTAGGGGGGGTGGGATGGGAAAGGATATAAGAGAGAACAGATTGGGGTAAGGGGTGTTCAGTAGGCTTGCTATTTTGGGGTGGGGGTAGGAGAAAGACAGGGAGAAAAATTTGTGATTAAAAATCTTGTGGAAATGAATGTTGAAAACTAAAAATAAATAAACTGTAAAAAAATCAGGAAAAAAATAATAGTAATGGCACTTTAAGGTTTGGAAAACACTTTACATATATTAATTAACTCATTTGCTTCTCACAATGGCCCCATGAAGTAGATTGTTCCCATTTTACAGATGAGGAAATTGAGGTTGAGAAAGGCTAAGCAACTTACCCAGGATGATGCAGATGGTAAAATATCTTCATCGGGATTTGAACTGAGATCTTTCTGACTCCAAGGCCTGGTTGACCTAGTTACCTGAGTCTTTCGTAGAAATTCTTTTGGGTAAATTTGGTTCTGTGTATCTCAAATCAAACAGCAGCACTGTCCCTGCTGCGTATGGAGCTATTGTATCTGTGAGATGAATGCACATGAGAGTGAAGTATGATTGTAATCAACAATATAATAAAGGAAAACAAGATAAGATGGAGTATTTTTGAGGTATGACTCTACCTTCTCTCCGTCCTGGCCTGATCTCACAGCTGTAATTGAAATTACACACTTACTTTGAGATGCAATGTCTCCAGAAAATGTTTTCAGGCAAATTAAGGGATTGTGTTCCCCGAGTTGTTTTGGCTGTGCTGCAAATGGTCACATTTCATGTCTCCATCAAGCCAGAAGAACACGAGAGAGTGAATTCTTTCATAAAGAGAGGGACAGTGTTTTTCAGTTAATCTGCCTGTCTGCCTCTAATGCTACTCAGAGATGCCAGGATAGAGCAGAGGAAAAGGAAGCCCATGGAGTCCTTTTAGAGCGTTCCCGCAGGTGGCTCAGGAGGCAAGGTGACATTTGGAGGACGTCTCCAATGGAGTGAGAGAAGATGCATTATGATGATGAATACAGAGCAGAGGAAACGGAGGAAGTAGTGGAATGGGCCCGGCTTTGGTGCCCAATGGGCTAGGTTACATTATAATACAAAATGGCTTGAGAAGGTTAGCAAGTGATAATTAGGAGCTTTATGAAAAGGAGAGAAGGTGGGAGTGCAATGAGTTGGAGCAAAAGCAGTAATGAAGGGTTTGAACGTCCTGAAGCTACCTGTGTATGCTCCATTAAGGGACAGTCAGTGCGGCTTCTCTAGGTGCAATAAAAGATGAGTGAGTCGAGATAAGTGTTGCATTAGGGAAGGCGATCAGTCCTCCCAGGCTGATGAGCAAAGGAGAGAGGGAGGGAAGGAAAGAGGTAGTAAGGAAGGAGGAGGGAGCAGGGCCAACGGAGAGAAGTGACAGCATCTCCCCCTGATAAATGGCAGCAAGAGAAGTGATGTAGTCACTGACATTGTAATGAGCAGATGGGAGTGGAATGTAGAAGAAAAACAGTGTCAAGAGTTCTGGTGCCTAGAAAAGATAGATTCCAAAGAGAAGACACGTATGAAAATGAGGGGTGAGATGAGAATGATGGCACAGCTCTGGACCATCTCCTGGTGTTTAGAGATGAGTCAGTCCAACAGGAGACCTTAGGAAGTCAGAAATAAGCAAACTGATGCAAACCCCTTACAAGGGTGCTACCCAAGGGAAATTAATTTCCATTCTACCATTCACTTTATTTTAAATCTATGAGCATGTATTAGGTATTTACTATGTGCAAAAACAATGTGTTATTGTGTCTAGGAATCAGGTTTTAGAGATAGGAAGACCTGCCTTCAAATCCTACCTCTGACACCTAATGGCTAAATGATCCTGGGCAAGTCATTAACCTTTTCTTAACCTGGATATCTTACTAAGACAGTAAGTTACAAAGAAGAATACTGGCTTGCATTGGCAGAAGGAGTTTCCTCTTCTTGATGACAGGGAAATCACAGATCCAGCCCTTATCCCTATCCCTGTGTGCAAAAATATGTAGTCAAAAATAGTTAAAAAATGACAGTCTTCCAGTCATGTCTGACTCTTTGTGACCCCCACTTGGGATTTTCTTGGAAAGGATACTGGATTGGTTTGTCATTTCCTTCTCCAGCTCATTTTAGAGATGAGGAAACTGAGGCAAACAGGGTTAAGTGACTTGCCCAGGGTCACACAGTTAATAAGTTTGTACCAGTGCTATGATTGGCCAGCCTGGAACACAAGTGCAAAGGTTCTAGCTCTTCCTATTTTTAATCTTCTCAGGTTGTAGACAGTCTTAGGGATAATGAAAGCTGGGAGAGGCCTTATGGCTACTTGACCCAGCTGTTGCCTGCGTTCTTCAGAGGACCTACTACTACACGGGATCCTCCATGTAATAATATGCAGTATGTACCCTGGTTGTGATTCCTGGCCAGATTCGAACTTAGGAAGATTAGTCTTCCTGACTCTAGACCCAGCACTCCATTCACCTTGCCACTTAGCTGGCCACATTGTATTATAAATGAGTTCATATGTAAATGGAAAGAGAATTATGCTAGAGAGGGTATGAGTATTCTATGACTATTGTCAGAGTCCTGAAACTGTGACACAGGGACATATATGAGAAAAGTGAAGGACTGACAATGTATTGTCAAGATTGAAACTATCACTAATTTTGTGACATAGATTCACCTACCCTTAAATTCTTTGTGCTCTATACTCAAGACCTTAGGCAGTTTGCAGTATGGCTTGGCAGACAAAATTTCTGGGAGATACTTCACCAAAAGGGAATATAGAGGCAGATTAGGAAAGCCCCTCAAGAATCCCAGGCCTCCACAACTAGTCAGTCAATCAGTCAACAAACATTTATTAAGTGCCTATTGTATGCCACAGAGAAAGGCAAAATACAGTCCCTCCTCTTACAGAGCTCACAGTCGAATGGGGCGAGCAACATGAAAATAACCATGTACAAACAAGATCTGTTCAGGATAAATTGGAGATAATTAACTATACTATAGTGGTATTGCCAGGTTTACAAGCTCTTCCTCTTTCCAAATCCGTTTTGTACCAGTGCTATGATCGGCCAGCCTGGAACACAAGTGCAAAGGTTCTAGCTCTTCCTATTTTTAATCTTCTCAGGTTGTAGACAGTCTTAGGAATAATGAAAGCTGGGAGAGGCCTTATGGCTACTTGACCCAGCTGTTGCCTGCGTTCTTCAGAGGACCTACTACTACACGGGATCCTCCATGTAATAATATGCAGTATGTACCCTGGTTGTGATTCCTGGCCTTTTCCTGATCTTTGGACCCCGTCTGGAACCCTCTGTCTTCTTAGCATGGCTTGCTTGATCTCATACTCTTAGCTCCACCATAAGTATTCATTATCTTCTGGGTTTTCCTTTGAGACCTGCCCTACTCTTAGAATTATTGGTGTTCCTAAGCCCTCAATCTTGCCTTAGTGTTTTGAGCCCCACTCTTTGTTGGCCTGCACAACCTGCTGCTATTGGCATTTTGACACTGATGCTGAGTTCAGTATCCTTGCTTAATTTTAAACACTTGGAGGTTTGGGAACATTGAATTTTCTAATAATAGTTCAGTAAAAAAATTGAAGGCTTAGTAAATACTATAAAACTATAGAAACTCATAGAAACTTTGCATCTTGAATACCATTTATAAGTCAGTTCATGTCATCTGATGGGACCTGAGAAGAAAAATGATTAAGAGAAGAAGCTCTTGTGTTAGGCATCCCTCCCTTCCTACTTCCCTTCCTTCCCTTCTCTTCCTCCCTCCCTCCTTTCCTTTCCTTCCTTCCTTCCTTCCTTCCTTCCTTCCTTCCTTCCTTCCTTCCTTCCTTCCTTCCTTCCTTCCTTCCTTCCTTCCCTTCTTCCTTCCTCCCTCCCTCCCTTCCTTCCTCCCTCCTTCCCTCCTTACTGAAAAAAAAATGAAAAGGAATTACATGTAAAATGGTCATGTTTCTGAATGCTATCATCAGAGATCTAAAAGACTAGGCCAGAATCAGGAACAAGGAAGAAAATTTTTAATAAACAGATACCTGTGAGGTTTTATGAGTGATTTTTAAAAATCAGCTTAATGGACTCAAGCTCATTACCTGACTTGCATTCACTCTTTCATAAGCAAGTAAACTGTGCTTATTAAATTTCTAAGCATTTGTATATAGACACAATAGAACCCACTAACAAAGAGATGAAGGATAAAAAACTGGAATATCAGTAAAGAACTTCCTAAAAATATTACCCATCCTGTATGATTCAATAGAGTAAAATAAGCAGGACCAGAATAATATGCACAATGACTACAATAATATAAACAAAAAATACAATAAAAGGCTGCCAAACTGAGGTTATTTGCAATAGTCATTCTCAAAACATAGTCCTCTCCTCTGGCAGAATGATAGGAAACTACATCTGGATAATGCTGTAAACCCTGTCAGACGGAGCTGTTTTGTTGTTCAGTTGTGTTTGAGTGTTTTTCTTTGTTAACAAGGGAGGGGCTAGTACATACAAGAATGTATGCATATATACATTCATATATGGCTATAATTCTCTAAATATAGATATGGTGATATTGATTGTAGATAATTGAGATTATGGTAGAGATAGAAATAAAGATAGAGTATTATAAACATATATGAGTAATCTATAATGGAGTCAGGAGATAGCTCTCATAATTCACAGTACAAAGCTCTTTCCACTATATCGTGCTGCCTTGACTACTCTTACCACTCTCTATTTCCCAATTAATTGATGTCAAAATTGATGAACACACTGATTATAAAGATTTTTCTGGGTGTGAAAATGACTAGATGACAAATCATAAATAAATAGAGTTCATTCTGCTAAAATTATTTTTAAAAAGCAGAACAAAAAAACAAAAACAAGGGAGGGTCTAATGGGGAGGGGAAGTAAACTGAGAAATGATTGTGCTATAAAGGACAAAAGGTGTCAATGAGATTGAATGCAACTGATGTTTATGCCATTCCCTTGACAGAAAATATTTGGGTAAGATGGCATCTAATAACAACAGGTAGAGATCTATAGTTACGTATGAACCACTTTTGACACAATTCAGCAAAAATACTGATGGAGGGTCAGTTTACTTAGTTTTAATTACTCTAAATTATTTCCCTAGTTTTGACAAGGGCACCACCATTCCCTTTGAGGGTCACATCCTCGATTATCCTCTACTTTTCTTTTTCACTCAAATCTTCTCACCTCCTTTTCTCATTAGTCACAAAATCCCCTCTATAGCATTTTTCATTTTCCTTTTTTTGTCCTTTTAGCCAATCAGATTGTGTGAAGTGATATCTCAGAGTTGTTTTAATTTGAATTTCTCTAATCAGTAGTGATTTAGAGCATTTTTTCCATATGATTATTGATAGCTTTGATTTCTTCATCTAAAAACTGCCTATTAAGACCTTTTGACCACTTATTAATTTGGGAATGGCTTTTACTTTTATAAATTTGACTCAGTTCTACATATATTGAAGAAATGAACTTTTCACCAGAGGAATTTGTATAAAAATTTCCCCCCAGTTTCCTGCTTTCCTCCTAATTTTGTTGGTGCAAACCTTTTTAAATTCCATGTAATCAAAATAATTGTGTTTTATTATGGTGTTTTATTTTTGCTGAATTACCCTCAACCTGGTTTAGTTCACCTGCCAACACAGTTTCAGTATTTTCCCTTACATCCCTCTATTGCTCACTTTCTTATTCTTCCCTTCTATAGCTTTTCTAGAGCTCCACCTCAAAGCTATCTCAGTCTTCTCTCATACTTGCTGAGTCATGTTTCACTGGTCTCAGACTATGCCCCAAGTGACTTTCAGCTAAATAGAACTGGCCCCATCTAGATGCTGTGCTCTTCCCTTTGGGCTTATGGAATGCTCCACACCCATACACATGTATCCTGTTCCAGTTCCCTTTGTTCTTCAGTTCTTTGGCTGAGCTCTGTTGTAGTACAGAGACCTGCTACTCTGTTACTGGATGGAGAGTTGAGCAACAGAAACAGTGCTGGACCAAGAGTCAGGAAAACTTGAATTCAAATCCTGCCTTATTAGTCATGTGACAAAGGACAAGTTGCTTAACTTGTGCTTGCCTCAGTTTCTTCAATTGTTTCTTCAGAGATAATAATACCTACCTTGCAAAATTGTTGGGAAAGTCAAATGAGATAATATTTGTAAAGCACCTGGCACAATGCTTTACAAATAGAACATAGCAATTGTTCTTTATTTTGAATAGGACCAATGACATCACAGGTGATGTCTTGACTTGTGTGTGAATTACATTTAAGTGA
This sequence comes from Pseudochirops corinnae, assembly GCA_028646515.1. NCBI lineage: Eukaryota > Metazoa > Chordata > Mammalia > Diprotodontia > Pseudocheiridae > Pseudochirops > Pseudochirops corinnae. The sequence continues at coordinate 174,062,307 of CM053588.1, forward strand.
GACAGAGTTGTGCAAAGTCATCAAACCAGTGGCAAGACAAAAGTCCAAGACTGGTGATGGCCCGGGATGCAGTGGATGACCTTTATTTTCATGTTCTAAGTGTTCCACATCACCTTCTTCAGCCAACTTCATGGCTGTTGGAACAATTTGTTCTCATCCACCCATTCTACCAGGGGAAGTCTTCACAAACTTGGGGTATATAGCCTCCTAACTCACTGATGGGTTACCCTCAACCTGGTTCAGCACATCTGCCAAGACAGTTTTACTAGAGCATTGCCGGTGTACATGCTGTAACTTTTTGGAGTCACAGGTAAGAGTTGGGTGAAAGGTGGACACCAAAGGTACATGAGCAGTCCTCAAAAGGGCATGATAAACCCTCCCACCAGAGGTACTAGCCTGCCCTGAATTTCCCATACACCCCACTAGAACATAATAGGTGCTATATAAATGCTTATTCCCCTTCCCCTGCCCTTTCCCCAAGACAATCTTTGGCACTCACCCTAGTGCTTGCCTATGGAGTACATAAATGTTTATTTAATTATTTCACGTGTTTTCCCTCTACTTTCCCATTGGTTGATTGAGTATCATGTGGGAAAGGGGCCTACTAGGAAAGCAGATTTTTCCAGACAAAACTTCCATCCAACTGGTGATATTTAATTGTACATACTTGATTGAGAAAAGATTTCCAGAGGAGAGACAGGTGTCAGTGGACAAGAAGAAATGCCTTTCCCTTCAAGATCCTCTCTATTTGTCTGGGAGTACTCTGAGGTAAAGAAAACACATTGTGGTTTGGAAATGTTTCCCTCAGATAAAACCAGACTAAGCTTAAAAGAAGGGACATTTATTTAGAATTTTTATGAAATCAACTTAGAGTGTAATTAGACCTCTATCTGATGAACCGAATGCAGAAATGCCTGTCTTCTCTAACCTGACTGACATTGCCAGCAATAAAAATAGATCTTCTATTTGTCCTTTAGTCCTATATTGAACCAGAGCTTTGGAGTGTGGTTCTCCTCAACTTCATGCTTAATGAAGCATAATTTGTATTAATAGCAGCTATTAAATCCAGAGTACTTAATAGGAATTTGGAGTGAAGGCCTTGAGTCATTGAGAGCCTCCAGATTCAGCTTACGCTAATCCCCAGAGATCTGAGCTCTGCTTCTAATGCCAGTGGTAATGAATTACTGATTGAATGAGGTGAAACCTGCTTGGGATAAGGAGAGAAAAGCTGCTCAGAAACAAAGACCTAGAACAAGATTCTGTAGGTTTGAACAACCCTGCATGTGTATGGGGGGGGAGGGGGAAGTCCCTTACTGTAGCTTAGATGATAGATGTATTCCAAAAATGTTATACTCAATATTTTGGTTTTATAAAACCAAATCCTCTTTTAAATGAATGAGGGGAGGATTTCTAAAGGAAATCCTTTTGGGAAGCAAACCAATTCGGCAACCCTCCTCCACTGAATTCCACTCCCTCGAATCATCATCATTGCATTCAACAATCAGTTATTAAACACCTATAATGTGAGAGTGCTGTGACTTACTCCTTACCAGGGATATATGGTCAGTTTGGGAAAAAAAAAATTATGTCCATAAAAAGATAATATAAAGGGGCAGCTAGGTGGTGCAGTGAATAGAACTGGCCCTAGAATAAGGAGGACCTGAGTTCAAATCTGTCTTCAGACACTTGACACACTTACTAGTTGTGTGACATTGGGCAACTCACTCAACCCCAATTGCTCTACTCTCTCCCTTCAGAAAAATAGATCCTATAAGGTAGGATATTTTAAGTGCCAAAGGAGTTGTACAAGCAACCAGTCAATCACTAGGCTTTTATTAAGTGCCTATCATGTTCCAAGAGGTGAGCTGTTAAAGAGTTGAGAATTAGAAATAAAATAATATAGACTTTGCCCTTGAAGACCTTACATTCTACTGTGTGTGTGTGTGTGTATACAAGTTTGCAAATTAGCAAATACAGGATATATACAAGATAAATACATAGTGATGTATGAAAGATACTAACACCTGGGAGAATCAGAAAAGGTCTTTCAAAGGAGGTGACATGTGTGCTGAGCCCTTAAAAGAAGCAAGGGATTAGAAGAGGCAGATGTAGGGAGCTACATGATCTGCCTGAATAGCAGAATGGCATAACCAGACCTATTCTTTAGGAACATCAATTTGACAGCTTTGTTGAGGATGGATCAGAGAGGGGAGAACGATTTAGCAGGTTATTGTAATGATGAAGGTGTTAAAGCCTATTGGATGTCTGTGGTGTTAATAGATAGAAGGAAACAGAAGCAAGAGATGTTGAGGAGGTGAAACTGATAAGATCTGACAATAGTGTATGGGAGGAGGTGATAGTGAGAGTGGATGATGACACCTAGTTTATGAACCATTGTGATTGGAAGACCAGTGGTTTCCTTGATAGAAGAAGAAAAATGAAGGTGAGGGGTAGGTATAGGGAAATATAATAAACTATTTGGGGGGCATATTGAGTTTGATATGCCTATGTCAAGAGGCTATTGGGGTCTGGGGACTAGAATGTCAGAGAGAAAGGCACAGACTGGATATGTAGATTTGGGATTCATTTTTTTAGAGAGGATAATTGAATTTAGAGGATATGATGAGATCACTAACAGAGAAATGCATAGAGACATAAGAGAAAAGTCCTGGAATATACCACAAGTCAGGGGTGTGACATGAATGATGATCCTGCAGTGGGGACAGAGAAGGATCAGACTCATAGGCAAAAACAAAACAAACAAAAAACTGACTCCCAAGCCCCAACCCCCAAACTACAGACTAATGTCACAAAAGCCCAGGGAAGTAAAAGCATACAGGATGAGGAAATGGTCAACAGTATCAATGCTGCAGAGAGATCAAGAAGAACTTGACAAAAGGCCTTTGGATTTAGCAAGAAAGAGATTGTTCATGTCTTGGAAAGAGCAGTTTCAGTCTTGTCATCGAATCATAAGCCACTGATTGAGAAGTGAAGAATCAGTGAAAGTGGAAGCAATGAATGCATTTGCTTTCCCAAAGGAAGAGATATAGAACCATAGCTTGAAGGGACTAACATCATGTGGAGGTTTTCTAAGGAAGGGGACATCTGGGCATATTTGAATGAGATAGAGAAGGAGACAATGGATAAGAAGTTGAAAATTTGAAAGTGTATATCCTTTGGCCAACTGTTACACTACTAGGATTGTGCCCCAAAAAACATCAAAAAAAGAGGGGAAAAAAATCTACATACAAAAATACAACAGCTTTTTTCACAGTAGCAAAAATTTGGAAACAAAAGGACCTCTTATTGAGGATTGGTTAAATAAATTGTGACATATAATATAATGCAATATAGTAGAATATCATTGTATGACATATTAAAAAGTAGATAATTTCAGAGTAAATGGGGAAGACCTTTATGAACTTATGCAGAGCAGACTAAGTAGAAGTAGGAGAATAATTTATACAATGATAAAGTGATAGAGAAAAACAACTGTGAATGATTTTAGAACACCGATTAGCACAATGATAAAACAAAAGAATGAAACATACTACTCACCTTCTGACAAAGAGGTGATCAATTTAAAGTGTAGAAAGTGATGTATTTTGAGATGTGTAGGTATTTGTCAAAAGATTTGTTTTTGTTTTGTCTTGATTTTATTTGCTTAAGAGGAATAGTAGAAGGAACAGATTAATTAAGAATATTTGTTATTTGAAAGCTTTTTTTAAATATAAAAAGAAAATTAAAGAAAGAGAGAAGATGATTAAAAGGGTAAGCTTCCAGGGGAGGAAAGCTATCAAAGGCATGAGAAGAAGGACTGGCATTATTAAGGAGAATGGAGAGAAATAATTAATGATATTTTTTCATATGAGGAAATTGAGCCTCAGAGAAGTTCAGTGACTTGCCCACAAGCACATACCTTGTAAATATAAAAGATGAGGTCCAAGTTCAGTTCTCTTCCTGATTACAAGTCCAGCACTTAGACATCAGTGTGAAAGGAAGATGGAAGAAGGGATAGACTGGAGGCACGAAGATCACTTAAGAGAATTTCACAATAGTCAAGATGAGGAGAGATAAGGGCCTGAACAAGGATGGTTTCAATGAGATTTGAGTAGAGGACACATGGGAGAGATATTGTGGAGCTAGAACAGTTTCCTCCTTTATAAAATGAGGGGGTTGGGCTAGATGACTGCTGAAGTTCTTTCCAACTCTGAATCTATGATATCTTCCCCTCAAAACAGATTTGTCATGATGATCCCGTCAATCAATCAGTTAGTATTTGTTATAGGCCTACTGTGTCTCAGCTACTGTGAGTAATATTGGGAATGCCAAAACAAAGGATGAAACAATCTAAGAATTCTTTGAAGAAAGCTTTAAATGTGCTGTGCAAATGTAGGGTATTAAAATATTCACAAATTGACACTGATCATTTACAATGCCTGTGACACTTCTAATAACTTACAGTTTTATCAATAATCAGAGTATTGCCTCTGAGCTTATGAGTATCAGCCATCAGGCTCATTGAAAATAGGACAGAGAATGATGTCTCAACTTAGTATTATCCCCCATTGAAGTCAAAAGTCCCATGAAAGCTCATCAGTCATCTTCTTTCTAAGACTTTCATAAAGGGAATCTTTTCTCTATGTGTATTTTTCTAAATTAAGAACATGATTTGGGAATGACTTGTAAGCAAACCAACTGAAGTTGCTGCAACTTAATGGAATAACTAAATTTCAGGAAGCTTTTCCTCCTAAAACTTGACTTTTCCATTACTGTACACTCACTTATTATCATGAGGACCAGTTTTACGTCCAATTAATCAATCAGCAAGAATTCATTAAGTACCTACTATGTACCAGACACTCCCTATAGTCTTTACTTTTGCCCAGACTTAATCGTGTAGTAAATATGGAATACTTTCCTTGCCAATGTTTGTTTTATCATTTCAAAGTCAATGAGGATAAAATACCTCATATTATTGATCACAATTACAGAAAACTTTGTAACCTTTTCCTTTTATCCATCATCTTGGGAGCCTACTTCTCCTGGGGCCTAATCTCTTCTGGACTAAGAGACTCTTTTTAGTGTCGGATCTGGAGTGGATATTTGGGCCAGGGCAGGGAAGGCTTTGGGGCAGCTTGGTGGCACAGTAGATAGAGAAATGACCCTGGAGTCAGGAGGATTTGAGTTCAAATTTGACCTCAGATACTTACTAGCTAGTGAACCTGGGCAAGTCACTTAATCCTGTTTTCCTTAGTTCCTCATCTGTAAAATAAGTTGGAAAAGGAAAAGGCAAACCAATCAATATCTCTGCCAAGGAAACCCCAAATGGGGCCATGGAGAATCAGACATGACTGCAAAATGATTTAACAATAATTTAACTAATATCTTGGGGAAACCTGGAAAGGCTTCCTGGAGAAGGTGGCATTTTCGTTGAATTTTGAAGTGATTCCAAGAGGCAGAGGTGAGAATTGAGACAGCCATCAAAAAGGGATGGAATTCAAAGATTGTGGGGTGAAGAGTATTGTGGGTAAGGACAAGTTAGTAGGCTACTATAGCTGGACTGCTGAGTGGGTGGAAGGGACTAATGAGTAAGAAGACAGGAAAAGTAAGGAGTAGTCATGTTACAAAGAATTGTAAATGTCCAACAGAAGAGTTTATATTTGATCCTAAAGGTCTTAAAGAACCATTGGAGCTGAGGGTGACATGTTCAGAATTTCAGGAAGACATTTTAGTGGCTTCAGTGGAGGACGGTTTGGAGTAGGGGAAGACGAGTCATGTAGACAAATTAGCATGCTATTGTAATAGTCCAGGTGAGAGAAGATGAGGATCTGAGCGAGGGGGGACATATATTAGAGATGTGATCAAGAAATGATAAGAATTTAGCAAGCAATTGGATATGTGGAGCATGTGAGGATCTAGAATCAAGTATAATGTCCTCAGTTGCAAATCTGAAGCTTGGTTGTATATTTGAAAATAGTAGTTTAGAAAATGGATAAGGTTTGGGGTAAAAATAATGAATTTAGACATGTTGAAATGTCTAGAAGCATCCAGTTTGAAATATTCAACAGGCAGTTGGTGATGTGGAACTAGAGTTCAGGAAAGAGACTAGGACTTGGTATATAGTTCTAGGAGTTATTTGCTTAGAATTGATCAGTGAAACCAAAGGAGCTGATAAAATCACCAACTGAGAAAGTAAAGTGAGATAAGAAAAAGTGGTCCAGGACAGTGCCTTGTAGTTTACTCAAAATTAGATGGCATGACATGGATGAAGACTCAGCAAAGAATACTGAGAAGGAACAATGAAAAAGTAGGAGGAGAAATTATCAAGAAGAATTAGTTAAACTGGTCATATAGGTAAAACAGAAATAAAAAGAATCTATCAGTCACCTTCTGAAAGAAACTCTGAAATGAAAACTACCAGGAACAATATAGCCAAAATACAAAGCTTGCAAGACAAACAAAAAAATTCAAGGAACTGGGAAGAAAGAATTCAAGTTCTGATGAGCCACAGTCATCAGGATAACACAAGACTTAGCAGTGCCCACTCTGAAGCAGTGGAGAGCTTGGAATACAATGTTCCAGAAAGCAAATGATATGGGATTAGAGACAAGAACTTACCCAGAAAAATTGAGTATAATTCTATGGGGGGAAAATAAATCTTTAATGAAAAAGAGTATTTCAAAAAATCCCTAATAAAAAGACTAGAACTTTGTAGAAACTTTGAAGTTTAAATACAATAGTTAAGAGAAAAATAAAAATAAAATATGAATGAACAATGAAAAACACTGAACAGATAAAATACTTACATTCTAAGATGAAAATATGACACAAATATTCCCATTGAACCTGATTATCATGAGGGATCATAGAGAGAATCTAATTAGGTAAAAGGCCTGGGAGTAGTTCTGTAGGTCTTAAAAGAAGGAAGGGAAGGAGAAGAGGGAGGGGAAGGAAGGTTGAGGGAAATTATCTCACATATCAGGGTACACAAGTAGACATCTATGCAAACAAGGAGGAAGGGGTGAGGGAGAGTGGCTGCGACTTGAACCTTACTCTTATGTGAGCTAGTCAAAGGAATGAAGAATATACACATATAGTTGTGTATAAAAATGTATCTTGCCCAACAGAGAAATTGAAGGGGAAAGGAGAAAGGAGAAGGGAGAAAGGGGAAATAGAAAGGAGGATAGGTTAAGGGAGAGATTAGTCCTAAGCAAACCTAACTCTAAGCAAAACTAACTAAAATATTTGTAGCTATTTTGAGGTGGAAAAGAATGGGAATCTAGTGGTGGTGGTATGTGTGTGTGTGTATGTGTGTGTGTGTGTATGTGTGTGTGTATGTGTGACCGCATATTAGAGAATGACTGAATAAATTATGGCATATAATTGTGATGGAAAACTATTGTACTGTAGGAAATGATGAAGGGGGTGGTTTCAGAGAACCCTGGGAAGACTCCTATGGAATTGTCGCAGAGTGAAGTGAACAGAATAAACAATGACAACTATATAGTAAAGACAAAAATAAAAAATTAGTAATTCTGACCAGTGTAATGACCAACTACAATTGTAGAGAACTAATGATGAAATAGCTCCCCACCCACTGATAGTTGAAGGACTTAGTGCAGAAGGAGATATATATTTTTGGACATGGACAATGTGGACATTTATTTTGCCTTATTATACATGTTTGTAACAGAGATTTTATTTTTCTTTTGTTTTTAATTGGAGGTGGCATTTGGAGTGTGAGGTAAAAAAGGATGATTTTTGCTACTGAAAAAAATGCATAATAAAAAAGTAATAGTTAAAATAGGAAGCTTCTAATGGAAGCCCAGATATTTTTCTCCCTAGTTTGTCTCTTCACCTTCCATTCTCCACTACCTCCCCAAACCTTTTCCTACCAGAACAGTAAGTACAGTAAGAACAGTAAGTAAGTAAGAACAGTAAGTAAGAACAGTACTGGCTTCAGTAGTTGATTTGTGGACCCGTACTGGGCATTCTGCCCCAATATGGTTTGTGTTACCCCAGGAATATAAATGACTAGTGGCTGAATATTAACTCTCCAAGAACCTGTCTCATCTGCTCTATCTTTTAAAATATTCAATTCACTTCAGTTCAACAAGTATCTATTCAGCATCTGTTTTATGTAAAGCACTCTGCTAAGGGAGCATAAAAAAAACAAATATAAGGGGCAGTCCCTTTCTTTCTTAAAGAAGTTTTTACTTCACTGAGGAATGTAACATGTAAATAGATAAGCAAATACAACAGAATTTGAGGAAGGAGAAAGCCCTAGGGAAAAAAGAAAGGAAGAGAAGGAGGAGAAAGAGGTGGGGGAGGGGGTGGCATCAGAAAAGATTTCTAGTAGTAAATGAAATATGAGGAGGACCTTGAAGGAAGATAGAAATACTTGAAGGTTAAGTTAAGGGGAGAAGTGCATTTTAGACATGGAAAAAAAGGCATAGATGTAGGAGATAGAACCCCAAGTCTGCAGAACCTCAAATATACCAATTTTGTTTTAACAAAGAAGAGTTGGAGTGAAGGGGAGTAATGTGAAATATATCTGGAAAGATAGTCCATCACCAGGTTATGAAGAGCTTTAAATGAAAACCTGAGAAGTCAGTCATTTATCCTAGAGTAAGTCTATACAACATATGGCCTGTGGGCTGCTTGTGGCCTGAGAAAGATGTAGAGTTGCCACCGGGCACTCTCCTGCTTGTCATGTGACCCGTGGTAACCAACCATGGTCAGTCTGTCTCTAGTCTAACTTATCTGTGGCCAGAAGAAGTTTAGCCTATTTTAATTTTGGCCCCTACCTACTGCCAAGTTGTGTAGGTCTGTCCTAGAGGCAAAAAGGAAACACCAGAAGATTCTTTAACAGCAGAATGACTTGGTCACACCTGTACTCTGATCTTCTTTTATTTTTTCTTTTCTTCTGGACTATGATTTCATTGCTATAGGGATCTCTTGGTGAGGAACTTTCTCTACCGATGTAGGCTCTCTGCTCTTTAAGTCTTAGAAAGCTGAATGATTAAATGATCACCCTCCTGATGTCATTGGTCCTCTTCAAGAATGAAGGATAAACAGCAGCAACAATGTTAGACCAGGGTCACAGAGTCAGTAAGTATCAGACATAAGACTCTAAAACCCACTTTTCCTGAATCCAAAGTCAGCTCTATATCTCTTATGAGACAGCTAGGTGGCACAGTAGATAAAGCACTGGGTCTGGAGTCAGAAGACCTGAGTTCAAATTCATCCTCAGATACTTACTAGTTGTGTGAATTTGGACAAGTCACTTAACCTCTGCTTGCCTCAGTTTTCTGAGAAAATAAGAATAATAACGGTGCCTAAATCATAGGGCTCTTGTGAGGGTCAGATGAAATATTTGTAAAAAGGACTTAGCACAGTGCCCAATGTGTAGCAGTTACCATACAAATGCTTATGCCCTTCCCTTATGCCATACTGCCTCTCTCATCTTCTATAGAGGAGAGGGACTTTACCTATGGTTTCATTGGTAAAGGGAACTCCCAGATGAGGAAGCTCTCTCTCTCTATCGCTGCAGATTGGCATATTCCCTGCAATTTTTGGTCTCAAAGAGTTGCCTAGAGCAAATTAAGTGATTAACTTTGTGATTAACTCAGACTGAGGTCTGAGGCCTGTTCTGTTTCCACTATGCTCTGCTGTCTTAGATTCAGGTAGGACTGAGCTAACATTCTGTTATATTCTATAGAAGAAGTGTACCTGGAGCAATATACTAGTTGGGTAATGACAGAAGACCAGGCATTCAATAATACATTATCCAGTAAGGAGGTAGATAAAGTGGGTGTGCACATGAGTTGTTTTTTTTTTTGAGGAATTTATCAAATGCCTCTGTATTCTCTAAAATTTTACCATACAGGTCTCCACCTATTTCATCTGTGCATAATTCAAATCTTAAATTCCATAGGGAAGGTAGGGGTTGGGAAAAAAATATCCTTGGCCAAACTATAAAGGTTTGGCAGTTCAAACCTTATATAAACTTCAGGTTTAGTTCCTAATTCTTTCCCTTGCTTGGGGAATGGATGGGGTGGAAGAGAAGGCAAATTCTTCTCTAAAGCTGACAAAACAGCTGTCTAGCCAATTCTCAAGAAAGTGGTTGAAAAGCATAAAAAAAGTAAGCTATAAGTTTTGTTATTTTGTTCACAAGATGCCAACAATCTAGTTGTTGGTTTTTTAAATTTTTATTTTACATGATTCATTTTGACAATGTACACTCATAAACAGAATCTTTCAGTTCATGAAACTGTTCAAGTGGTGAGAGATTAAGTCAGTGTCTTCACACGTAAATGAGTTTGAATAGAAAAAACAAATCCTTTTAATTAAAACATTAGATATACAAACTTTACATCATCTAATTTACCCCTTTCATTTTATGGATGAGGTAAGTGGGGTCCAGAGAGATTGTGACAAGCACAGGTTCAGCCAGATAGTTAAATGCCACAGGTGGGTTTTGAACCCTTGTCCTCTAGGTCAGTGACCTCAGCTTAAGCTATCCTTCCACCCTCCCCCAAAAAAGGTGGATTGAGTTGTTACAAATTCAGTGGTTATTATGTGTCTGTTTGTTAAACTGGTCTCTGTATAGAAATAATGATAGTGAGCAAAATACAAATCAATGGTACTAAAAGATTGTGGGGAATCAGGAAACATAGAATGTCGGGTTAAAAAGTGTCACAATATAGGAAATTGTCACTCCAGCTAGTTTCATAGCCAGGAGGGGAGGGACAGCTGAGATTTTTCTCTTCTGCCACAAGGTTTCTTTCTGCAAGCCTGTAGGTTAACTGAGAAACTGTGCTATTAGCATAAAAATTCCATTCCTTTTATGCACTGCTTTATAGGACTTTTTAATGCAATGTAATGCTTGACAATAATTCATGTCTCCTGCTCAGTGGGTAGGTGAAAGGGGAGACAGAAAGAAATGCTACAATTAAAAGAGGTGATCTAATTTGATATCCCTTTTGTTCCCCAATGCTCCCCACCCCCCAAACACCAGTAGCTGGAAGGGACCATCTGGAAAGCCCCATAATGCACTGGGTCCATTTTATAGCTTGCCATGGGAGGAAAATCCCTCTACCACCTGAACCTGCAATCAACTTTTGCCCTGAAGCAAGAGGATTAATAATAGCCCTTGTCTTAAACCTGGAGAGCCAACATGAAGCCATCTAGTTTTAGATGAGGAAACCTGGGAGGGGAACCTTGATACTTGCAGAAATACTCTTATCCAAATTTGGATCTGTGCTTTCCAAAACAAATAGTTACACTCCCCATGCTTTTTGGGTAGTAGTTACAGCTTTTGGAAGAAGAACTCAAGATTTCTTTGTCTTTAAAAGCATTTTTGAACAAGTTTTAGTAGACTTGTAAAAGTGAATGTAATTCAGGACTCCAGGAAATATTTAAATATCCAGAATAAAAAAAATAGTACAGCAGGAATTTACTTCACATAAGGAACAATTTTTCATGCCTAAAATGTTTATCAGTACTGAGCTCTCTTCTTTGCCCCATTGTGAGGAGTAAATCAAAGAAGACACCCTCCAAGTCCATTTGCTTAGCTTTAGGCTAGGAGCCTCTGGCTCAGTCTATATTGCCAACCCTACAGATTGGTATAAATGTTGATCCTTGAGTGATCATTAGATCATCATACCAGCACAGTCCTCAGGTTATGTATATATGCACAACTGATTGGCTTGAATTCATTTTTTGGAAAATGATTTAATTCAGACAGATTGGCTGTTATTGTTTTACATGACATGAAATAACCAGTTTGACTGTAATTTTTCTCTTTCAACCAGCTGTTCCTTGTGCTGTATAGACACTGTTTCTTCTGCTAAGGTGCTGTTCTAGCTATGAGTTGTGGTGAGGACACTTACTAGTTGTGTGACTTTGGACAAGTCACTTAACCTCTCTGCCTGTTTCAGTTTCCTCCACTGTAAATAAGAATATGGTTGGATTGGATTCTTGAAGGTGATGCTAGATTCTTACATATACAAGATGAAAGTGGCCTGGAAACAGGCATGTTCTAATTCATATAAGGCCCAATTTGTGATGCTCAGGGACATGAGGATGGGATGATAAAGGGAGAAAGGTCTAGGGAAAAGATATATCCAGATGGATTATCAGAGAGACAAGGATATAGCCATGTATCAGTCAGAAGAGGGACTTTGGGTGCAAAGGTTTTAATACCAAAACAGGAGAGAGAATAAGGTAAATTGAGAGATTGGTATCTGGATCTAATATCAAGTTATATCAAGTTCTTGTGGATCCTCCTGGTTTAGTGTAGGGACATTTCCAATTAGAAAATTTGACACTCAAATACAAAAAGCATGAGAAGGTAAACATGGAAAAGAAACCATAAACAATTTAACAAAGTTGAACTATTTACATGTCAACATGGAAAAATGATAATTGTAACTTATGAAACTTTTCTCAGTATGAGGATAGATGAAGGGAATATAAATGTATATATGTGTTTACATACACATATATCTGTATAGGAAGGTATATATGCATATGAATACATATGGGAGTGTGTATATATATATATATATAT
>CM053588.1:174075383-174108269 GCA_028646515.1 Pseudochirops corinnae
ATTTACCTGGAGAGGCTTATACAAACTGATGCTAAGTGAGAAGAGCGGAACCAGGAGAAGTGTGTACACAATCACAGGACACATCGTATGTGTGATGACCAACCTTGATAAACTGGACTCTTCTCAGCAATGCACAGCTATAAGACAACTCTGCAAGTCTCAGAATGGAAGGAGATATCTACATTCAGAGAAAGATCTAGAAATAACTGAGTTTAAATGGAGACTGAAGCAACCTACATGCTATGGCTCTTTTCCATGTTTGGTTTTGTTTCCTTTTTCCCATTGTTCACTCCATTGGTTACAACCCTTCTATACAACCAGACTAATATCCAACATGAAAGTATTTGCAGATCCTATACTTGACTGCATGTTGCCATGGGTGGGGGTAGGAGAGGGAGGGGAGAAAATTTGAAACTCAAGGAACTCTGGAACTGAATCTTGTAAACTAAAAGTAAATAAACAAATCAAATTTTAAAAAAATAAAAATAAAGTTCTAAAATCAAATGATAAATATATATACATATATAATTATTATTATTATTATTTACATGCAACTGGGAAATAAGATATGCAAGCACTGGGACAGGGAAATCCATCTTACCCTACCAGAAAGTCAGAGGGGTGATGGGGAGGATATAGGAGAGAGCAGATTGGGAGAGGGGGTATAAAATGGAATCGCTATTTTGGGTGGTGGTTAGGGGAAAGATGGGGAGAAAATTTGTACCTCAAAATCTTGTGGAAATCAATGACATAAAACAAAAAATAAAAAATAAATAAACAAAAGCTTAAAAAAAATAAAAAGTTACTGAAAAAAAGAGACCATATAGAGCAGCGGTTCTCAACCTGTGGGTTATGTTCAATTTGTAACAATGAAAATACATCCTGCATATCAGATATTTACATTGCAATTCATAAAAGTAGCAAAATTACAGTTATAAAGTAGCAACAAAAATAATTTTATGGTTGGGGCTCACCACAACATGAGGAACTGTATTAAAGGGTCACAGCATTAGGAAAGTTGAGAACCACTGATATAGAGAGTCAAGTCCAACACTCATTTAGCAGATGAGGAAACTAAAACCAAAAGGTCATATAGATAGTGAAAGAGGCAGAATCTGAACCTAGAATCTGTGTCTAACAACAGCACTCTTTCTACCATATCATTGCCTCCTAAATCTAAATCATCTCTTATAATTATACAATGTAGGCTTAGCCCCAGTTTTCTTGTCAGATTCCAGAGAGGTAAGAAATTCTGATCACTTTCCTACTATGTGGAAGAGTCTGCTTAAAAAATAATTAATTTGCCTCAATAACTTTTTGTTAATTTCATATAGATGGACCCCAATGAAAAGCAAAATATTTTTAACCCTAATATTGGAGTCCACATCCCTGAATGGACACAGGCCTGTAATGTCCTAAAAGACAATAAACTTTGTCAGTCAATACACAATCATTAAGTACTTACTAAGGCACTGTGGATACAAAGAAAGACAAAAGATGGGACCTGCCCTTGAGAAAACAAGATAAATTGGTCCCTGTTGACAGGTGCTGATAATAAATACCATCAGGAGAGAGAGAAAGAAAAGGAGAGAGAGAGAGAGAGAGAGAGAGAGAGAGAGAGAGAGAGAGAGAGAGAGAGAGATTGCAAAAGGGAATAGGAAAGAGTAAAAAGTAATAAGTAAGTGTGGTTAGTGTTTATTACATAAATAAATGCCAAGTGTCCAGGTCCACGATCCTCTCTAGTTCTTGGGAATTTGTACAAGATACCCATGTGTATCATGGCTGCCTCCGTCACAGTGGGGAATGAAAGTCTTGAAGTGAGCTGGTCACTCACCAAATAAAGAGCCCAGCATCCTCAGCATAAAATTAATTTGAAAACCAGCATGGTTTCCTCCTTTATTTTTCTCCAGGCAATGATTCTCTGGGCAGGGCAGCTTATTATAAAGTTCCTTCAGTGAAAAGAAGATAGGAAAAATATTAACTCCCTGTGTCCCTTTGAATGTATACAGAGAGACAGAGAAAAGTTGTCTAACTTTATTATTTTGTAAGGGTTCTTTAAGGGTGAGTAAGAATAAGAAAGCAAGGGGGGTTCTAAATTTGAAAGGACTTATTTCTAAATCTCCTCAGAAAGCACACAAGGTTTAGGGTATATTGATGCTTGGATTTAATCACCGTTCACACACCTAAAGATGCTGATCAGAACTGAGACTTTGGAGACTCTGCCTAGACTCTAGAGAAGCAAAATAGTCAGAGAGTGGCAATAGTAGTTTGAGTATTAAGTCAGTTCACAGGGTCTGTTTAGGAACACATATACACACATATATACATGTATGTGAATATGTGTGTGTATAAATAAATGCAATCATTACATGGCATGATTCATCTACTCCAAGAAACACTCTCCATTTATACCAAAAAGTTGCCCCACTGGCCTACCTGAAATTACTGCTAGAAGCTAATTTTTAAAAGTCTAACATATGTTTCAATCATTCACATCTTAGTAATGAAATAGACCATCAGATCACTTTCCCTTGCAGCAACTAACTAAAAGAAGACACTGGGGAAATGAGGATTTAGAGTTTGGTGGGGTTACTTTGTAGCATGGATCTCTACAGGGGAAGGTCAAGTCTGGGTAGGGGGAACTACAATAGATTAAGGTGAGGATGCTGAATAGCCAGAAGATAATCTAACAGGACTGGAAAGAAGGGTCAAAGAAACTAAAAGGACATGACTAGGAGACTGAAGAGAAACTTTGTTGACATCAAAATAAACCTCGTTTCAATGTATTCCCACTAGCAAAACAAACAACAGGAATGAATATCAAAACAACTCTGTGGTTTCATCTCACAACTAGAAAACTGACAAAGATGAGAAAACATTGGAAAAGTTGTAGAAGGACACAAATATACTCCAAGTAGCAGAGACATTAATTTGATGGTACAAGCATTCTGGAAAGCAATTTGGAATGATGCTAAGGTGGTGAGTAAATGTCCATACTCTCTGACCGAAATAGATATATATATAAATATAGATATAGATATAGATATACACACACACACAGATATACATATATATCTATATACACACACATATATATGTGTTTACATATGTTTATATGTATATGTTTGTGTGTATATACACACATATGTAAACATATACATAGATAATACACACACACACATATATCCAAAAAGTTCGATGATAAAAGAATGGTCTCATATATACCAAAATATTTATAACAATACCTTCTTATAGCAATAAAAAAAGAAAAAAAGATGTCCATCAGTTGAAGAATGATGAAACAAATAATGACACATGAATGAAATGGAATTTGCTATAGAAATTGTTCTCTAAGGATTGATGGATGTAAATATAAAAAAGCATGAGAAGACGTAAAATGGTGCAAAATGAAGTAGAGAATAATATACACATGATGACACTAGTATAAATGGAAACAACAAATCTAAATTTAGTGTTATAAAATTATAATGACCGAGCTTGGCCCAAAGAACTGACCTTACATCTGTCCTCCTTTGCAGAAGGCAAAACTATGTCTATAGAATACTGCATATAATTTAGGACTTGGTTGGTGTGTTAGTTTTGGTGAACTTTTTTCTCTTCCTCTCTTTTAGTCTTTGCTATAAAGGCTGATTCTCTGGCAGGGAAAGCGGAAAAGACAGATTGAGTTATATATAAATATATGTGTATATAAGTCATATGAAAATGAAAATATCAATAAAAGTTTAAAAATAAGAGAGGCTTCTATTTGTAGAAATGAGTTAGTGAAAAAATTATAGTGAATGCAAAAAAAGGTAAAATAGTTTCAATAAAACATTTAAAACTACATAGAAGACAGAAGTTTGGAAGTTTATGTAAATGGTAGTTTTGCTACTACTACTTTGTTGAATTTAATATATATTTAAAAAAAAACAAATTGTATGTAACAAAAGTTCACAGTTCTTTATAGATCCTTCTTTGTTCTTGTATATTGGATTGTATATGCTCCTTAAAAAGCCTACAGCAATTTTTTGTTCATCTATCAGAGACAGTCTTGGGGCTTTTAAGCTACTCTCATTGCTGGGACTATGACCTTCAAGGACAAAAGAGACAGCTATGTAGGGGTGACAGATCTGTTTCAAACAGCTATTTACTCTTTAGTTTCCTTCTGGGATATACAGAAGTGGTCAGGAAGTCTTCACTGATTATCATTATTATTATTAAGTGTGATGGTATAGAGGTATCGAACCTACACTTGAGGTGATTGTGGTCAGAAGGATTACTAAAGGAGTAGAATGAGTATAGAAGCAGTGACATTTAAAACACAACAAAAGAGCAAGAGACGAGAGTTCAAGTCTAGTCGTGCTTGTTATCAGGCAATGAAATCACAAAAATGGAGGTGTGAATTAGTATTCAATTATAATGGAGTAATTTTGGACTTGGAGTTCTGGAGGAGATGGAAAAATTCCATTTAAAATAAGTGAACACCATATAATATACTTAAGAGTCTACCTGACAAGAAAAACTCAGACACTATATAAACACAATTAAAAAACACTTTCACACAAATAGAGACAGATCTAAACAACTAGATAAAATTAATTGCTCATGTCAAGCCAATGCAATAAATATGATGGTTCTACTTAAATTAATTTACTTATTCAGTACCATGCCAATCAAACTACCAAAAAAACATTTTATAGGGCTAGAAAAAAATAACAACAAAATTCATTGGGAAGAACAAGAGATCAAGAATATCAAAGGAATGGATAAAAAAAAAAATGTAAAGGAAGGTGGCCTAGCAGTACCAGATTTCAAACTATATTAGAAAGCAGTAATCATCAAAAGAATCTTGAGCTAGCTAAGAAATAGAGTGGTGGATGAGTGGAATAGATTAGGTACACAATACACTGTAGTAAATGACCATAGTAATCTAGTTTTTGATTAAAAAAAAAAAAAACAAACAAAGATCCAAGCTTTGGGGGCAAGAACACACTACAGAACAAAAATTGCTGGGAAAACAGGAAAGCAGTTTGGCAGAAACTATAGACCAACATCTCACACTGTATATCAAGATAAGGTCAAAATGTTTACATGATTTAGACATAAAGGGTGATATCATGAGCAAATATGGGGAGCGTGCAAAATTTTCCCTTTCATATCTATGGATAAAGGAAGAATTTATGACCAAACAAGAGATAAAGAGGATCCTAGGAAGTAAAATGAATACTTTTGATTGTATTAAATTGAAAAAGGTTTTCACAAACAAAACCAACGCAGCCAAGATAAAAAGGAAAACAGGAAATTTGGGGGAAATTTTTAATAGCAAGTTTCTCTGATGAAAGACTCATTTTTCAAACACATAGGGAATGAGTCAAATTTATAAAAATAAAAGCCATTCTCCAATTGATAAATGGTCAAAGAACAAAGAAATCGAAGCTATCCAAAGTCATATTTAAAAAGGCACTATTGATTAGAGAAATGCAAATTGAAACAATTCTGAGTTACCACCTCATAACTATCAGATCTGGACCCATCACCAGGCATCTCTAGAGGAGAGAGTGAGGCTGATGACTTTGCACAGCCCTGCCTCACTTAAGTCCAATTCACTTGCAAGTCAAGACATTACTTTATGTCTTGATGTCATCAGTTCTCTTTGAGAAGGAAGAATGAACAGCAACATGATCTGATTGTTGGCTAACATGACAGAGAAGGAAAATGACTGGAGGGGATGTGGAAAAATTGGGTTGCTAATACACTGTCTGTCGAGTTGTGAAGTAGTCCAGTCATTCTGAAGAACAATTTTAAACTATGCAGGGCTATAAAACTTTGCATACCCTTTGAACTGGCAGTATCACTACTAGATCTGTATCCCAAAGAGATCAAAGAAAAAGGAAAAGGACCTATATGTGCAAAAAATATTCATAGCAGTTCTTTTTGTGGTGGAAAGAATTGGAAATTGAGGATGTGTCTATCAGTCAGGGAATGACTGAAAAAAATGTGGTATAGAATTGAGATGTACTGCTATTGTGCTATAAGAAATGACAAGCAAGATGCTTTCAGGAAAACCTGGACTTACATGAAGTGATGGAAAGTGAAATGAACCAAACCAAGAGAACATACACAGTAACAGCAATATTGTAATGATGATCAACTGTGAAAGACTTAGTGTTCTGATCAATATAATGACACAAAACAATTGCACAGGACTCATGATAAAAAATGCTATCCTCCTGCAGAGAGAACTGATGAACTCTGAGTGCAGATTGGAGTATAATTTTTTTTTTAACTTTCTTATTTTTCTTAGCTTTTTTTTTTGGCAACATGGCTAATATGGAAATAAGTTTTGCATGATTTCATATGAATAACTGATATCATATCACTTGTCTTATCAATGGGTGGGAGAGGAGTCAGTGAGAAGGAGAGAATTCAGAACGCAAATTTTTAAAAAATGAATGTTAAAAAATAAATTTAATTTAAAAAAAAGAAGAAAAAGAGAATATGGCTTGGATACTAAGAGGGTATAGAAATTTTCATTTTAAGGTACCTTCATATGGCTTCTTGTTTAGCAAAAGGCAGTATAGTATCATGGAAAGAACACTGCTTCTGGAATCAATGTAGTTAGCTTCAAATTCCATCACACAGTTTGAGCAAATCACTTAATCTTAGTTTCCTCATTTAAAAAAAAAGGGGGGTGTGGCAAGGGTAGACTATTTGGCCTCTCAGTTTGGCCTCTCACTGATCTAAAGGGATAATCAGATAAGTGATTAGATAAGTTGTATGATATAGTGGGAGGGCTCCCAGGTCAGCCATCTCTTCATTTCTTACCTGGCTGCATTGTTTTGGACTCCTTCAGGCCTCCATTTACCTCATCATCAAGTAATTCATCATCATGTGATCCTGTGTCCTCTGCCTCTCTGATCAGAGGGCTGGAGGGCAGAGCAGAAAGGTCCTCTAAAGCCTCCATTTAAAGAGAAATCCCAGACCAGACATTTCTTCTTTTCCCACCTGGCTGTACTCCTTTGGAATCCATCATTCTCCATTGGATATCCTCTCTTCCCAACTCTGTGCCCTTCCTCTTAGGCTGTATTCCCCCATTGGATTGTAAGCTCCTTGAGGGCAAAGACTATCTTTCCTTTTCATATTTGCATCCCCAGGCTTGGCACAGAAGCTGACACATACAATAAGCGCTTAATAAAAGTTTGTTGAGTGACTGAATTATGGAATCACACATGCTTGGTTTGAAGTCTGATTTTAGGAGGTTATCACTGCTGCAACCTTTAAAAAATTCATTTGTTTTCCCTCTGTTTCTTCCTTGGGAAAATGAGGGGATTACAGGAAAACAAAACAAAACTTCATGCTGTGTAACTCTAGTGACCAAGGTTGGCTTAAAAGAAGAGATGAAAAAATGTGTTCCCCTTTGCAGAAGTGGGACCCCATAGGTTTGAAACTTTCATACAACTGCAGATCTGGATCCTTTTGTTGAACTGCTTTCTCTCTTTAAAAAAAAGTTATTTGTAACATGGAATACTTTCACATGCAAGTCATTTAACCTTACTTGCCTCAGTTACTCATCTATAAAATGAGCTGGAGAAGGAAATGGAGAAGTATTCCAGTATCTTTGCCAATAAAACCCCAAAATAGGGTCATGAAGGATTAGATATGAAAGAAAAATGACTAAGAAACATTGGGTGACTCTAGATAAAGGAGAAGGCAGAGGGATAAACTTGAAAATAAAGGTGATATAAAGGCAAAGAAACATCAATATTTGTTCAAATAAAATAAACATGAGAGTTAACTAAGTAGACTAGAATTCTTTTTTCCAATTTATTTATTTATTTTTAGTTTTCAACATTCACTTTCATAAGATTTTGAGTTCCAAATTTCCCCCCTCTCTCTCCTCCTCCCTCCTCAAGACAGCCTTCAATCTGATATAGGCTATACATGTACAATTATATTACACATATTTTCTCATTAGTCATGTTGTGAAAGAAGAATCAGAACAAAAGGGGAAAACCATAAGAAAGAAAAAAAAGAGAAAAAACAGGATACTTTGATCTGCATTCAGATTCCATAGTTCTTTCTCTGGATATGGATAGCATTTTTCGTCATGAGTCTTTTGAAATTGTCTTAGATCATTGCATCACTGAAAAGAGTTAAGTCTATCAAAGCTGATCATGGCACAATGTTGCTGTTACTGTGTACAATATTCTCCTTGTTCTGCTTTCTTCACTCAGCATCAGGTAGATGAGGATTCTTAACCTGGGATCTGCTGTGGGCTGCTCAGTGTCCAGCACTAAGCATGATCTGAGATGTGAATGAGAAATGACCAGACCATGTGGGTAGTTCAAGGAACAACCATGAACTCCATTTAATGACTCTTTGAACAAGGTTTTTATAGATCAAGCAGACAAAGATTCAAGTACTCTTATCAATAAGTTTAATCTGTCATATCCTGGAAGTAGCTCAGAATAAGCTAAGGTTTTGTTATCTAGGTGACAAAAAGCTTTGGGAAAAGTCAGTTAACTCCTATCAAATGCATTGACATAACAAAGGATGCTCTCTGAGCAGGCTTCCAGGCTGGAGGGCCAAAGCCAGGATCATCAAGGATATCTGCATAGGAACTGACCCCCCAAGAATAAAATATTTTGGCTTTCTACATTTCCCCCATTTCAAAGAGAAGTTTAAAGGCATATAAATTAATGCCTAAAGTTTTAATATTGCCTGTCATAATTCACATAATGCAAGGTCCAAATATACAACAGACTATTATAATGAGCAATGTAGGAAGCAGATGCAGAGAGATTTTTTTCAATGTACCAATAATTGTTTTTGTAACTCCTTCTGGGTCAATCTCAGGGATATCACTATGTTCAATATCTTAATAATTTGATTGAAAGCTTTTTATTTCCAAGGTGATATTGGAATTATTCCACGCTCCCAATAAGCAGGCTCTGATCCTGTCCCATGTGGTATAGGGATGAGAGGAATTATATAAGCTAGGGGTAACACAAATATATGTGTATTTATAATCACATCCAAGTAACAACTGAGTTTTTAATGCTTTTCACTCATACCTAAGCATAATACTAATTGTTGTAATAAATCGATCTTGTACCAAAGATCCTTATTTATATCTTGTTGTGTCTTAAAGGCTACAGAAACATTTTTTGATAATTCATTAACCTACTGGGTAGTTTGTATTGCAAACACAGCAGTCAAAACCATTAACAATATTAGGACAGTGAATCTAGTAACAAGAAATATGACAAACCTTTTTCCCCCTTTTTTAAGACATCAAAAATGTGATGTAATGCATATATACCTTTGATATTTGATACCAAGCATAAGTGAAATTAGTTGGAAAAAAGCAAATAAAGATTGTTCAACAAGATCTCTGCTAGATATACATTGAGCAAAAGTAAAATCGATGCAATTAAAAGTTCATACATAGACAGGTGTATCCATAATTACATTGGAGAAGGAATCTTGTCTTAAGTGTTTCTAACTGTACCAACAGATTGATTTTATGACAAATGGATAGTATGTCTTATCTATAGAGTCTTGGGTTTTCAAAGCCAAGGTAACATGCCTTGCCAATTCATTCACAAATTAAGCAGTTTGCATCCCACTTAGCAGAGAAATAGAAGATATAGTTGCTGACATTAAAAGGGAAACAATTAGTACCAAGATTTAAAAAGTCCAAAAATCAGTTCTTATTAGAAAATCAGATATTTCTTGAAGGGCAGGCTCTTCTGAAGTCTGTCACTGTGTAATGTTCTATTAGAAGACTGTTATAATCCTGTGAAGAGGTGGGACACCAAGTCATTTCCTCTGGGGTTGTTCTTGTAAGGAATCCTCTGATCCTCTTCTCTGTTTCTGCGTCTGGGAGGTGATTCATGGAACACGCCTGGACAGCATCTAAAAATATAAGCAAAACCTTGCCTCTACATAATTAAGGGGCAGGTCTTTTCCATTACTTTATTTGGGAATATGTACTTTTTCAAATTGTTATTTTGCTGGTGTATACCCATTTTTAATGATGCTTAAAAATTTTAGGGTATATAAGGCAGTAGCTAATTGCCCTTGTGATATCTAGGTCCAAATGCATATTCCCTTTCTATTTTTGTTAATAGGTTCCACAGAAAGATTGAAATAATTTGCCAGTGTAGGCAGGGGCATTATTGGTTTTTGTTTCTTTAAGTGTACCTTAGAGTGAAAAACAATGGAAATGGAGTAGAAAACAATTCTTCTCCTTACTGTAATCATATAAAACTGAAGGACAATAATTTTGCTCTGTCCATATAATGTGGCCTTATTAAGTTAAATGAATGGGAGGTTTCACAGTTTCAAAGAAACAGAAAATTATTAAAATGTTTAAGTTTAAAATTTTTTGAATGAAAATATAGTCATTGATTATTGCTTTTTCATTTCTGAGGAATGTTACAGGGAGAGGACTCTCCATTATTTAAATACATGATTACATAGTATCTTATATCAGGGAAAAATATCAATCTAAAAAAGTCAATTCTTGAAGAAATGGCAACAATAAAAATTAAATTAGATGCTTCTAGTAATACACTGAAAATTTTCTTTCCCATTTCTCATTCACCTTAAATAGATGTGTAAGTCATAGTTATGATTAATTGTTAACCTTCAACCTAAAAAGAACTACAGTGCTGAGATATGACTCAAAAAATTAAACTTAAGTTTTAGATTCAAGAAAACTAAGCTTTTCTTGTTCAAATTGCTTAGTTAACAAATTTAAACTGTGCTTGATATTACTTATCTCACTCCAAATATCAGTATGTGCAAATTCTTATAAATGTAAATATTTGGTAGTTGATATTCTCAATTCTTATTTAGCTTTAAACAGCAAAAATTATCCAGCCTCCCAAATTACCAAAACAAAAGCATATGAGAAAAAAGTGTCCACTGTCACACAGATATATTGTAAGTTTCTAAAAGTGGGATAAGAAGTAACATCCATAGGTTTTAAATTTGTAGGATTAATAGAGGTGGGAAAGGGAGAAGGTATATGATGCAGAAGGCATTTTGTGCATGATTTAACTATTTGCCTGGCCTGGTCTTGTGAAATTTCTTACTTAACATCCTTGCATTTTGAAGGCAGAGACAAAGAAAGAAGTGTTGGGTAAGCTTTGTATTGTTAACTTATCAGCTAAAGCTTTGCCTTGTTGAATGGACCCAGGCAGAGATGCATGAGAGCAAGTGTGAGAAATAGAAAAAAAGGATTAAAAATAATTGATATAACTCTTGATTGTTGAAATCTGCCTCAATGTTCCTTTAAAAGACATACAATAGTAAACATTTCATTCTTTTGGGTAGATAAAAAGGAGATGGAGATAACTCTTTCAGCTATCTGTTGATTTGAGGCCTTAGTAAAAGCCTTATCTGCCTTTTTTTAAAAGAGGAAAGAAGGATGTTATTTGTAATAAACTACCAAGAAGTGTCTTTTTAGATTAGCATTTCAATTTGGGCTTTAACATAAGGTTGCTGAGTATGGATAAGGGAGAGTCTGAGCTGCTAATTGCAGGTTGTGTTTTGTTAAAGTTTAGAGGAACTGGGGGTTGGGTCTCCCCGTATAGTAGTGATTTTTGAAAGTCATTTAAAGTTATCCAAGTTTTCTCCGAATTACTATTTTTTTGAGTCTCAATAATGTTCTCTCTCATTATATATCCTAAGTAATTGTATGGAGATTGCAACTGATTTTTTTTCCGGGGTTTTAACTAACTCACATTGAGATAAACTGACTTGAGTGTCTTGAAGTATTTGTTGCAAAACCACTTTTGAGGGATGTGCACACAAGGTGTCATTCCTATATAATGGATAAGATATGCACATGGATATTGATCTCTTATAGTTTTAATGTCTGTGCAACAAATTTCTGGCACATTGTTGGACTGTTTTTCATCCCTTATGGGAGCATCTTCCATTGAAAATGTTCATTGGGAGCCCTTGAATTAATTGATTGATGGAAGGGAAAAGACAAAATACTAACAATCATCTTTATGTAAAGGAATGTTATAGAAATAGTCTTTTAAATAGATCATCTACAGAGGCCATTCTTTCAGAATCATAGAGGGAGTAGGGAGGCCTGATTGAAGGGCTTCCCGTGGTCTACCTTTCCATCTGGAAAAGGTTTGGTTTAAAGGAGACAAATAGTAATATAAAATTACAACATTTATTCATCATTCCCTTAAGGCTGGCTTTGCTACTTGTACGTGGAGTGCAGGACTAGAGTCCTGACTGACTAACAAAAGGATGAGAGAGCTTAAGTACATTCTAGGACCATCCCAATTAGGGGTGGCTTGAGTTACACAAATTTATGATTCCCATAATGGTTTAATCATTGTATGAGAAAGGAATTTTTTAATTGGGTAAATGGTAAATACAATAAAATAAGAAAGATGACAAAGTATCAGTTGAAATTATGATCCAGAATATCTATGTTTTCTTTACCATTAACAATCCATAACATGGTATATGCCCAGAAAATCTTAAAATAAGAAAAAGTTCTATTACTCAAGTTAATGCCTTGAATTGAGGGTCTCATCCTTAAGGACCATAAAGTACGCTTTGTTAACAAAAGGAGAGGTATTCTCATAGACAAAGCTGAGTCTTTTTGGAGTTTATGATCTCTGGATGCCTGTTTTAAATCCTACTCCCAGCCCTATCTGGGCTCTGGAGTGGCTAACATAGAAAGAGAGCTTTTCTTTTTAAAAATGAGGCAGAGTAGCCTTATTTGATTAATTCAGAATTTAGCCAAAATATGATATTAAATGATTATCAGAGGTCAGTGAGCATTCTCTATTTTCCTGACTTATTACTTAACAAAACTAATTTAGGCATCACAAAGTGTTTTAGCCAAAAGAGAGAAGAAAGGGAAAATTAAAAATATACACACACATACACACACATATATATGTTTACATATATATATATTTACATACATATATATTAATTGAATCTCAAACAATTAAAAGCTGATCACCATATTTTTAAAAGCTATTAGTTCCAAAATTCCTTTAGTCAATGGGAATATCTTAAGGTGAGTTTTAAATGGTTTGTATAAACTTCTGTACATTTTTTAATTTTAGGTAAAAAATATTAAATTTTTCAATAAGCTAACATAAAAAAAGTTCTTATCCTTTACCGATTTCTTAGTCTGATCACAGGAATCAGGTCTAAAAAGAAAAAGAATAGGAATATGTGAATATGATCTTCAATACTTTTTTTCTTAAACAGCAATTTTTACCAATAACAGCTTAGAGTTAATTTTATTCTCATCTAGCTGTAATAAATAATAAAGATCTACTAGGTCTTTTAATACATAAGGAATATCATTTAACTTTTTTCTTTCTCAAGTTTAAACTTATCCTGATGCAAAAGGCAATTGTTAATAATCCTTATGAATCTTTCACAACTTTTTTTGCAAGTTAGGTTTATTATTTAAGCATCGCATAACTAAAACAAGTTCCTATCCTATTCTGATGATATTTCCTATAGAGATAGTTTCCAGGGGTCTCAGCATTATTAAAAAATAAGAGGAATTGATACAGACCAGGGACTGAGAGCAATGCTCCTGCTTTGCTAAATCTCACACATGCAGGAGGAATGTAATAAAATTTTTACCCAGTTTCCTCTTTTCCATGTATAGTAATCAATTAACTATTCTAGATTTTAGCATTAAGACATTAAATTGATCAATTTTGCAAGTTCCAGAAGTGACAGCCAAATTGTTTTAGCTGTTGCAAAAACAGTAAGCTTCATATGAAGTCAGTTGTATTCCTAGATCATGTAAAATTATTGATAAAAAGAATGGATTGTCTTATCCAGGACAGACAGCTATTGGTTTCTTGTCTCCTAGGAGGTACTTCCAGGCTTGCAGTATGAGGGGCTCAGGACCATTACTCAAGGAGCCCTCAGCTTACCTGATGCCCCTTCCCCCTCCTTCCTTTGCCCAGTGGGGGAAAGGGTGGAACTCTCTTTTCCTAATCTGATTTGGGATGAAAGCAGACTCGAGGGGGACAGATTGTAACCTCCTTTTGTAACTACAAGGTAAAGTTGTAAATACCTGGTTTTCTATATGGCAGATATAAACATTATAAGACAGAGGTTAACAGAACTGATAAAGTAACATAAATTTTTGTATACTTGTTTTGACTTGCTATAAATACTTTGTAAAGACAGCTACATTACACCTAATTGTTTGTGCCACCTTTGGCACTTTCATTTCTAATGTAAAACATATCTTTAATATACTCCATAGAAAAAAGGCAGAAATGGGGAAATGTTGGGTTCCTTCTTCTATTAAATTCTTAGTTACCTGTTTTCTTTCTGTTTCCCATTCTGTTGTACCACCCTTTGTAAACCCAGGGCAACAATGTTCCAGACACACTAAATAAAATTGCTGTAACTATTCCTTCATAATAACAAAACTAATTTTTCTTTCACTACTTTCTTTAATACTTGAAAATATTATTCCTGATCTTTGAACCCCATGCATTTGACTCATGGTGATAGAAAGCTTGAAAATCCCTGTATCAGCCTGGTGGAATAGAATGATTTAAGAAACGGTTGATTGAAAAAAGTCCCCTTACCCTGTGACTTGTGATTTTTGGAGTTCCTTCTACTTGGAAGGGCCACCTCCACTATGGATTTTCCTTTCAGTTTCCTATGTGTCCCATGTGGGCATCATTTGCCATGGGCTGCTCAGTGTCCAGAACTCAGCATGATGTGAGATGTGAATAAGAAATGACCAGACAATGTGTGTAGTTCAAGGAAGAACTATAAACTCCATTTAATGATTCTTTGAACAAGGTTTTTATAGATCAAGCAGACAAAGATTCAAGTACTCTTATCAATAAGCTTAATCTGTCATATCCTGGAAGTAGCTCAGAATAAGCTAAGGTTCTGTTACCTACGTGCCAAAAAGTCTTGGGAAAAGTCAGTTAACTCCTATCAAATGCATTCATATAACAAAGGATACTCTCAAGAGCAGCCTTCGAGGTGGGGTGGGGTGGGCAAAGCCATGATCATCAAGGACATCTACATAGGAACTAACCCCCAAGAATCAAATATTTTGGCTTTCTACAGTAATCCAATAAAATTTGTTACCTGTGCATAATCATTTTTTTAATGTTATATATTTTAAAACTTTTTTTCTGAAAAGGGATCCATTAGATAGAACATGACACAAAAATAGTTTAGGAATCCCTATTCTATACCAAATTTCTACCATCTTCTCCAGTAAATTCTATTATTCTACAAACCAACACCGTTCTAACTCTACTAAATCACCTTAGTAGAACTAAGCATATTCTTCTCCAGAAAAGAAACATTAGCCTATATTCTTATTAGAGGGCATCATGATAACCTGTGGTCAAGGAGACAGCATGGCAGAAGACACAAAAAGGGAGGCTGTATACGCCCATGATAATCAGGTCCAGACTGCCAGTTTGGTGGAGGGCCAGCCCTCTATGAATTGGCTTCTCTTTGATTGTGTACTATTGATTTTTGTCCTTGTAAAAACAAGATGGGAAAGCTGGAATAGTTGGTTAGAGAAAATCTTTTCAAAATCAAAACATTTTCCTCAGTGACTTGAGATCCTGAAAATGGATGAGATTGTAGTAAAAAAATAGAGTGGTTTCCATGAATCCTAACTTTCATGTGCACAAATACAACAGGTCCTTTTCAGGGCCCAGGCAGGTGCCTAATCATGTTGAAAATGCAATTGCCCCCTGCATTCTAGTCAGGTCTTACTGACAGCCAAGCCTTGTGGAGGTTGCTTGGGTATGCAGGAATTTCCCCCCACCTGCTGGGATTTGGAAGGTAGGAGACTTCAATCACATGCCAGAGTAGATGCCAATTGTTCATTTTATTGCAAGCAACAAAGGCAGATGTGAGATTCTTGAGAAATCAACCCATTCTTAACCTATCCCTTTTGCACAGTTTAAGCTATCAATGGAGGTTCCAAGGTTCCAGGTTGACCTGAACATAAAAGAAACCTGGTTCAGGGAAAAAAAGGAAAAACAAGTATTGCTGTCCTTTCTCAGGGATCGGGCTACCCTACCTTAACATTTCCTTGGTGATCCTGTGAGGTAAGTGGGGAACCAAAGGTGTAGAATGTCGCAAATAGTATCAAACTTCTTTGTTTTTGCAAGTAGGATTTTACAGATAATAATAATAATGAGCATTTACATGGCATTGTAAAGTTTGCAAAATGCTTTGTGAATATTATCTCATTTTCTCTTCACAACAACCCTGGGAAGCAGGTTCTATTATTATCGCCATTTTACAGATGAAGAGACTGAGGCAAGCAAAGGTTAAATGACTTGCCCAGGGTCACATAGCTAATAAGTATCCGAGGCTGGATTTGAACTAGCTCTTCCTGACTCTAGGTTCATTGTTCTATCTAATATGCCACCTAACTGATTTGTAGAGAAAGGAAGTCATTTGCCATGGGCTCACAATTCCAATTCAATCCAATTCAATAAACATTTATTAAGTACCTACTGTATGCCAGCTGAGGCAGCTGGTTGTTCAGTAGATAGAGCACTGGGCCTAGAGTCAAGAAAACTGAGTTCAAATTCAGCTTCCAACATTTCCTAGCAGTGTGACCCTGGGCAAGAAACTTAACCTCTCATTGCCTGAAGAAAGGATCAGCTGGAGAAGGAAATGGCAAACTACTCCAGTATCTTTGCCAAGAAAGACCCATGGACAGCTAAGGTCCACGGGGTCATGAAGAGTTGGACATGACTGAAAGAACAAATGTGCCAGGCCCTGTGCTAAACACTGCAGATAAAATTTATTAAAAAAAAAATAAACCAATCCCTGACCTCAAGGAACTCGCAGTCTAAAAGGGGAGACAACACACAAAATGAAGCAGAAAGCCCAGGTATCCAGCACTGAGACATCTTGCTTCATGGGGCTGAAACCAAGCAAAGTAGAAGATGCAAAGTGGAATGAGCTGAGTCCAGTCTCTGCTCTCTAAAAAGGAAGTCACTGGGAGGAGTTTCATGCTCCACCCTCCAATCAGAGGAGAGAGGAGCCTGAAGGATATGGTGGCAATCAAGGCTTGATATGGAGATGAGATTAGAGAGGATGAGATCATCCTTGGAGGGTGTCTTGGTTACAGTTGAGATCAGGCCAAGCAGCAGATGCAAATTCCTAAGTTTCACAGCCTGGACCTGAGCACATGTTTCCTCACTCTAGACCCCAGCTCTTTCCTTTATGGCCAATATGCCACAGGGATTTGTGTATATCTTAACATGGAAACTGCTGTAAACAGTGACCCCCTTTGTTGTCTCTACTACAAGAACAGTGGTAAGAAAAAGAATGTTAGGTCAGAGAAGTGACTGAAGGAGAGGGGTAGAGGGAGAAAATTCTGGTGAAGGAGGGGGACAGAAAATCCCTGAAATGGGGTGACATATAGTGGAAAAGAGCTCCGGATTCAGGTTCAGAGGATGTTAATTCCTTTCTTACTTCTCCAATTTACCATCTGCTATTTGACACAACCTCTCCTGGACTCCGTTTCCTTGTCTTTAAGACTGAGAGGCTCAGATACGGTATCCAGTGAGATCTTTTCCAGTTCTAAATGTATATGCTCCTTGTTGGTTGATCTTTTTTTTGGAGGTGGGAAAGGCAGGGCAATTGGGGTTAAGTGACTTGCCCAAGTTCACACAGCTAGCTAAGTGTCAAGTGCCTGAGGCCGAATTTGAACTCAGGTCCTCCTGAGTCCGGGGTGGTGGACTCACCTAGAAGCTATTCACTGCCACCTAGCAACACCTTCATTGATTTATCTTGTAAAACTCATTAGGTAATCATGCCCCATTAAGCCTGAGAAGAACAGGCCTTAACATCATTTCCCACATGATGTGATTTGAGAGTTCCCCTATGAAGGACACATTTCATCCTGATTATCACAGAACTTTAAATTCCAAGACTAATAATCAGACATTTACCAGCCATGTGACTCTGGGCAAGTCACTTAACTCTGTTTGCCTCAGCAATAACACCTACCTCCCAGGGCTGTTGTGAAGACCAAATGAGAAAAAAATTGTAAAGTGCTCAGTACGATTCCTGGCACATAGTAAGCACTATAGAAATGACAAGTTTATTATTATTATTATTATTATTGAGACAACTAGGTGGCAAAATTAATAGAGAGCATGACTCAGAGTTACTGAATTAAAATCTGGCCTCAGACACTTACTAGCTGTGGCACCCTGGGTAAGTCTCAGTTTCTTCATCTGTAAAATGGGCTGGAGAAGAGAAATAGTAAACTGCCCTATTATCTTTGTCAAGAAAACTCCAGATGGGGTCATGAAGAACCAATACAACTAATCAACTAAACAACAAAAACAATATTATTACTATTGTTATTATTATTCCTTTGGGTTAAGAAATAGTTTGAGTTTCTCATTCATGATGTGTGTGCCTCCAGGAAAGGTAACACTCTAAGTATCCTCCCCACCACCACCACTTTAGTGGTGATACCTTAATTTCAGTACTTCATAGCAACTTGTGTTCATTACTCTCTACCTGGGAGGGACCTTCTTAGCCAATTCAATCTCCCCATTCTCAGATGAGAAAACCGAGGCTGAGTGATTAACCCAAAGTCACACAGGTAGTAAGTGGTATAGGGGAGATTCAAACTTGAGTCCTGAGATAACTAGTTCTGAGGTCTTTCCATTGCTTTGTTCCTGTACCGTAGGGGACCTGCCCAATAAGAGCGTTCTAGCTGGGTACCCAAGGCGGAGAGCAGGGAGGAAAGGAGGTACAAGAAAATGCAATATTCATGGAAGGCAAATTTTAATGACTTCAAGTAAATTTCTTCAGGCTGACTCCCTATCTTTGTTTGGGGTTAATGTTTCAGAAATACCTTTCCAAAGGCCAAGTTACTTTCTTCCCATTCCTCTTTCTTAAAGGAGAGACCAATGGAAGGGCCAGGGAGAGCGTCCCAAGAATGGGAGGGGAGGGAAAGGAGACAAGGCGGGGAAGGTAGGTGGGAGGAGGGAGGAGGGAGGGGGAAGGGGGTGGCATAGATGAAGGAGAAACTGGAAATGGAGTCAAAGAACCTGGGATCCAATATCATTCTGCTACCTACTACTTACTAACCTGGCAAAAGTACTTTTGCTTCTCTTTGCCTTGGTTTCCTTATTTGTAACCTGAGTGTATCAGTTTTGATCTCTACATTTCTTCTAGCTCTCAATTACATGATCCAACGTGAAAGAAAAGCAATTAAGTGGTGCAGTGGCTAGAGGGCCGGCCTGAAGTCAGGAGGACTCATCTTCCTGAGTTCAAATCCTTGGCAAATCACATTTTCAGAGCCTTAGTTTCTTCATTAGCAAAATGAAGAAAATACTTCTGTGCTGCCTCTCTTACAGTTCTTTACAAGTCTTTTAAATGCTATGTAGATAGAAGAGAGGCGATAGCTAGGTGGCACAATGGATAGAGGACCAGGCCTGAGGTCAGGAAGATTAATTTTCCCGGGGTCAAATCCAGCCTCAAACACTTACTACTTGTGTGACCCTAGACAAGTCACTTAATCCTATTTGCCTCAAGTTTTCTCATCTGTAAAATGAGCTGGAAAAGGAAATGGCCAACCACTCTAGAATCTTTGCCAAGAAAACACCAAATGGGGTCACAACAAGTTGAACATGACTGAAATGACTGAACAACAACAAGAAAGCTGATGATTGCCCAAAGCCCAGATCACCATGCTGAAGGAGTTGCAGAAACCTCAGCCCAGGAGTGAGCATCAGACTAGAAAGGAAAACTTTCCCTTTCTCTGGAAGATATCTTCCCGAGCTACATGTAGACCAATGCTGTCACTGTCAGTCACTTTAAGAATGAGAGCTGAGGGCTGCATTGTCAACTCTTCCTTCAATCCCATAATTGCAAGTCAAGGAAGAGACCAACAGCTGAGAACAAATTTTATGTTGCCTTTCCAGGAGGGTCTCCTGGCTCCTCTACTAGGTGAGAATGTCTTTGGGTGCCCTTGACAGCTAATTCTCTCTCATCTCTCTGAAGTGAACAAGGCAGCTTAAAAGCAACTGTCACAGAGGGTGTGTGGGAGTGACAGGTGTCTACAGAGAGGGCAGGGAAGAAGAAGGCTCTCCTACAATATCGGAAAGGGGGAAATGCTGACTTTTAAGTCTGGTAGACCTAGGAAGGGGACTCCCAAGTTAAATAAATGAGCATCTTTCTGAACACCCATTTCTGAATTATATATTTATGGGACTGGGTCCACCAAGGATTTACTGGGTTTTCAGTCATGTTGTGATTTTTTGTTGTTGTTGAGAAAAAGCCTATGGTTTCATTGGTGTATACAATTCCCAGTATGGAAACTCCTTCCATTGATAAAGATCAGAAACTCATCTTTCAAAAGTGGTCTTCAAAACAAGGAGTTTAATTGACCTATGCAGAGACTCACAGCTAGTATATATTGTCAAAGGCAGGGCTTGAACCTATACCTTCCGGATTCTAGGTGTGGCCCTATGCACTATGGCACACTGCTCCACTACTGTGGGAAATCCAAAAGAATAAAAGCCAAAGTTCCTCTGAATCAGGTAATTTGCTGAGTTGGACTGATTTGCACAGGTTTAGGGACTTGCCCTGCTTTAAGGCCCTGTTCTCACCACCTCCCTATCCAAAGTCTTTAAGGCCTAGTCCCAACTCCTACATACAGTTGTCTGCAACTGTTCCTCACCATGTTTGATGTCTGCCTCCTCTGGACTACTACAGAATTTACATTTATATTTTGTAATAATTGTAAGGGAGGCCTCAAGCCCATGGTTCCTAAATCTAAGAGCAGTGCTGTTTTAATTATGCCCCAGTGACCTATATTTTAATGAGCTGTAATCTCAGATCCAACACTACTTACCTTGGAAAAGTCACAGAATCACAGAATATCAGAGCTGGAAGGGTCCTCAGAAATCATCTAATTTATCCTATACCTAAATTATCATTTTCTATATAACAATGGTGTCAAACTCTAATAGAAACAGAGACCAATAAACCATTTATACATAAGGATCTCTGAAGGTCACATATGACTTAGTTTTAAAATGTAATATCATATATGTTATTCCCTCAAATTCACTCTATACTCATACCCTCTGTCTATATATGAACCTTCTATCTGTACCATTAGTGATATAATTTTTAAGAGTTACAAGTGTCATCTTCCCATGTAGGGCCATAAACATTTTAACTCTTTTGAATCCCTTATATTTTCTTTTCCCTTTTTACCTCTTTATGCTTCTCTTGACATATTAGAGGTCAGATTTTTGGTTTAGTTCTGGTCTTCTCCTTATGAAGGCCTAAAAACCTTCTATTTTGTTGAATAACCATTTTCCTCTTCGAGTATTATGCTTAATTTTGCCAGGTAAGTGATTTATGGTTGTAGTCCTAGCTCCTTTGCCCTCCATAATATCACGTTCCATGACATCTGATCCTTTAACACCGCAGCTGCCGAGTCCTGTGTGATCCTGATTGTGATTCCTCGGTATTATACATCTTTTATTGTATTTTTATTTATTTTGTTAAATAGTTCCTAGTTATACTTTAATCTGGTTCAGGCCTCAGTCTGGAGTAGCTGGAGGCCTGCATGTGGCCAACAGGCTATGTTTTTGACACTTCTACAATACAACATACATGTGAAGGGCTTATTTAGCCTTTGTCCAAAGACTTCTAGAAAAGAGAAACCCTGTAACTCTCAAAAAAGTAGTTCTCTTTCACATGACTGCCCTTCAGGTCTTTAAAATGGCTATCATGCCTCATCATAGTCTTAACAGTCCAGTCAAAGTAAACCCTTTGTTTTTCATGTACAATTTTCCATTCTGTGTCTCTGTGCCTTTATTATCCCTCATGCCTAAAATATGCTCAAAGAATCTTTTTTTTTTTTTGAGATGTTGCTCAGGCCCTGTCTTCTAAACAAAGCTTTCTCTGATTCCCCCTCCCTCAACTGTTAATGTCCTTCCTCTCTGACTACGTTGGATTTATTTTGCATTTATATTACATATATTTATTCTGCTTATACATATATATACACACACATATTATGTACATAGTGTCTCCCACGATATAATGTCAGTTCCTTGAGAGCAAGGATTGTTTAATTATTTTTTAAAAATTTCTAACCCTAGAGCTTAACACAGTGCCCAGAACAAAGTAGATATTTAAAAACTGCTTGTTGATCAACTGAAACATCCCCAGGCCCTTCACCATCCTAATCACTTTTCTCTAGATTCTCTTACAGCTTGTCAATATCCTTCCTAGAATGTGGTGCCTAAAACAGAACACAGTACTTAGACCTGGTCTGATTGGAGCAGCAGAGCAGCAGGACTAATGCTTCCCAAATCCTGGCTCCAATGCCTCTCAAAATGCAGTCAACGTCATCACTTCTCTGGGACTCAGTTTCCTAATTGGAACAATGACAAGTAGGGCTCAGTTCTCCATCTCTTAGTAATTGTCTTCCTCTGAAATACTATGATTCTACAGTTCTATAAATTGTATGATACACAGTGATTATATGGGATTCAATATACTATAAAGTATAAATATGGCCGATAAAAATCCAGCTCCACTGTATCATAAATTTGACCCAAAACTAATATGGTGGATGTAATAAACATTAATTAATTTTTCTCCCAGTGGAAAAAAAAAATGAACGGCATTTTTTAAAGTAAGGGCTGACCCAACATTTCCCCTCCTCTTAGTAATGAATCATACACTTTTACAGCTCTATCAATCAACCAATAAAATATTTATTAATTGTTTACTTTGTGCCAGGCACTCTGCTAAGTGCCAAGGATACAAAAAGATGAAGTCTTGGGCCTTTCTTCCCCTTCAGTTTATTCACAGCAGTGGCTCCAAGTGCAATCGCTTAATAATACAGGAGGAAGCAATAACTTTCTCACCCTTCACTGCCACAAGACCCCCTTGACACTTTGTCTACAGCTATCAGAGCATTTCACACTTCTTTGGAAAGCTGTAAAAGCAATCACTAGGTTATTAGCTTGGACTTTTTAAAAGGAACTTCAAAACATCTCTCACAGAGCTGCCAAGAATTTCAGCCCAGTTCTCAGGCACTTGGAAAGGGTTGAAAGTTGAGAAAAGTGGGGAGAGCCAGTGCTACTGTATTCCTCAGAGCACCTAGCACAGAGAGTTGGGCTACACAGTTGCCACTCAATAAAGGGTGGGATGGAATGGACACAGGAGAAAAATTGAGAGCTTTCTCATCATGGAACTATTATAGCATTGTGAGATGCCTGGGCCGTTGGACATCATCTAGTTCAAAACCCTCATTTGACTGATGAAAAAACCACAGGTCAGAGATGGCCTTCAATATCTCTCACATTTGTCCCCTTTTCTCCACACATGGCCAGGACCTCATCCTTTCTTACCTGAACTATTTTTTATAGCCTCCTGATTGGTCTCCCTGCTTCTAGTGTCTTCCCTTGTGGATAAATCCTCCACATAACTTCAAAATTTATTGTCCTAAGCATAGATCTCACCATATCACCTGCTCTAGGAGCTCTGGGAACTCCCTATTGCGTCTAGGATAAAATAAAAAATTCCTTTCTTCGGTATTTAAAGCTTTTCACAATCTGTCCACACACCTTCAATTCAGGTACTCAAATGACTTCCCTTCACATGTTCCCTTCACAAGTCTGGCTTATCTATTTACTGTTTTGCTATACAGGACATTCCTTCTCCCTCTCCATGCCTTCTCCAGCTGCATGCTTGATCCATTCTCCTTCCTCACCTCTGCCTCCTGAAATCCTTCACTGTTCTTCAGAGCTTATCTCAGCTGTCACCATAAGGCCTTTTCTGATTCCTTCACTTGTTAGAGATCTCCTTTTTCCAAACTATTCCCTATCTTCCTTCCTTCCCTCCTTCCCTCCTTCCCTCCTTCCTCTCACTGTTTTGGAGGGGAGAAGGCAGGGCAATTGGGGTTAAGTGACTTGCCCAAGGTCACACAACTAGTAAGTGTTAAGTGTCTGAAGCTGGATTTGAATAGGTCCTCCTGACTCCAGGGCTGATGCTCTTTATTCACTGCACCACCTAGCCACCCCTATTCCCTTGCATAATCCTATGTGGATTCTCTCCAGTAAAATGTGAGCCTTTGAGGGAAATTTTTTGTCTTTGTGTCTCAAGATTCAACCCAGATCCTCTCCAAATTCAGTTCACTTTCTACTACTGAAGCCATAGTGACGTTTCTGATACTAGAATCTCTAACAAGATTTGGAATTTAAAATCTGTGGTGTCCCCCAGTCCTTCCCTTCACCTGATTGGAATGGAGAGAGATTGGGGGGTTGGGGGTTGTGCTGAAAAGAGTAGCAATGCATATATATATATATATCAACAAAAAACTTAAAAACTGGTAAAATTTCCAAACAGAATTAACTAAATTCTCCTTATGAACAAATTAAACATTCTGGAATTTAAGGAATCTCCTCAGGCTGTTTAGGGCCTAGATCACTAAAGAAGACTGTTAACAAAATGAAAGCAACATAGACTATATAGTGTATTGTGAAACTGACATTAGACTGCACAGGACTGGAATGCTACAATATGGACGTTCAGCAGAATTTCTTTGGTTTCCCTTCTGCCACATCTTTTTTGAGCCCTTTCCCACTGTGCCACTGCCAAAACCTCATCAGTGTCCAGTGAATCCCCCTCTCAGACAAGGTTTCAACCACTCCAGATACATGAAAAGTTGAGTTTGATGAACACCCCAGGAGGAGAGGATTATATAGGGCTGGGGGAGTCCCTACATTAGCTGGCCATTTTATTTCAGGGCCACTGAAAAGGACTCAACTCATCAAATACAAAACCTCTGCTGCTGACTAAATCCTGAAAGGTCACTGTGATCCTGTCATTTCTTTAGCTTAAGGTTTGATCTCTGTGGTCAACCACCAACACCTCAGACTTTGTCCTAAAGACACATTTTTAGGAATAGATCAATGCAAGAAACAGGGAATCTTGGTGGTTGTTGAGGTGGGGAGAGGGGCAGAGTAAGGAGTGGAGTGTAGGAGAAGAGACTGCAGGATTGAGAGGTTGGGTGCACCAAGGAGAGACAAACTTGAACCTCACAATCTAGCTTAAGATTGACCCAGAGCACAGTAGAATAAAATTGGATTAAAAATCTAACTTCTTCCAAGTGAAAACACAATTTTCCTCTTCTTTTATTGTTGTTTTAGTCATTTTTTCAGTCATGACTGACTCTTTGTGAAGCCATTTTGGGTTTTCTTGGTAGAGATACTAGAGTGGTTTGCCATTTCCTTCTCCAGCTCATTTTACAGATGAGGAAACTGAGGCAAACAGGGTTAAATGACTTGCCAGGGTCACATAGTAAGTGTCTAAGGTTGAATTTGAACTGAGGAAGAGGAGTCTTCCTGACTCCAGGCCTAGCACTGTTTCCACTATGCCACCTAGCTACCCCTTACTCTTATGACCCTTCCACATTTTCATGCCTGATTCTTAGATGTATGCTTAGATAGACCAAGCCAATTCCACCTAGCTGAGAGGGAGGGAGTTGGGGCTGCAACCAGGAAAGACTTCATGGAGAAGTTGGAGTTTGAGTTGGATCTTAAAGGACACCATGGATTCCACAAGGTAGTAGTGAGGAAAGAGAATATTCTAGACATGGGAGATAGCCAATGCAAAGTCATGGATAGGAGATGAACTCTTGCATGTAAGGAATTGAAGAAAGGCCAACATGGCTAGATAACAGACTGTGTAGAGGGAAGTAATGTACAATAAAGCTGGAAAGATTTGATGGGGCCAGGTTGTCAAAAACTTAAAGTGCCAGGCAAATTTGTAGTTGATACTAGGTAATAGAGAGTCACTGAATATTGACTAGGTGAGTGAGGCACACCATGGTCCAGTGATAATGGCCTTTTCACTGTTCTTTCTACAGGAAATGCTACCTCCTGTCTCCATGTCTTTTCACTGGCTGTTCCCATGTTTGGAATGCTCCCCCTCCTCACTTCTACTCATGTTTTCCCTGTCTTAGCCCAAATCCCACTTTCTGCAAGAGGCTGAACTGATCACCTTTGAATATAAAAATCCTCCAAGTAAGAAGGTCCTCAGGACCTTACTTCATGTATTCTATTGTCCCTTTCTCCCCTTCCTTTTCAGCATCCTTTTGTGTGTTCTTTCCCCATTAGATAGTAAGCTCCTTGAAGGCAGGGAGGCTGAAGGATGGAGCACTAAACTCCTCCCAAAGCCTTCCTTTATAGAAGGCAGGAATCTAAACTTTCCAGGTAAGTCTCCTCTCTCCATCAGCAGCTCTGCTTGATTTTGACTCCACAGAACATCATGTCTCCAGGCTGGGTACTCCCCAGTGTCCCTTTCTCCCCTTCCTTTTCAGCATCCTTTTGTGTGTTCTTTCCCCATTAGATAGTAAGCTCCTTGAAGGCAGGGATTTCCTTTCCTTTTCTTATTTGTATCTGCACCTTAGCACTGTGATGGGCACATAGTAGGTGCTTAATAAATGTTTAATAAATTGAATAGCAGAAACAGTAGATACAAAAATGCAGAGGCAGATAAGATGAGCTGAGAATGGTGTCAGACAGAAGAAAATAGCAAATATACAAGAGGTGTGGTGGTAGGAACCTCTTCCTTCTGTTATTTTTTTTAATTTGATAAGAATAAAAATTATATTTTAAAAAGTAAGGTTTCCAGAGTTTAAAAGTTTAGAATATTTCATCTGATTAGATATTACTTCTCTATTTTCCCTCCCATATTCCATTTAAGCAATTTTTTTTTCCAGCTGCTGAGTTAGGCATTTCTCCCATGTTAGTTTTTATTTCTCCATGATTCTCATTTCATTGTTTAGAGAATTTCAGATGGACATTTTTGATAAACATATATGAGCTAATAATGGTAACCTTGGCTATCTGTTCTTGTTCTGTCTTCTCCAATCCAATCTATTGCAGTCCCTGAGGGCAAGCAACCTCCCACCCTGAGCATAGAGCTATATATTTAATAAAGCCTAGAGTACAGCAGCCACTTTTTATTTTTCTTTAAGAAATTAATATCACGGCCAAAATCCATCTGCAAATATTCTGTGCATGAGGCCATGACTGTAAGTAACTATGATACTATTTAGACTTTGAAATTCTCTTAGAATGCATGAAGTCTGGTATCTCGGAGGTTGACATGGCATTGGCCCGCAGGAAATATTCTCACACTTGTCAGTGTTGTCAGTGACCAAATACATTCTGTAATTCTCCTGCCATCATTGGCTTCTTTTGGAAAAAAGACAAACTGGGTTTTTCTTAAGTGAGGATGATCATCAGTTTAGGAGATTCTTAGATAATGGAAAGAGCAGTAGATTGGAAGCTAAATTTTATGGGATTTACTCAAATAATCGCACTTGAGACCTTCAAACAACTTAGGCACAATCTTCTTGTGTAACCGTCTGCCAGGTACTAAACTTCACAGTATCAGATTTTCCTTTTATTAAATAAAGGGGTTGGTCTTTAAAATGAGATTGATTGGTACCAGTTGGTAAAGACCATTTAATGAGTGGTAAAGAAATTTAAACTTTAATTGTCAACGAGGAGCCACTGAAGATTGTTGAGCATAGGAGTAACCTTATTATATCTCTAAATGAAAAAAAAATATTCTATCAGCAGTATGAAGAATGGATTTCAGAAATCAAGGGACAGCCTTTTAGGAAGTTGATGCAACAATCCACATAGAAGATGATGAGAGCTTTGGCAAGAGTGGAGGCAGTAGGAATAGAGGTCTGAATGACAGTGATGATTGTTGATAAATGATTGGGTATAAGAGTAACAGGAAAAGGAAAACTCATTGATCACTCTAAAGTTTCTGACATAAATAAGGAAATCTTTTTATTTATAAATATATAAATCTATTTATTTCTAAATCAGGAGACCAATTGGTTATGCAAGTAAGTGAATGTTGAACCTCAGAAGCCAAGAACACTTGGTTCTCTCTAAATCTAGTCCAGGTATATTCCTAAAGTGACCAGAATCCTGTTGAAAGAGCATCTGAATGAATTTTTGTCCTCAGAAAGAGTAGTCTGAGTGAAGTAGGACATGTGCAGTGTAATGAAGAGTACGGGATCTGGAATCAAGGGACCTGGATTCAAATCCTGGCTCTAGCATGTAATAACTGTGTGATCATGGGCAAGCCATTTAACTGCTCTGGGTCTCAGTTTCCTCATTTGTAAAATGGAGTGGTTGGACCAGATTAAGATTTCTAAGTCCCTTCCAGCTTTAAATCTGTGTTCCTATGCATATGCCATGCTACCAACAGCTAAGCTAGAGAAGCTACCCAAATATCCTGTAAGGGGATGATATAAAGTAGATCTAGCAACTTGGAGAAGCCAAGAATAATTCCTAGGGGCAAGGGGGAGGTGAGGAATAATATGGAAGAGGAGGAGGAAGAGGAATCAGGAAGTAGTGGGTTAGCCCTCATTTGCAGCCTTCAAAAATGACTTCTGGTCAGGTGTGCTGTAGATGGCGTTCTTATTCAAGTATAGAATTGAAAAAATGGTTTCTGATGTCTCCGTAGCCCTGTTATTTATTCATATTTGTGTGTTGTCTTTCCAATGAGGTTAGGAATCGTTCTTCTTTCTCATGTCTCCCTAGAACTTAGCACAGGCCTGGGCACATAGTGAATTTTGAGTAATACCCTGCTCAATGAATGATGATATTTAGGGATTGAGAAATCTGCTTTCATTTTTTTCTGATTCGTCATAATATTTGGTCTAGACTTTTCCTAACATTTCGTGCTTTATTTTGCTAATGGTTAGCAGATACTTGTTGGCATGTAGCATCCCCACTTCTGCTTTGATGAGGGCCAGGGCTATGCATGTCTTAACATCTTTTAAAGCTGATCCTTTCTTTCCTCTGATAAGGTCACCACCATAGACAATTGATAGTCTCATCACCGTTCACCTGTACTACTATAATAGAATTTCTTTTTGTGGAGGCAATTGGGGTTAAACAACTTGCCCAAGATCACACAGCTAGTGTCAGAGGTCACATTTGAACTCAGGTCCTCCTGACTCCAGGGCCGATGCTCTATCCACTGCACCACTCATAATAGTCTTCTAATTTGTGTTCCTACATACAATTTCTTCTCTCTCTAGGCCAGGAGTTCTTAACCTTTTTATGTCATAGACCCCACAAATTTAATAATAATTGAAGGAAATGCTAAATTTCAGTTAACACTTAGTGAAAATAAAGATTTATTTTCCCAACTAAGTTCACAGACCCCCTAAAATCTATCTATGAACCTTTTGGGGTAGGCCCATAGACCCCAACTTAAGAACCCCTGCTCTAAACCAACCTTCACAGAGCTGCCAACTAGATACTCCTAGGGCACAGATTCAACCAGGTCAATCCCAGTTCAAGAAACTTCAGGGCTCCATATTGTCTCTAAAATGAAACAAAATCCTCTAGCTGGGTATTTACAGACTTTATCTATTTCTCCAGGACAATTTTACACATTACTCTCTTTTGCATATTCTGCACTCTAGTCAAACTAACCCAATTGTTGTACCTAATCCATTCCATCTCTTTTGTGTCCTGGTACAGTCTGTCCCCAGTGCCTGGAATGGACTCCTTAGCTCCCTTCGAGGCCTAGGTCAAGTACTACCTCCTACATGAAGCCTTTCTTCATCTCTCTCTCTGTCTCTGTCTCTGAACCCCCTCACACACACACAATACACACACCCCTAAAGTTCTTCCCACTCAACCCCTCAAATTACTTTAGATTAACCTTGTATATATTTCACATTTACTTATCTATGTCCATGTTCCCCAACCTAGGTAGAATATAAGCTCCTCAAGGTCAGTAGCCATTTTGTTTTTGTTGTTGTAACCCAAGTCCCTGGCACAGTGAATGGGCATCAATGGTGGTTAATAAATGTTTGTTGAATGGAATCAAATCGTCTATCTTTATTTCCCAGTTCCTAGCACTAGGCTTAATAACATAGTATGCTCTTAATAAACAGACTCTAAAATGCTGTCATTGAATAAGTGCTTTCCCATTTTTTGTTTGCATAGTTTGGGGAGCAGAGTG
Organism: Pseudochirops corinnae; assembly: GCA_028646515.1. Classification (NCBI taxonomy): domain Eukaryota; kingdom Metazoa; phylum Chordata; class Mammalia; order Diprotodontia; family Pseudocheiridae; genus Pseudochirops; species Pseudochirops corinnae. Next base: position 174,105,474 of record CM053588.1, read on the forward strand.
ATTCTTGCTGAGGAGCAAGAGGAGAAACCAAAAAGTCTGCTGGCACACCTACCTCTCATCATGTCTGACATTTCTGAAGGCCATGTTGATCAAATAATGACTCAGAAATACCAACTACTATTCAAATTCATTCCGTCAGACTTTAGAATATCCATTACCTAGGGGGAGGAGCATTTTCAGAGACAAATGCCATTCACTTGGAAGCTCTGAGAGGACTAATAAATCTAAAATGGAAACATGATAGAACTATAAGAGATTTATAGTCAGAGGTCATCTAACCCAGCTAGGGTTATTTATTAGGCAGATAAGTGGTACAATGGATAAAACACTGCATCTGGCATAAGGAAAGTTAAAGTCCAGCCTCAGATACTTACTACCTGTGTGACCCTGGGCAAGTCACTTAATCTCCATCTGCCTCAGTTTCCTCACCTTAATAAAATGAAGTTAATTCTATCTAGATGCTTTGCAAATAAATGCTAGCTACTTTACAGATGAGGAAACTGAGGCTCAGAGAGGTTAAGTAATTTACCAAAATCAGACAAATAGTAATTAGCAGCACCAAGTTTGGAACCTAGATCCTCTGTCTCCAGATTCCATGCTCTTTCCACTGTGTATATCCACTTAATTGGCTACCTGACTTCTTTTAGTTATTGATGCAGCTGTTTTTAAATGAGCTTTTCAAGTAGTTTTGAAACAAAATCTCAGGACTGATGAGTTTTCCAGTGTGAGGGGTAATTTGTAGTGAAGTTTCCCCATTCTTAAAAATCAAATCTAGAATGGCTTCAGTATTCACTAGGCCTAGAGTTAGGTCATCTGACCTTCAAGCAATCTGGGGCTTAGAGCAATGGAGACCCTCTCCCAGAGACAAACCAGGAGAAGATATGCCAAATAAGGTTAAGACTGCTTTCATTGGACACCCACGTTTCTGGGTCCTTTGTCTCAGAGAAATTCCCATGCTTAGGTTGTAGGACAGCCCCCCCCCCCCCCACCAATAAGAATGAAGGCTAGTTGATGGGGTTGGGTTTCTGCCTTAGAAGATTGTATAACCATGGGCTGGTTTCTACCTGTTGCTCTCTCCCTGAAGATGCCATGTTGGGTGACAGGGGCAGAGTCCTTTCTCATGAGAAGGAATAAAGATCTTTTCTGACCTTAGATTCAGAGTCTGAACTCTTTCATCTCACACAGTTTGAAGGTCCCACCGAGATTTTTCGGACTCCTCTCTGGAGACGGGGAGGGCTCTCCAGCCTTGACCAACAGGTAAAGGACATCCCCTGGCTCTTTCCCAGTGACCTCTTGGTAAGGTGGGGGAGCGACTCCCCTCTATGGAAAATGAGGCCCGAGGGGGTCTGAAACTGAGATCAGAAAATGCCAAAAGGGGGGAAAAAAGATTACTGAAAATCACATAAGTCTGTGCATAGACCCAGGTAAGGAGAGGCCTGAGTGATTTAATGGTGGGTGGGGTCCACTGAGTCTGGCCAGGAGTTGGGAAATTCCTGGACTAAGAGGTCGACCTGGTCAACTGAGTCTGGCCAGGATTTGGGGCAACTGGGAGGCAGTTTTTAGGGGGGATGCTGACGAGCAGTCCCTGACAAGGTCCCCTCAGAATTCATGCCTCGGTACTCCAAGTTCTGGACCAAGAGGTTGATCATCTGTCTGGCCAGACCTTGGATCCGGAAGCAGGGAGGCTGGCTGATGGGCCATGTCACCTGCTTCTGGCAAAAGGAAATTTTCAGCTTTTACCCACAAGCTGCTAGTCAATTGGGAAGAAATGTTTCCTTCAATCCCCCCCTGATAATCCCTTGGGAGATAAATTTGGCAAAGCTTGTTAAGATTGTTTGTTCTGTATTTCTTTTTTGTTGTTTGGGTGTGTGTGTGTGAAATTTGTCTATTCGTGAAAGAAGGAAAATGTTTTACCAGATTAAAAAAAGCCTTGGGGAGTTTAGAAATCTTCCTTCTCTGCCTAACTAAACTTAGAATGGAGAGAGAGAGAAGTTCAGATCTTTAGCAGATAATAGCTAAGTGAAACTTTTTTTTCTGTTTGTCTGAAATGCCTAAGGCAGAGGTGGAAGGAGAAGCAAAAGGCTTGATTGTGTTAGTTAGGGTGGGGGAGCCACTACTCCCACCACCAACAACTTTAGAAGGTTGGAAGATAATGCTAGTGAATTTTTAGCCTGACTTCAAAACCCACAAACCAAGTCATGGGAAGTAGGAAGGAATAATGTCTATCCACCTTTCAGGCTCTATTGGAATTTAGTTCTAAAAGTTCAGATAATCATCAAATTCCTAAGGCCTCCACTTGAGAGAGAAGTTAAAAGATAACCACACCCAGTTAACTGGGTTTGAAACCCTTGGTCTATGAAAGGAGATAGGACATAGGAAGATAGGAATGGAAGAAGGGGGTGAGAGTGGAGCCTCCACTGAAGGTGAAATGGAGATCATACAGACATGAGCACGTGTCTTCTGAAAGCCACATGTCCTCTGCAAGGGCACGTATTGGCTTAAAAATATTTCTAAAGTTATAAAGTTATAATTTAATTCCTGTGTAAGGGGGTATGGAAAAGCATTCACCTAAAGTTTTTAGTAGAATATAAGTTTTAAACATTTCTAAATTATGTAATTTGGAAATATTTATAAACTCTGATATTAAAACAATTTTCTTATTCCTATTCAGAAGCTGTTAAGTTATCTAAGGGTATGGTTATGTATGTTAATTTGGATATAGGTGAAATGTGTAAAGTTTTGGAATATATAGTACTTAAGAAATTTGAATTTAAAGATGGGCACTGAGTATGGTAA
>CM053588.1:174108769-174136425 GCA_028646515.1 Pseudochirops corinnae
TCCCTTATTTGGTTTTGAAAATCCTTCTTCAGATCATCTCTAGCTTTAAGGCATTCTTCATGTTTATTGGAGGCCCCTGGTGGGGGCGCTCTGGCTGCACTCTCCTCCTCCCTCTTTCTCCCATGATCTTTCTTTTCCCCAAAGAAGGAATCTAGGCTTTGGGAGCTGTTCTTACTTTGCTTCTTATGCTTATTCTTACTCATGGTTGTTCTGTCCGTGATTTTTTTTTTAATCTCTGTGGGGCTCTGCTTCCAGAAGGGAAAGCTCTGTCCCAAATCACTGGGGTCCTCCCAGCTGCCGTAGCTCTCAGGAAGGTGCTGGGACCCTTCCTACATACTTCGGGCTGACTGGATAGTGAAGATTCCAGGACTGAGGCCCAAGACGGCGATCCGGATCCAGGCCACTCAATGCCAGAGCACTGGCCTCAGAACAATCACTTAGTCCCCCTGCTGTCTGCAGGCCGCGGGTGAGAAGCTGCAACGCGGAGGCGGGTGCAAAACCTCTGTCTTTCACTTTTCTGCTCTGGAGGCCATTCGGCCAGACTGCTCCTCCCTCCCAACTTTGCAAGTCCCAGTGACCTAGTTCTGAATGCTGCTCACAGCTGCACTAATTCACTCACCAGAGAGGCTCGTCTGCTCCTCCTGTCCAGCCGCCCCCATGGCACAGCCGTGGCTTCAGGCCAGGCTGGTTTCAGTTTGCAGTGCTGATATGGTTCCTCGTAGCTGAGCTGGCTTTAGTGGGAAGTATCTTTGTGTGCATTTTAGAGTTCTAGGATTGGTTTAGAGTCCTATTTTATGGGTATTTTGAGGTGGCTATGTGAGAGCTGCGATATGTTGCTGCTGCTACGCCACTATCTTGGCTCCGCCCCCCTAGAAAACATTTTCTACATGACCCTGAGTGCAAAGATTATCTTCAATTTAAAGATGGGAAAACTGAGGTATAGAGAGATGATGTTGTTTACACACAGCTATGAAGTTCGATATCCCAGAACCAAACCCAGGTGGTTTGACTCCAAACAGCATTCTTTCCTCTATACCACAAAGACTGAAAGAGTGAGGTGTCCATGATGATTAGAATGATACTAAAGAGATACAGTAGATTTGAGATAGAAAATGACAATAGAGGAGAGAATTAGACATGCAGAGTGAGAAATCCATATAGGATAGAGTGGTGGAAAAATGAGACAGTAGATTAGGGAATTATAAAATGAGAGTAATTCCAAAACTGTTCACATCATCTTTTTTTTTTTTTAATTAGTTCCTTCTTATTTGTCTGTCTCTCTCCAAGGTACCATCATTCTCCTAGTTCAGAATCAGGTTCAAAATCTCAGTCACCAAGTCTTTCATAACCTCCTTTCACAATCTCATTCATCTGTCCTTTTCTATTCTAATTGCTACTGCTCCAACTCGGGCTCTTATCATTTCATACCTTGGCTACTGCTAGAGTGGTTTGCTTGTTTGTAGTTGTTGTTCTGTTTTGTGAGGCAAGTACCTGGAACATCTTAGGTAATTAGTTCAGTGACTTGCCCAGGGTTACAGAGCTAATAAGTGTCTGAGGTCGGATTTGAACTCAGGTCCTGTTGACTTCAGGGCTAGTGCTCTATGCACTGTGCCATCTCGCTCCCCCTGCAACAGAGTTTTAACTGAGTTCCCTTCATCCTCCTCCTTCAATCTTTTCTACACACTAATTCCAAAATAATATTTCTAAAATGCTGCTCTCATCATTGTCCCTCCCTTGCCTATTGCTAAACATAACAAAATGGGAGCAACGTTCTTCTCTGTATATCAAGGCCACTTATAGTGTAAATGACCACAGCATTTCCTTTCCTATACCTCTTGAATTAGCAAGCCTAGTACTATCACAGGGTGAGGACTCCAGTGAGGAATGCTTTTCAAGGAGGATGCTTAAAATACATGGCTGCTGGAGTCATGGATGTCATGAACAAGGAAAAAGAAGAAAAGAGATCTGAAAGCAGGATAGCTTAAATGAACCTGGCAATGCTTGCGGCCATGGTGTTTCCAAAAGCCGGAGTCACAGTGGGCCCTGATGACTCCAGAACTGAAGTGAGATGTTTCATCCCTTTTCCAGACTGTCCCAAGATGCTCCTGCAAAGAATCCAGGAAGCAAATGGTATCACATCCTAAGCGTTTACCACCCGGGTCATGAGTCCTGAAGCCCCTGGAGCCATTATACTGTGGAATCAAAGCTATTAAAGGAGAAGCAGATTATAACTCTTCCGGACATTGCACCTGTTCTTGTATAGATGTTAAGTATGGGTTTACTATTTGATTTCCCTTCTCTTTTATTTAAGTTTTTTTCACATTTTAATTAAATGCTTTTGCTTTTGGAATTATGTGTCTGTTATGTCATCTGGCAATAGGGAATTGATGGTTGGGGGCTTGGTACATGAGCTGCTGAAATGGTTATTTCCAAATAGTCATATTGTACCTAAGACTATTCAGGAGATTTGAGAATCACAATATGAGGAAGACGAGCTATGCTACATGTGCATCTTCCATCTTTCATCCAGAATTCCTAGGCTCCTTTTTGACCTGTCACCAAATAGAGGTCCAGATGAGGACTCCCTTTTGTCTTTCATGCTGTGGCTCCAGTTTCACGGCTATTATCAGGATCCTTCTCCTAGAGAGGTGGGCAAAAATCAATAGTCAGATCTTACCAAGAGGTGTAGAGACCCTACACAGAAGGTCTTTCTGCTGAAAGATTATTACTACTTGTCTCATTTCCAGTATTTCATTTCTTATGTAAAATATGGATAATGAAACATGAATTAGCTAATATCTCATAGACTGTGGTAAGGAAAACCCTTTGTAACCCTTAGAGTACCATATACTATGATACTCTATGACTATTTTGTAAACACAATGCCTTGAGCACACTAGGTCCCAGGGCCTAGGCTATCTCCATCAGGGTCTGAGGAGAAATGGTTCCCAAGGTGGTAGTGGTGGCTTGAATTGCCCAGCACATACATAATGCCTCCTATTTTTCCCTCAGGCCTTGGCTGCTCCAGTTAGCCTGAGAATTCATCAGTACTTGGCTGGAACAACTGGCCCCTTCACAGGTGTTGTTGAATGTTAGAGACGTGATTTTGTGTAGTGTTGTGCCTACTTCTCCTTTTTGATCATCATTCTACACTTACCTGTGTATGTGTTGTACTCCTCATTGTGGAATGTAAGTCCCTAAATGGCAGTACCATTTTTTTTAATGTTTTGTCTACAGTCCCTAGGATAGTGACTGGAGTTAAGGCCTCAAAGGAAGGATAATATGGTATCTTTCCATAACCCTCACATTAACTAGCAAAATGAAATAATGTGCTGGGAAAAGCTCCAAAGCAGTCAAGTCCTGGGTTCTACTCCCAGATCAGCTACTAAACTAGCTACAGTGACCTTGGCCAAGTCATTTCCTTCTCTGGGTTTCAGTTCATCATTCCTAAAATAAAGGAGCTGGCACCTGGTACAGTGGAAAGACTACTGCATTTGGAGTCAAAGGAGCTGGGTATGAATCCTGACTCTGCCACTTCCTGCCTGTGTTATCTTGGGCAAATCTCAATGTCTCTTGGCCTCATCCGTTAAATGAGGGGGTTGGATTAGATGGTCTAGAAGACTAAGGTCCCTTCCATCTCTGACATGCCATGGTTCTGTGATTCTACTTTCAGGTGGGCTACCCTTAACAAGAGATTTGTAGAGACTGGAAGCTGTGATTCCTTACTCAAGAAGACAAACACTAACCTGAAGGAACATCTGGTGTGCCCCATCTGCGGCAAGCTGCGATTACACTCCTACATATTACCCTGTGGACACTGCGTCTGTGAAAAGTGCCTGCAGAATATCCAGGATACAGCTGACATCATCGAGGGCTTCTTCATCTTCCACTGCCCAATCTGCCAGCGCTCCCACTGCCTGCCCAACAACAACGTGGTGCTGCCTGAGAACTATCTGCGGAGCCACCTCACCAGGCGCTACATGCAGGAGAATAATTTCCTTGCCTGGCGCTTTGACAGGACTCTGGCTCCCGCCTATTGCCAGGGGTGCAAGCAGTACAAGTCGGCGTATAAGCACTGCGTCACCTGCCGCCTGAATCTCTGCAGCGATTGCCTCAGGAACATCCACTCGGACACGTTGATGCGCGACCACATTTTCGTAGACGCGTGCAGCCAGGAGCAGGAGGAGAAGCTCTGCGTCTATCACCCCTGCACCAAGATCACTGAGTACTGTCGGAATGACCACGAGCTGCTCTGCCAGATCTGCAGGAGCATCCACCACGAGGGGCACGACGTCATTAGCCTAGTGGACGCCTGCTCGGAGCTCTCTGCAGCTCTCTTCAGCGCCATCGCCAATTTCAAATCAGGTTGGAAGTTTTGTCTGCCCGCCTGTATCCCCCCTTCCTGAATGGGGCCTTGGGTGGGACCTCTGCACTAAGAAAACACAGAGGCAGCATGGCATAGGAAATAGGGCTTCCCTGGATTTGGAATCCAGGAAAAGCTGAGTTCAAATTCTACCTCAGATGCTTATTAGCTCTGTGATACTGGGCAAGTCACTTAACTTCTCTGTTAAGTTTCCTCATCTAATAAAGTAGATCAAAAACTTTGTTGGCATCCAAGGCCCCCTCCAATTCTACAGCTGTGATCCTATTTACTCTTCCTGGGGATGTTTACATTTTGTTAAAGGACAAGTGTGGATTGGGGGCTGGTGGGAGGATTTGGGGAAGGACACTTTCCACCAGCACAAATGAGTTTTCATTCATCCATCTATTCTCCCGTTCCTTCAACAATCATTCATCAAGTACCTAAGATAACAATGTGGAAAAACATTTAAATTATATATCTGGCCAGAGCAAGTTATTTCCCCTAGGTATAGCCAGTGTGTATGCTGTTTTCTCTAAGCCTCCATCCCACTGCCCACAAAAAAACAACCAAGGATTGGGAATATAGGAAATCCTCAACTAAAAGAAACAACAAGAACAACCAACTTCAGTGATTCCCTGTTGTGCTGTTCTCTGTGAGCAGTAGAATAAAACTCTGGACTATTCTTACACGCTTACGGGCAGTCGGTACAGAGCCCTGAGGCAGAGAATAGCACCGGATTTACAATGGCCAATATCCAGAAGCAGAGTGGAAGAATGAGTCAGTCACGCAGATATTTCACAACTTTCAGACAACTGCAATATAGATAAAGGGATTTTTCTATAATGACCAGTTTCTTAAAAGCAGGTGTCTATACCTGTCCCTGTCATTAACAATCAATAGTCAATAAGCACTTATATGTGCTTACTATGTGCCAGGCCCTGTTCTGGAGATATAAGGAAAGGGAAGAACAATCCCTGCCCTCAAGGAGCTTGTAATCTAATGAGGAAGATGACATAAAAATAACTAAGTACATACAGGGGAAATAGGCATATGTCGTAACATCTATTATGTGCCCGTCCCTGTGCTAAGCACTTTCACAAACATTATCTCATTTGGTACCCGCAACAAACATGAAAGGTGGATGCCATTATTATCCCCACTTTACAGTTGAGGAAACTGAAGCAAACAGAGGCCAAGTGACTTATCCAGGGTCACATAACTAGTAAGCCTCATAGATCAGATTTGAAATCAGATCTTCTCGATTCTAGGCTCAGTGTTGTAGCTACCCAGTTGCCTGTATAAGACATATAAAGGGTAAATTGGAGATGCTCTCAGACAGGACCCAGAAAGACTTTGTACAGAAGATGGATCTTTAGCTACAAGAAGCCAGGAAGCAGAGATGAATGAGGATTCCTGGAATGGGGGACAGCTAAGTGAAATGATTGCAGAGTTGGAATAGGAAAAATGGTATGTGAGGAACAGCAAGGAGGCCAATTTCATTGCATTGGAGAGCATGTGCAGGGGAGGAAAATGTTAGAAGACAGAAAAGATAGGGAGGAGCCAGGTAATGAATGACATAGGGAAAAGAAAAGAGGAATGTATGTCTATTAGATCCTGGAAGCAGCAGGGAGTGACTGGAGCAATAAGTGCAATGGTGAGGAAGGTGACAAAGGATGATGCACAGGGAACTGGATTTGAAGTCAGAGGACCTCCATTGGAATCCTGCTTGTACTTGCTACCTGTGTGACCTTGGGCAAGTTGCTGATCCTTGCTTAGACCTCAGTTTCCCTATCTGTAAAATGAAAGGTTTGGACTAGATTGCCTCTAAGATTCCTTTCAGCTCTAAGCCCGTGATCCCATGATTTGGTTCTAGGAAAACATAAAATTAATTGCCTTAAAATAGAGAATAGCTATGAAAGATTTCATTTCTACTTGAATATCCTCCTTAACAGCGAGGTGATTCAGTGGATAAAAGTGGATAAAGTCCTGGATGTGGAGTTAGGGAGACTGAAATTCAAGTCCTGCTTCAGACACTTAAAAGCTTTGTGACAATGCTTAAGTCACTTCACCTCTGCCTCACTTTACTTATCTGGAAAATGTGAATGATTACAAGAGTACCTACCTCCAGGGTTGTAAGGATAATTTTGCAAAATTTAGAGTGCTATTTTTTTGAGGGAAGAAGGCAAGGCAATTGGGGTTAAGTGACTTGACCAAGGTCACACAGCTAGTAATTATCTATTATTAGCTATTAGCATTATTGTCACATCTCCTTTTGCAGCTCCATCTCAAAGACCCAACCTCTTTTTCTCACCATAGTGCAATGGAAAGTATTTTAGACAGGGTAGGTTTCAAAGAGAACCTGGCTTTTAATTCTGCCTGCAGACTTTAACAGCTGTGAAACTACAGACAAATCACCTCAACTTTCTGAGCCCCAGTGACCTCATCAATTAAATAGAGATAGCCCACAGTACCTACTTCACAAGGTTGGAGTCAGAATAAAATGAGATATTGTATGCAAAGTATTTTGCACACCTCAAAACACTATATATACAAACTTCAGCTAGAATGATCTTAATACATATGGCCAAGACCAGGTTTGTCCATAAAAAAAAATTTTAGGGAGCCCTGGATGGTCCCTTTGGCCCAAAACACCTTCCCCCTGAAATTCTTCCCTTTGCCACATGGACTGAAATTCTATCAGAGTCATTTGGGCTATTGTGGGGAAAGTACTGGATACTTTAAAGCACTATATAAATGTGGATTGTTTTTTTTATCGCTATCACTGGTAGAAATAATGTAGATGTTTTATTATAATAGATAATTAATTATGATATATAATTGTTGTTGTTCAGTCATATCCAACTCTTCATGATCCCATTTGGGGTTTTCCTGGCAAAGATACTGGATTGGGCTATCATTTCTTTCTCCAGCTCATTTTACAGATGAGGAAACTGAGGCAAACAGGGTTAAGTGACTTGTCCCAGGGTCACACAGCTATTAAATATCTGAGGCTGGATTTGAAATCAGGTCTTCCTGACTCCAGGCCTGGCACTCTATCCATTGTGCCACCTCGATGCCCATGATATATAATCATATCATATCACTAAATATAATTAATTAAAATAATAAGCTAGTTTCTTCTTTTAAAATGCCATTATCCCCAGAAGAGTTAGTCCTATTAGCCATTCACACCTCAGTGTACATTTGACTCCTGTTTCTTTTCCTCCAAACACTGGAGATCAGCTGAACTGAAGGAATGAGAGTTTTGATTGGGGATGAAAAAAAGAAAGGCCTGGGCACTAAGAGGAAGATTGCTGGGTCACTGCAATGGGAATCTCTGGGCACTATCAGGGGGCAGAGTAGAAAGAGGCATCAGGAAGGAAAAAAGAAAGAGGTAGGTAAGAAGATGCCAAAACCAGACTTTGTTACTCCAGACATTTCACTCCAAATCCTGTGCTACCTTTCATCAATACTCATTGCCAGCTTAAGATACACTCTACTTTGCCTAGTAGCTGTGTTCCTGAAAAGAGCTATGACAAATAAAAGCCCTTTAAATGAATTATTTTAACTCCAACAGGGAAGCTATTGTTTAAAGGAAACTGCAATGAATACTTTTGTAAAAAGCAAATAACTACAGCCTCCTTTACAGGTTTTATGAGTCACTCAATCTCTCTAAACTCTGAATGTTTCCTCATCTGAATAAGCGGGACTATAATACTTTGTGCTACCTTCTTCAGAGTGTCAAATGAGTTAGGGAGGTCAAAGCCCTTTGTAAATTAAGGTCTAAAGGTCAGTCAGTAATTATTTAATTGATTTCAAGTACTGCAAGTGATAACAGTTTTGAAAGATGACCTACTTGCCCCTATAATGGTTTAATCACTTGGGGAAATTTTCTCTAGGGAGGCAGTAGGAAAAAATCAATTCCCAAATTGGCATAGAAGGTTAGTATAGAGGAGAGCTCAATTCTGTGCTCAATCCAATTAAATAAACATTTAAGTATGTACTATGTGTAAAGGAACTGTTAGGTTTTCTGTTCTTTTTGTTGTTGTTGTTTTGGCAAAAAAAAAAAAAGACTTTCATGGAGCCTAAAAGCAGTGATGTAGAAAACATCAATTAAAGTAGTCTGTCTTATTAACAGAATTTTAAAAATTCATTTTCTTCTTTTTTTAGTTTCCTAGCAAGTCAATCAAAATCAATGGATTTTGTTCATTTATTTGCTTCTACTATCTTGTTGTACTTGACAATCTTTTTAACCCACCAAAAGTGTGTTGGGCTCTTAGAATAACTTCATTCAATATTAAGCCCAAACCAATTCTATCTCTATGATAGTCTGTCTTATTTGACAATCTAAAAGATGACTGCTGTATTTGCAAATGGGATAAATTTTTATATGAGCTACAGCAGAATGAGAAGACTGGTTTTTGTCCTGGCATTATAGATGTTAAGTCCATCATCATTTTCTTTTCAGATAACATTTACTAATTTAAAGGGCCAACTTTAGCAAATATAGATGAAATAGGCAGCTACCCACATCATATAATTTCAGTGGTCCCTCCCCTCCCTAAAGATTTAAATTTATAGAAAACAATAAACCATGAGTTAACCTATATACACACATCAATATATGTATATATACATACAGATTTTTGTTGAGATGAGAAATTAAAATCTAGGGGAACTCAAATCCATGAAATCAATGCTTTCTCTTTTTTAGCACCTTTTACAGATCTAAAGGCATTTTGGTAGTTTATGAATATAAAGATCTATAATTTCTTTTTGTTCAAATATTTATTAAACATGCTGACCATTTGGAAATTATAGCTCTAGATTTCAGCCCTAAAAGATATCTTAAAAATTGTTTCATCCAACCTCTCCATTTTATAGTTAAGAAAACTGAGGCCCAAAGGGATGAGATGACATGACTTGTTCAAGGTCATACAGTAAGTATCAGAGTTGGAATTTAAATTCAGGTCTTTCAAGTACAGTTCTCAGGCTCTTTCCATTATACTCTAGGAGGCCAGGAAAAAATATGGATTATAGGAACACTTTTTCTTGATTTTCCCTTCTTGGTGAGTGGGAATGTCTCTCTCTCTCTCTCTCTCTCTCTCTCTCTCTCTCTCTCTCTCTCTCTCTTTCTCACACACACACACACACACACACACACACACACACACACACACACACACCCCAGCCTAAAAAAAAAAAAACCCTCTCTAACTTGCTGGCAGTGGTTTCTATTCCATATCATAAAAGGACAAAATCAGCCATTGCCCAATGAAAAGATCAACCTGAAAATGTAATAATATTTACCCCAGCCCCACCCAGAGCAACCTTGTGACTAAATTTTAACTGAGATGTTGATGACTAAAGCAGTTCTGTGTAGTGATGAGAGTGCCCAATTTGGAACCAGAGGCTCTGGGTTTGAATCTGAACTCTTGCACTGATTTATGTGACCTTGGGCAGGTCATTTAGCCTTTTTAGGCCAGAGTTTCTCCATCTTTAAATTGGGAGGCTCTAGATTAGGTGACCTTCAGGGTCCCTTCTAACTCTAAAACTATGATCCCATCCTATGCTAACAGATGATTTCTTAAAAGCAACAGAATTGGGAAGAACAAAAGAGAATAGGTGGAAGAAAAAAGACTGCAGAGAATCTGGAAGTGCAAATGTAACAAGCAAATTCACAATTTTACTAAGGGCCAACCAAATCTGTCAAGAAAATATGTCTTATGGTGATTAATTTCCTGGTAGGTGTGAATGTTATTCCATTAAGATTTTTTTCTTTTTCTCCTGCAAATGCATAACTCAAAATAGATAGCTGTCTCTAAAAATAGACAGGAATATCCCAAGGGATTACTCTACAAATCCCATAAGTAGTTTGATATAAGTGAAATATGGTTAGAATGATCACCAAGGGAAGTCTTGATCATGGGAGACAGGCCACTCTAAGATTTCCAACTTATTGTCCCCATTTTACAGATAATGAAACTGAAGCCTAGGGAAGGTTAAGTGACTTGCCCTGTGAGGTGGTGGAGTGTGTTATTATATTCATTGTATAGATGAGAAAACTTGAGACTCAGAGGAGTTAAGTGATCACGCATGTTCACTAAGGTGAGTCCAAATCATAATTCAAATCTCTTGATTCCACTTCTATTTAATTTGCCAATTGACCACTGCAAGGAGAAAGTATCACAATGGAGCAGCATCCTGAAGGAATTTGGGGGAATGGGAGGGGTAGAACAAATTCCAAATTGTATTTTACTCACTGATACTAAAGGGTGTTTTAGAAATCTGATGCAAGTGACAAGAATAGCTGCTTTGACTGACTATAGTCTTGGGGATGCCTCCTAAATCAGGAGAGATGAAAAAGCATTTAACCTGAAGTTGAAATAACTGTCTCATATTGTTTTTCAGTCAGATATGAAATTGATAGTGATCTGATAGAATTCGATGTTTTAAAAAATGATATTAAAACCAACAAAGGAAAACAAAGGAAAACAATCCAAGGTGGATTCCTAAGACTGAAGCGTATTCTTCAAGAGAAAGAGAAAGCCCTCTTGGAGGAACTCGAGAATATAGAAAGATACAGGCAGATAGAAATTGAAAAGTATGTATGTACCACAACTCTTAAACTTAAGGAAATGGATGGACTTATTGAATTTTGTAAAGAAGCTTTGAAAGAAACAGGTCAGGTGGCATTTCTACAGTCTGCTAAATCTTTGGTAGATCAAATAGAGGAGGGGATCCAGAACACATATCGGCCTGATCCACAGCTTAAGGTGGACAGCATGGAGACCCTTAAGCTGAATTTTACAGATTTAGCAAACTCATTATGTGCCCTGTTCCCCACACGGCAGCAGAAAGAGTCGTCCTCTGGTGACTCTTCACCCAATCCCTATCCTGTGCATTCTGAAATGATGATTACTCGAAAAGTCACCTTCAGTACCCAAAATTTTACCAATCAACAAGTATTTCAACGCAGCTACTCTTCACAGTCCCTCCCAGGATCCCCTTGTGAGAAGGGTGAGGCAAGCTTTGAAATGTATGGAAGAACACAATCCATCTCCACTCCCAGGGCCACTGAAGGGTTCTTTACCTACTGGGTGGCACCTACAGAAGGCCAGAACTTTTGGTCTACTCCTCCAGAAGGTGCAAAAGTCCAGACCTACAGCAGCTTCCACAACTGGTATATCACCAGTGAAAGGAATTTGAAAGTTCCGGGGCTCGTTATCATCTACCAGACCCTGGTGTACCCAAGAGCTGCCAAAGTAAGTCCTCTCTATTGCATTTCACAAGAGGCTGGGGCAGGATGAAGGGGTCATGGATATGCTTGCACAGGTGGATAGGAAAAGTGGTTGGGACTTCTCTATATTGAACACAAAGTCTTTTCTCTAAAGTTCTTCCAGACAGGAGGTTCCCTGTTCTTTTTACCTTATGGGGTGTCAATCAGACTTTGAGGAATCTGGCACATAATATAGCTGCCATGAAACTAATTTGTACCTAAAAGCTTATATTCATTTATAATGAGAAATACTGCTGACCAATAGACATTTACGTAGTCACTATTTTCTCTTCAAATAGGTAATCCTACTTGGGAAACCAAATCAAGCTCAGCAGACTGTTTAAATCAATTATTTGGGAACCTCACCTTTTGGAATATAGTTAAAAATGAAAACAGCAATAGCAAAAGAAAAAGATTCCCGATTAGCCAAAATAGATGCCACAAAGTAAAAGTGAAAATATTCCTAGGCTGTAGTTGGAAGAGACCTCAGAAGTCATCTTGTCCAACCCCTCTCATTTTATAGGTGAAGAAGCTGAGACCCCAAAAGAGCTAAGTGACTTGCCTAAGGTCATACATTTAATTAGCGGCAGAGCCAGAATTCAAACCTAGGTCCTTGGACTCAGTACCCATTACTCACTTTCTGCATTATCATTGCTCAAAGATTTGGTTTGGTACTAACTTTATATGCATTTATAACAAAGCTCAGTTATGTTTGGTTTCCTATCCTATGGCTCATAACAAAAAACAAATCTTAGGGGAGAAGAGAAGGGAAAGGATATTGCTAGAGGTAAGGACACTGACAGAAGTAATAAGAAAGAAGTAACTGGAAGAAGTAGCACATCAAAGTTAATAGGGGGATGATACGAGCACAAGCACCCTTCAATTTTATCAGTACAGGATCACGTAAGGTAGAGGGTGGGCTATCTAGTCCATTATACTTCTGCACCTCTTAGTATCACTGCACTGTACATTATTTTTTTGGAGATGACTGCATCACTAGCAAAAAAGTTTAAATATTCACTTTATTTAAGAAAGCAAGACAGTAGATCTTCCAAACATTTCCAAACAAAAGGATTAAAATTTTAAAAAATTTTGTACTTAAAGGAATAAGTTTCTATCTGAAAAATGTGGAAACATTCCTTCCCTGATAAGGAAGGACACCTTTGGTAGCTTCCTATCACCCATAAGGAAAAAGACAAACTTTCTTTTAAGGCATTCCATAACATGCCTCCAACCTTCCCATCCAGTCAGTACCCATCACACCAACCGTAATACCCCAAAGAGGACCACTAGTTATTCTGCAATCACACCCTGCGCTCCCTCCTCTTCTTAATCCCATAGATTTCCCTCTTCAGCAGTACCTTTTAAAATGTCTTCCTTTAAGGTTCTGCTAAGGCTCCACCTTCTCTCCTAACCCTTCTCTGATCCCTAGAATTAAAAGTATTTTCATCTTCCTCAAATTTCCCTTTGCCTGGTTCTCATCTTTGCCCAATTGTAGTCAACCTTGTATTATACTTGTTTATGTCTGCCATAGTGGATTGTAAGCTTCTTGAGGGCAATATCTATGTAGTTTTTCATCTCTGTCTTTGTCTCAAGTATTTGGTGTAATGCCTTGCACATGAGAGAAATGGTTATTCTCTCTTGCATTTAATAACTAATTATGAATTAGGGCCAAGGTTTTTCCATTTTCCTACTTCCTCATTCAGAAATTAGCCCTTGTAGATTACTCTGAAAGCCTTTGAAGTACAGTGCTCATATTGAGAGGAAGAGCACCGTGAACAGCATATAGTGCTTATAGGTGCTTAATAAATATTTATTGATTGGTTGTGATTCATTGACTAAAACTGGCACCATTGTTTTTCCTATTAAAGTCCCCCAAACTTCTGATAGGCAGGTGAAGGGGCTCCCTCTTTGACAGATTCAATAGTTAAAGTTCGGTGTTGGGTTTTACTCAGGCAAGTCTGGGAAAATGTGGATTCTGCCTTTTTTCAGACAGATGATATTGATACAGATATTTCTCTTTGCCAAAACTGAGTGATCAGAGTCACATCCCCCAGCCCCTCATTGGAATAAGCCCACTCTCATTATAATATTAATTCTTACCATCACTTATTAACCAATCAAAATTGGTTTCCACTCTTGGGTGTACCCCCTTTTCCAAATGTTTTATAAGTATTGAAGGTTTCACAGGTTAGCTTTTTCCCATCATGGAGAGGACAAATGAGCCCTTTCTGTTAACCTGCTTTCTAACGATGGTGGATAAAATTGATTATAATTTACCCAGAAACTCAGTCTCTCAAAAATTTTTACTCAAGATACACATAAGGCTTAATAAATGTCTGATGAACTGAATTGTTTAATATTTTCTATCAGTGGAGTCAGGGCAAGGAAGGGGATTTCTGGGATAACCTAGGTATGAGAGCCAAAGTAATTCTCATTGGTGAGAACAACTGGGAGCTTAGACATTTAGACATTCACTACTGAAGTCCCACTCTCCAAGTGTCCCTTGAATCTCCCTTTCTTCAGTATTCCAAATTGCCCTTTCACTTATTACGACTGCATGATAAATCATCATTGAAACAACAACAGCAACCTCACATCAATCAATCAACAAGCATTTATTAAATACTTACTAGATATGAGGTACTACTACAAATACAAGAATGAAAGAATCCCGACCAGGCAAGTAACTTAGATGCTAATGAATATGTCGTTGATTTACAGCTAACAGAGTGCTTTCCTAATAAAGATTCTGGTTTACAGCAAAACATGGTAGAAGTCTAGATACTTCAAGGATCTTCAGGAGGTGTGAATTTCTTTTTTAACATCTGGTTGTATTCTGTCAAAGAGGGGGCCCTCCCTCTACCTGCCTATGGGGATGTGGGATTTTAAATACAAATAACATTGGTGCCAATTTTAATCAATGAATCATAATCAATTGATTAACAAATATTTATTAAGTATCTACTAAATGCCAGGCACAGTGCCAAGTGCTGGGGATATAAAAAGAGGTCAAAGATAGGTCCTGCCCTCAAGGAACTGACAATCTAAAGCGGGAGACAACAAACAAACAAATGTTTACAAAGCAAGCTAAATGTAGAATAAATAAGAAATAATTAACTGAAGAAAGGCACTAGAATTAGGAGGGGTAAAGGAAGGTTTCCTATAAAAGATGAGATTTTATTTGGGACTTAAAGGAAGCCAGGGAAGTCAGTAAGTGGAATTGAGGAGAGAGAGTGTTCCAGATGTGGGAGACAGACGAAGAAAATCCCCCAAAGCAGAGAGATACAGTATTCTCTTTGTGGAACAGCTAGGAAGCCAGTGTCACTGGATCAAAGAGTACATGCAGGGAAAGTTAAGAAGGCAGGAAAGATAAAAAGGGGCTAGGTTACGAAGAACTTTGAATGTCAAACAGAGCATTTTTTCATTTGATTCTAAAGGGAATAGGGAGCCACTGGAATTTATTGAGGAGGGAAGGATGACTTCAGGAAAATCATTTTGGTGATTAACTAGAGGATAGATTGGAAAGGAGAGACAAGGATTGCAATAGTCCAGATGTGAGGTGTGATTTGAACATAGGTCTCTCCTTGTTCCAAATCACTGGCTCTTTCCATTACAGACAGTTCTTGCCAAAAGCCGCTGGTTAAATAGAGAAAAATGTGCTTATCAAAAAATCATGAATTCAGATACAATTTGCTGATTGCTAATGCACTTTGCTATGTTATATGTTTGTGCAAACACACACTTTCCTCATTACAGAAGAAATCATTTCAAATCCCTGAGCGCCTTATGGCAGAAAATAGTGTGATCCACCAAAGGGTCACTTTAGCTCTAAATCTATCTCCAAACTACTGTTTGAACTTTGGGAAATCACATAATTCTTTTATTTTGCCTCAGTTTAACTACCAATAAAATAAGAGTTATATTATTCACAAATATTAAATCAAAATTAATGAATCGTACAGTCTTAGATCCTCATGACTGGCCTATGAGAATTGACTTCATGAAATAAATTTGTCTGAAACAATGCTTTGCCTGGCTCTCATGATAGAACTATTTGCCTTAAAAAGTGGCTTGCCAATATTATTCCTATATAATCCCATTGATATTGAAGTGTGAATTATAGAATGTTCACTTAGCATTCATTGAATATTTTTAATAAATTACATTATTATTTTAAAATTAGTATCCTAGATAGGAAGTTGGCTTGTAATCAAGAAATAAAGAGACAAGGATGAATAGAAGTTTTTCTGGACGGAAAAGGACAAATGTTAAAACTGATTCTTTTTTGGTTTTGGTTTTTTTTTGGGGGGGGAGGCAAGGCATTTGGGATTAAGTGACTTGCCCAAGGTCACACAGCTAGGGTAAAACTGATTCTTGAATCCATTTAATTTAAAGCTAAAAGGGATCTAGGAGATTATCTAGTTCCAATGCCTTCATTTTATAGAGGAAATATAACTCCAGAGTGTTGAAGTGACTTGTCCAGGGTCACACAGGTAGAAGGCCAGCAAAGGTAGGTTGCATTCTCAGGTTCTCTGACTCCAAAACCTCTACTGAGCCATACTTTTTCCCAATCTCATGTAACATTTGCAAAAATCCTTTGGAAGATGGAATACACCATGAAATCTCTGAGTTAAAAGATGATGCTAAACTCTTCTGGGGGATGAAAAACTAACTAAGGGTTAAGGAATACAGGAAGGAGGCAAAAATGGGCCTGTAAATAACAACTAAGCCAGAATGTGGGCAAGTTTAAAGAGTTTCATTTAGGGAATACAAGAAACAGTACGAAATAGTGGGTAGAGAGATTCGGCCTTAGAATCTGGAAACCTTGCCTTTGAGTCAACCTCTGACCTGTTCTGGTTGTGTGACCTTAGGCAAGTCATTTAATTTAACTTCTCCATGCCTTGGGCAAATCTCTGAGACCATAGGTTTCAGACCAGTTGGCTATCTGTACTGGTAAAGGAAATTTCCTGACTAATACCATTAGAATTACAGGACAATCAATCAACAAGTATTTACCATATTCCAGGCATCGTACTTGGTACTGAGGGGCAGAGGGAAGTAGTGTCAGGAGAAGACATAGAAAAGCTAAAATAATACATTGTCTGCCTTCAGAGAACTTCACAGTCTGTTAAGGGAGACAACATGTTCATAAATCAACATACAGACGAAATAAATATGAGGTAAGTGGGGACAGAGAATCAAGAAAAGGTTTCATGTGAATGGTGTCATGAGCAGGAATCTAAGAGATTCTGAGAGGCAGAGGTGAGTCGGCCAATGACAAAGCACAGAGCAGAAGATGGGGTGTTTTGCACGAGGAAGAGCAAGAAGGTCCGTTTGGCTGCATGACAGAGTACAAGGAAGGAAAGGAACAAGCATTTATTAAGCCCTTATTATGAACCAAACACTGTGATAAATACTTTACAGACACGATCTCATTTGACAGTAATATGTAAGTTTGGAAAAGTAGATTGGGACCATATTGTGAAGGCTTTTACATTGCCCCTATGAAAAGCTCTGTTTGTATTATACTAGGCTCCATGTTATAGATTTGAGATCTAGGAAATGGAATTAAGTATCCTTTTTGACAGTTCCCTGAATACATTTGTTCAATGTGTCACTAAGGCCAAAAAAAAGCTAAAGAGATGGATGTCATCAGGAAGGATTTCATACACAACAGAAAATATTTTCTCCTTAATATAATCTGATTCAACAAACATTTCTTAAGTACCCACAATATACCAGAAGACCCTGTGCCAGGCAATGGGGAAATAAAAACAATACGTTCCTCACCCTTAAGAAATTTACATTCTCCTTGGTGGAAACATAAACGGAATAAATATGGAATAATTTCAGCAGGAGAATACACTAGCTTCCCCCAGAATCATTTTTCTAATAGTCACTCAAGTCAACAAGCATTTATTAGGCACTGCTAGGCAATAGAGATAACAAAGAAAAAAAGCAAGACAGTTCCTACCCTCAAGGAACTTACTTCTTCCATAGGGAAACAATAGATACCCAGATAAGTAAAAACAAACAATATATAAAATAAATGCAAAGTAATTACTGGGTAGGAGCAACTCTACCAAGATGGGGAAGACAGAAAAGGTCTCTTATAGCAGTTGATTTGGCAATGAGCCTCAAGGGGAACCGGAAATCCCAACACAGGCAAAAGAGGAAAGTTATTCCAGAGGAGGGATAGTCTCAAATAATGTAACAGCAAAGGAATATGTAATGTAAATTGAGAGAGGGGAGAAATATGGGATTAACCTTGAGGGACAGATTTAGAGTAGAGCCAGAATGTGAAGGGCTTTAAGTGGTGAAAGAAGAATTTCTATTTTACCCTTGAAGCAATAGGATGCCCTTCTAGTTTCTTGATCTGGAAAACGGCATAATCACATCTATTCTTTAGGAATAGCAAATGGGTCACTGTGGGGATGATGACTTAATAGGGGGAGAAGCAGAATACTGGAAGGGCATTTAGATAGGGGGCTATTGCCTCAGTCCCACCAAGAGTGGATAAAGGCCTAAGTTAGGTTGGCTGTGGTACAAGGACAGAAAGGTGATAGATGTGACTGATGTGGAGGAGACAAATAAGAAAAAGATAAGTCACGGCCTGAGGCATTTCCACATTCATAGAGCTTCTTTTCAATTTGTACTGGAGAAATGATGGAGATGCAAGGCCATGGTACACCACCACCTATAACAGAATGTACCCTGCCAAGTCACTGCCCATCAAGAAGGACTTAATGGAACTTAAAACTTAGACCCAGGAAGGACTAGCCTCAAAGCCAGGAAAACTTTGGATCAAGTCCCACTTCTGACATATTATACATATTCTGACATATATAATTGACTGTGTTATGCTGGACAAGTCATTTAAATTCTCACTGCTCTCGGCAACTCTTTAAGGCTATGGAGTTCCCTATATCAATGAAATAATAGGTCTGGTTCTAATCCTTCTACCCTCATTGCAGTATGGAACTAGCCCCAGGTTCTCAAAGGTTATGCCAGCAAAGCGTAAGTTCTAACAAGTTCATCCAACCTGGAATGGCTTTGTGTATAGAGTCTGAGCAAGAATCTATAGTCAATATCTGAAGATCAACTAAGCAATAATTCATCACCACTAAATTGTAGGTGGTATATTCTTTTGCCGCAGAAATCCAGTGGCCGATGAAGAGGGGTATAGCCCTTAAAAATAAAAATAGCTTTACACGGGGAGAATTTAATTTATAGATAAAATGGTTTAATTGTACGTTCTTGCCTATGAAATCAGATACCTAACCAATTAATGTTGATGTCAGAAAGGAAATTCCAAAACATGTCCTTTGGTGCTCCTATCACAGAAAAAATACTGGGCTTGATGGCCCATGGGTGTGGGTCAATGTAGCATTTCATACATTCTCAAAATACTTTTAAAAAAAGCACTAGTATTTTGACTCCATTTGGAGCAGGTTAAGTGAAATTATTATTATTATGTTTAACATGTTTGCATAGCCCTTTCAAAGTTTACAAAGTGATTTTTTCATAGTGAGAAACTTTGAGGCAAATAGTGCAAAGTACTATCATCTCTATTTTATGAATGAAGCAACAGAAGACAAAGAGGGTTAGCTTACTTGTCCATGGTTCCACAGCTATTAAGTGTTCAATCCAAAGGTCATATATGAAGTTCTCATTATGTCTGTCTTTGTTACGGAGGAAGGAGTAGCCAAAAACTCAGTGCCATAGATATTCAAACTAAATCAGAGGTATCGATGGATATAAGCTGTATGAATTTGGGGAAAGAATGGGGTAGGAAAAAATAAACTGCCATGCAGATTTCTATTTCCTTCACAGATTTATTGGACATGTCCTACGGAAGACGTGGATTATTTCGAGATGGAATTCTATGAACTTATTGTTTATCCTCCCAGTAATGTCCACACAGAACTTTGTGGACACATACGAGACATACATCAACAGAATCTGGAACTACATAATCTAACTCCAGGAACAGAGTATCTCTTTAAAGTCCGTGCGGTCAATGATAATGGACCAGGGGAATGGAGTGATGTGTGTAAGGTATTGTGAGCAATCTCTCTTAGCTGGCTTTCCTAATATCCAGCTCTTTTTCCTAAATGTGTCTTTGTGTGACAAACTTGTACTGATCCTGGAACAGGAAGAGGTCTGTACCTTCACCAGACTGAACAAGAGACCAGACAATTGTCTCAAAATGCCTGTACTGTTCCATCTAAATGACTTCTAAGTGATTTTAGATATGATTCTCCCTTCAACACTAGGCAACATGTGCTGAATAGTGTAAGACAAATAAACACAGCACACAGAAGGGTTGCTGGCACAGCTTCACTCTTGATCTATTCAGATAGGAAAGACACTAAGAAGGGGTTAATAATCTTACTTTATTCTAGTCTAGTTTTCTCAGAAGAAGATTGCTGATAATGGGAGGACAAACTCCCACAGCATTCCCTAATCACCCTTCTCACAGGGGCCAGCGAGAAAGGGGGGCAATTACCCTTATGTCTTGATGGGATCAGTCAAGGCAGGCACAACTTGTGCATTCCCTAAATCTCCTCAAGCTTCAATGGGGGCCAGTTGAGGCAAACACAGATTTTTTCCCCAAGCCTTGATGGGGCCCTATCAAAGCACACACATCATTCGTGCATTCAACCCTAACCTTCCCCATTCACTGACCACTGATCACCTGTTTTATAGGGGCAACAGACAAAGAAGGCACATTGCCAGCAATAGCCTCACAAGTTTGCATCACCCCATCCCTGTATCTCACTGTGCAGTCATAGTGGATGGTTATATTATTTATCATTATATAATGATGCGCAATCGTGGTGGAGATGTTTTGAACCATAACTGTGGGAACTCATATCTAATACCTGGGAATAAGAGATTGTTATGGCCATGGATCCCGGGAAACTCAACTCTAAGAAATAATGATAAAAATTCACTTTACATACACTAAAATCTGCCTTACTTACACTAAAATTCACCTTACTTAACACCAAAATTCACCTTACTTACAAATAGTAGAAAGGTACACAATGTTAAGAGTGAGAAAGAACTTCAAAAATTATCTTGTCTGACCCCTGCATTTTATATATGAAGAGGACAAGGACTAAAGAAATTAACATGGAAATAAATAATATAATTGTAAGGCCAAGAGAGTCAGAATCTTCCTCCTGAGCTATTTCAGATATTTACAAAATTTATAGAATCTCTATCATTTGAAAGGGAAGTTGGAGACTAACTAACTACATTTGTATCTAAATTCTCAGACACTTCTAATTGCTATGAAATTGATCCTTTCCTCAAACTTTAATCTGTCTCTCTGTGGCTTCCCCCAGTTCTGTCTTCTTGGTACTAAGCATAAGGAGCATGATCCCACTTCATCATGACAGGCCTTCAAACACTTTAATGCCCTCCCTGAGATCTTTTTTCTTCTCCAAGCTTAAAATCCCCAGACCTTCAATCCATCCATTCTAGGATCCTGTCCATCCTAACCATCCACCTCTGTATATGTCTACTTTGTCAATTAATAAATCAATAAATAAACATTAAGTACATATTATGTGGCAGGGCCTGTCCTAAGCACTGAGGATACAGAAAGAGGCAAAAGATAGTCCTGGCCCTCAAGGACAATGTCCCTCTTAAAATGTTGCCCTAGAAATGAACACAGCTCTCCAGATGCGGTCTGATCAGGAATAAGGGCAACAAGGTTATCACTTTCCTCATCCTGAGCACTCTCTGCTCTCCTAAGAGAGCCTAAGATGGTGGCACCTGTTTGGGCTACCTTGTTAGCCCATGTCATTCTGAATTCATGAGAAGTTGACTAAAATTGCCACACTTTTTCCCCACAGATTCTTATCTAGCCAAGGCCTTCACCATCCTGGACTTGTGAAGTTGATGTTTAAGTCTAAGAGTATAATTTTACATTGATTCCTACGGAATTTCATCTTATTAGATGCAACCCATTGTCAAATACAGTTGATTCAACCCACTTGCTTTAAAAAAAAAATAGAATTCTGTCATTTAATGTGTTGATTATCATTCCCAGCTTTGTATCACCTAAAAATGACAGGGATGCATCAAATTCAATCCAAGTTACTGATTAAAGTGTCAAATAGTTGAGTAGTAAGGGTAGATAACCTGGTATCCTCCCTTAAAGATCTCCTTGAGAGTTGGCATCAACCTGTTAATGGCTTCTGTTGGGATCCAATCATTCAACCATTTCTGAATCCACTATACTAGCACTAGAATTTAGGCCATATATCTCTACCTTGTCCAGAAGGCTCTCCTGACAGACACTTTGCTAAAAATCCAGGTGTATTATATTTGCAACATTGGTTTGATCTTCCAATAAAGGCAGTAATTCTGTTAGAAAAGAAAATTATGTCCATCTGGCATGGTTTGTTTAGTGTTTTTTTTTCTTGATGAAGTCATGGTAGTTCTTAGAGATCCCTTTTCTCTTCTAAGTGCTCACAAAGAAAATCTTTCTTTGCATTCATTACGGAATTTTTCCAGGTGTCAAAGTCTAGCTCACCAGCACTATGGTTTGTAGCCCCTACCCTTTCTCCATTTTGAAAATCATGTCAATATCTGCCCTTTTTTATTTTTAAGTCATATTCACCCACAGATCCCACTGCTAGATATATATATATGTATATACATATATATACATATATACATATATATATATATATATATATATATATATATATATATATACATAGGTAGGTAGGTAGATAGATAGATAGATAGATAGGTAGATAGAGATATATCCCCCCAAATGAGGTCAAAGACAGAAAGATCCCACATATACCAAAATATTGAGAGCAGCACTTTTTTTTATAGTAACAAAGAACTGAAAACAAAACAGATGGTCATAAAATGGGGAATGATTAAATGAATTATGGCACATGAATGTAACGGAATATTACTGCATTTATATGGTTAGAAAATGGGGCAGCTTGGTGGTACAGTGGATGGAGTGCTGGGCCTGAAGTCAGGAAGACTGATCATATTCCTGAGTTCAAATCTGGCTTAGACACTTAATAGCTGTGTGACCCTGGGCAAGTCACTTAACCCTGTTTGCCTCAGTTCCTCATCAATAAAATGAGTGGAAGATTGAAATGGCAAAGTATTCCAGTATCTTTGCCAAGAAAATCCCAAATGGGGTCACGAATTGCTGGAAACAACTGAAAACAGATGAATAACAACAATCATACAGTAGAAAAATCACTGGCTCAGGAATTAGAGGACCCAGGTTCAAACCACACTTTTGTTACTTATTACCTACGTGATCTTTGATGCGTTACCTTCCCTGATAGAATGAGATGGTTAACAACTCTTGGAGTGGTAATGGACTCAGAGTTCAGAATGAGACATAGACATGGCCATTCTTAGACATGGCCAAAGAAGGAATGTATCTTGACTATACATGTTTATAATAGGGGTGGGGGGTTTTTCCTTGCTTTTTCAAATGGGATGGAGTGAGAAAGAGAAAAAGCAGATTTTTTAATTTAAAAAATGAGGTTAAACTAAACTGTCTCTGAGATTCATTCTATCTCTAGAAACATAATCCTATCATTCTGATAAATGTGATTAATTGAACCGATAAAAAGTAAAACGAGTAGAAACAGGAAAAAACAATAGACATGATAACTCTAAGAATGCAAATGCAAAAAACAATAAAATGAAACTAAATGCTATGCAACTATAATGACCAAGCTCTTGGTCCTAGAAAAGAATTGAGAAGATGCATTCTTTTGTTGCAAAAGGTGGGGGGGGGGGAACAGAGAGATACAATGTATATGTAATATTGTATATAATATCGGTAAAGGTCAGTGTGTTGGTTAGGTATATTCACAATAATAGCAATGGGGGCAGCTAGGTGGCACAGTGAATAGAGCACCAGCCCTGGAATCAGGAGGACCTGATTTAGAATTTGGCCTCAGACACTTAACACTTACTAGCCATGTGACCTTGGGCAACTCACTGAACCCCAGTTGCTCTACCTTCCCCCCTTCAAAAAGCAAAATAATTAATAATAATAATGATAATAATGCTGTTGATCAGTTAAGTCTGACTAGTGACCCCATTTGGAGCTTTCTTGGCAAAAATACTGGAATGAGTTGTCATTTCCTTCTCCAGCTAGTTTAATAGATGAGGAAACTGAGACAAACAGAGTTAACTGATTTGCCCAGGGTCACACAAGCTGATAAGTGTTTGAGGTCAGATTTGAACACAGGAAGATGAGTTTCTGACTCTAGGACCAGGACCAGGACTCTACTGCACCACCCAGCTTCCCCTAATAATAATGGCTAGTATTTATATAATCCTTTAAGATTTGCAAATTACTTTGTGAATAGGATCTCATTTTATCCTCAAACAACCCTGGGATGTAGGTGTTATGATGGCTCTGTGCAGCAATGCCTCACTTAAATCCTGCACAAGCAATGGCATCGCTATATCATTGGTCCTCTTAAAGAATGAAGGATGAACAACAATAACAAATGAGAAAGCTGAAGCACACAGAAGTTGTTAGTTGCTCAGAGTTTTAATTTTTTTTTTTCTTTTTAAAAGTCTCTTGTAAGGGATGGCTTACTGGGCAAGGGATGGGGCATGGAAATGTCTGAAACTAATGTCATATAAAAACAAAAGATAGTAATAAAAATATTTTTTAAAAAAGAAAACACCACCAATAATCTTAAATCACATAAAATTTACTAGCAAAGAAAAAATATTCCCCCTCTTCCATCCTGTATCCTCCTCCCCCACACACCCTTCATGGTCTTTAAAAGATCAGTGGCTGCAACTCAGCAATAAAATCATCCAGTTTATTCAATATCTCAGGATGTAATTCAGCTGGGCCTGTTGACTTGAAAACAGCTTATTGTGTTCTCTTACCATCTCCTCACAGATTCCATTCCAACTCCTCATTAACTATATTTGTTCCATTCTTCCCAATTCAGAGATCATTCTCCCTGGCTGATAAAGTAGAAGCAAATGAAGAATTGAGTAATTCTGCCCTCTATTGTTTATGATCACCATCTTGTCTTCCACAATCATTATTCCTTTACCTTCTTTGAACTTCCTCGAGGCCAGCAGTTCTCAATCTGTGGGTTGCGACCCCTTTGGGGTTGAACAACCCTTTCACAAGGGTCACAGGGGTTGCCTAAGACCATCGGAAAATACATATTTTCTGAGACACCTCTCCCCTATTCCATCTCCAGGTGGGTCCGCCCACATGAAGATACGCCCATCTACAACTATTAAAGGGTTGCAGCATTAGGAAGGTTGAGAACAGTTGCTCTAGGTTCTAAGATTACAAAATCTTAAAACCCTCTTTTGTTATCCTTCATATTTGTACTAGTTTCAACTCATTCTCCTTTTAAGTGGTTCTGCCAGAATTCTTCTAGAATTCTATAAAAAGTCTCCTTTTCTATTTATTCTCTGCTATTTTTTCTTGCTTCTGTTTTTCTGTGCATATATTTTAAAATTTGAGTTGGTCAAGATCTCTTATTTCACCGTATTTATTATCTATATTTTATGCAATATACATCAGAGGCTACAGGTGGTATTGGGTTTTTTTAATTCTACCTTCCTGAATGTTGTCTTACTTAATTGCTTGTCCTTTCCATTCGTATTCATCCTTTTATCATTACATTCATGCAATTTTGTATGATATCTGGCTTGGCAGGTATGTATAGGCAGTTTTCACAACCCTTCCATATTCATTTTAATTCCCTCTTCATTTGATTCACAAGATGCTTAGCATGTGTTTTTTATTACTTCTTTCCAGGTATACACTATCTCTTAAGAGCCCTTCATTCCTGAAATTTAAGCTTTGTTCCAGACATCCAAATCCCATTCTCAAACACCTTTTCATCCCATTGTTTGCTTCCTTGATCTGCCTTTCTCTTCTCAGTCTCTTATTTTCAATCAATAATAGAGTTACAGATGCCATCTATTCCCCCAGAGTCTTCAAGTTGTTCCCCCAGAATATCATAATCTTTAATGATGTTTTCTGTGTTCTTTCCGGTGGTATCATTTATGCCAGCATGAAGCACCATAAATAGGTGGTGGTTATCAAGGTTGACAATTCTTAGGAAGTCTCTGACTTGCTTTGGAAATATGCCACAGGAAAGCTAACAAAGTAGGACTTTAGAACAGGGAGTCCAATAAGTTAGGCCAATAAAACCAAACTCTGGCTAAACTTTGGTATTGAATTTTAAGATAAAAATTGATAAAGGCTTTGTACTCTGTAAACTCATCCCTTTATATGCTTTTGTTATTTTATCTTTTGTTAGCTTTCACATTTTTGAAAAACAGTAAGAGGAAAGGAATGTGTCCACACACGGGCTTAAATAACAGAATCTTGGAGACTGGATATAAAACACTGGCTGTTCCCAGTTCTCAAGTAGAAGCTGATAGGGATCTACAAGGGAGGTAGAAATTCAAGAAAGGTAAAAGGTGTCAACTATGATTTTTGACATCTTCCTACCTGGGATCTCCCCTATAGCATATATGAGATTTAACATTATTTGTGGGAACTTGAAAGTCTGATGATAATTTGAGTAAAAATCATCAAAGGATCTGTGTGGTTTTGTTAATGTGAGGAATTCTCTAATTTTAAGAGTCTAAAACAATATCTGTGAACTAGATAAGTTCTATAGAGTAGCCTGGAGTACAGAGATATTTAGTGACCTGCACAGTGTTACATGGCTGGTAATGTCAGAAGTCAAATTTGAACTAATTTCCTTTTGACTCAAAGTCTAGCACTCTGTCTAGTAGTATAGTATGCTATACTGCCTCTAAACATAAAAATGGGGACTTTTGGGGGAAGAATTAAGATGGTGGCATAGAAGCAGGAAAACTCTGTGAACTCCCCCCATGACCACCTCAAATACCTATAAAATATGACTCTACACAAATTTTAGAGCTCCAGAACCCATAAAGTGATAGAGAGAAACAAATCTCCTGCTCAATGCAGCCGGGCAAGTGGTAAGGGAAGAGCTCATTGCAGCACACTGGGACCTGAGACCAGCTGTGGTTTTAGACCCAGGGTAGCCAGGACCAGCCATGTCTGGAGCACTTGGGAGAGTGGATCACTGGCAGCTGTGGTGGTTTCCAGAATTATCAACGCATAAATGCCAAAGACAAAGTGAAAGGTCAGTGGAACTTGGCTGAATTTGGGCGAGACAGAGAAGCAGGTCTGGCCGTCTGACCCCAGAGCCAGAAGTGGTGCAAGCAGTGGCCCTGCAGCTGCCTCCATGTGGCTGCTTCAAAGCTCCCAGACTGCAGATTGCAGGGGGGCCAAGCAACCATTCAGAGGTTAAGTGCTTTTGCCTTAACCTGCCTGGATCGGGATCACAGTCTTGGGTAGTGGTCCTGAGGTGTGTGACCAGGAAGCCAAAGCTGGTGGGGGCTGTAGAGATGGCAGCCTCCTAATAGCCGCAACAGCTGCAAAAACCCAAGCAATTTGGGACAAAGCTCTCCCCTCTGGAAATAGAGTTCTACTGTGGCTCAAAAGTCAAGTTAATTGACTGTCAACAGGAGCAGGCAAAGGAAGCAAAGCAAGCTCAGCAATCCAACTTTAGATTCCTTTTTGGGAGACAAAAAGGATCAAAGCATGGAATGGGAGGAAGACAATACAGTCAGAATTCGTGCAACAAAAGCTTCCAAGAAAAATACAAAGTGGTTACAGGCCATAGAGGAGCTTAAGAAGGATTTTTAAAATGAAATAAGAGAAATAGAGGAAAAATTGGGGAGAAAAATGAGAATGATGCAAGAAAATCATGAAAAGAGAATCTGACTGAAGAAAACTGACTAAAGAAAATAACATCTTAAAAAACAAACTAACTCAAATGGCAAAAGAGGCCCAAAAAGCCAATGAGGAGAAGAATGCCTTAAAAAGTCCAATTTGCCAGATGGAAAAAGAATATCAAAAGCTCACTGAAGAGAGTAATTCCTTCAGAATTAGAGTGGAGCAAATGGAAGCAA
>CM053588.1:174136925-174168274 GCA_028646515.1 Pseudochirops corinnae
GACTCAGTCTTCTGGTATTTAAATGAATGCACTATCTATATTTCTTATGTAGAGAGCCTGTTCCATTTTGTGATTAATAACTATATCAGCATATTTATAGTTACTGTAGGCATTGTGAATACTGCATTGCTGATACAGATCCATAATAACACATGCACTTTTGGACTTAGCTAGTTAGAGAATTTATTCAGAGCACACCATATACAACTCCCTCACATTACAGATAAGAGAACTGAGGACCAGGAAAGTTAGGTAACTTGTCCAAGGTAACAGAATCACATAGGTTGTAAGTGTCAGAGTCAGAATTTTAACCCAACCCATTAGACTCCAGAATCAGTGATCTTCTGTACTCTACAGTTCAGTCAAACTGGCCTCCTAGCTACATGACATTCAATATCCTGCTTCCATGTCTTTATACAAGCTGTTGTCCCTGCCGTGAGTTATTAATAAATACTCACTGATTGATTGACTCATTTAATCCCTTACTATAACCATGGGACCAGCCCATCTTTTTCTGCAATTATAACTTTCTCACCTCTCTTCTTCCAAAGTTTCCTAGTTGTTGTATGTTCTGTCTTATACCCCCCATGCTCCTTTCCATTGTTCTCAGAGTGAAGTTCATTTTTAATTCTTTAGTCCTTATAGTATTCCATGAGGTGTACCAGCTCAAACTGACTAGCGAAAGCCGATTGATAAATTTTCAGTGTGAACATTTATACCTCAGAAATTGGCAAATGCTACAAATCAGGGTTTGATTTACTGCTTTGTTGATTGTCTAATCCTAAGAAAGTAATGGAAAATGACCAAAAAAAAAAATCACAAAAAATACAGATTAGATTTTAAAATATGTTATATCTACATTTTTTAAAGATACCCAGTTGTTAAATATTTACCAGCACACCACTGTCCATGACTCTTACTGATACAAAACAACAGAATATTAATGTTAAGAATAAGATGAGCCTTTGTTTCTGGGAGAAGTTTGGGTCATTAAAGGAGTTTTACAGTGTCCTAAAGGAAATCTAACCCACTTTCTTTCTATTGTTTAATAATGGGTTCAATTTGATGTCCACTTGTATTGTCTGTTCAAGATACATGTATTGATAGATGAGCTCTATAGACTGTCTATCTCCTTGCATATCATTATCTTGGCAATAGACAGAAGGTTCCATCCACACTGTTGCAGAAATTGATACAACAAACCAAATGTCATCTGCAAATAGGAATATTTGAAGGACTTCACTATCCACACAGAATGCCTCTTGGATTTGAACTCTGTGTTGGATTTTGTCCTTAACAGTAGCAAAAACCTTTGATAAGCATGTTTTTCTTGTTTCATATATATATATAAATATATATGTGTGTGTCTATGTGAATATATATATAAATAATGTGTGTATATGTATATATATATGTATATGCGTATATGTATGTATGTATGTATGTATATGTCCAGATATTTATGACCAGAAGATAAACAAACAAGGTTATCTGTGTCATCGGTTTCAAGAAATCTGTGATAATTTTTACATAGGGATGAAACCAGGTATCTACTAGAGCCCATTCAAACTGACTTGGGAGAATTTAATATTAAATTTTCATTGGGAGAATCTACACTTTTTTGTTGATTACCTAGACCTAATAAAGTGATAAAGAAAAGTATTAATAATGCAAATTAAACTTAAAAGTGTGTCATGCATACTTTTTTTTTAGTCCTGGTTATTAAACATTTACCAACATACCTGTGGATAAGAGAGAGCTTGTTGGAAGAGAATCTTTAAGATTATATTTTGTTCTATCAAATCAAATGTTTTCATTTGAAACTTTGCCCCAAAAGTTACGGAATTATGTTTGACCCAATCATACCGCTACTGGGCCTATAACACAAAGACATCAAAGAAAGATAAAAAGGACCTCCATGTTTGTGTGTATGTGTACAACTTCTTTTTGTAGTAGCAAAGAACTAAAAAGTAAGGGAGGGAAGTCCCTATCCATTGGAGAAAAGATGAACAAATTATAACCTATGAATGTAATGGAATAATATCATACAATAAGAAAAGATAAAAGAAATGTTTTTCAAAGAGACCAGGGAAGACTTATATGAGCCGATACAAACAACAAATGATATAATAAAAATGGCATTGTAAAGACAAACAGCTTGAAAACCGATGAAATCTGATCAGCGCAATGGCCAGTGGAGATTCCAGAGGACCAATGATGATCCTCCTGAGAGAAAGGGACCTATTATGCAGAATGAGACATGTATTTTTGGACATAACCAATGCTGTAGACCTTCCATATTCGTTACAATGGTTTTGTTTTTCTTTATTTTTTCCAATGAAGGGAGTGGAAGAAAGAGTGGAGGGGAAAGGTTGCTAATTGAAAAAAAGTAAAAATAAAATAAAATTTGCATTAAAATGCTTTTTAAAATAATAAATAATAAGTATAATGTTATCTTGTATTCTTTATATCTTTCAATCATGTCAAAGAAACGATATGGCCTATTATGAACTATCTCTTGCAAAGTTTGCCATTCCTTGCTAATCCTCTCATAAAAATTTCCCTTGGCACGTATGTAGATGATTCTCATTTTTTAAAAAATGTATAGAGATGAGAAAGTAGGCACTTCGGTCAGTAGTTATTAGTATGTTCTTGATTAAAGGACCGAAGATGTTTTCCATATCTTTGGTATCATTCCCTGCCTCAGAAATCTTGAAGTAGACCCATCAATGCCCTCACAATTGCATGGCCTGCATCTTGGATCTCTATGGGGAGCCCTGCCTTCCCAAAGCAGGGCTGAAAAAGAGTTGCTTACCCAGAGACTGTGAAAGGACTCATAAAGAGACAGGACTCCAAGAATGCTGGAAAATAGAGCCGTCTTTATTACCTCACATGCAAGCTTTTATAGAATACTTCCTAATTGTTTTCCCTGAGGACATTGTGCACTTCTTTGTTGGGGGTGGGGGGGAAAGACAGGGGTGTCTAAATCACACCTGCATTGAGGACATAATGCTCACAGCTGTGTGTTTGAGCTCCTTCCTGCACAATGGGGAACTAGTTGATCCAGGCCCAATAGCAGGCTCTTCCACTGAGAGGGCTTATTCAGCCATCAGGGTCAGAGTCCCAGTGGCCTGTGGTCCTCTACAGATCTCTTCTACATACATGGTCTAATCCAGCTATTTTTCTTATATTTGTGCTCTTTAGTGCCATATCTATATCCTCTCAAAGCACATCTGGGATTGTGATGGTCAGAGTCCATGTGTGGTGGCTCTGTTTTTAATGGTGAAAAAAGCTGGTCATAAAAACATTTTCAGACCTCTTCCATTTCTCTTCTGTGTGTTATCCTTCCGTTTTTATTCTTAAGTGCTCTTGGACTGACTTTGCTTAGTTGGGTATTTCCCCCAGCTTTTCTTAAACTGGTGTTCCCCTTCTCTCCTATATTTTATGAAGTAATACTTCAAATCTTCCTTCATTTATACCCATAAGATTTTGAATAAAAATTTATAAATTTTGTTTACACCTCACATCTCCCAGTTTTTCCTTCTCACCATACCGGAGAGCTATAACTTTTTAGAAGAAAAAAAAATCAGCAAAACTAACCAACACATCAGGAAAGTCTGATGACATGCAATTTTCTACTCCTCTGATAAAGACTGAGGGGACTGAGATGTCTTCTCCATATACCTTCTTTGAAATCAGTCTTGTAATTTTAAGTTCACAGTTTCAATTGTTTCATTGTCTTTGTTCTGTACGGTTATATTGTTGTCGTCATTGCGGATATTGTTTTCCTGGTTCTGCTTATTTCACTTTGCATCTTGTCATGCTTTTTTATGTTTGTCATATTCATCATTTCTTATAGCATAGTAATAATCTATTACATTCATGTACCACAGTTTCTTTAGCCATTTCCCATTCAATAGTCAGCTTCTTTGTTTCCTGTTCTTTGCTACTACGAAAATTGTAACTATAAGTATATTGGGGTATATGAGGTCTCACTTTTTAACCATTGACCTCCTTAGGGTATGTTCCTTCTCTATAAAATTTTATAAATGAGTTTCAAAATGGATGTCCTTTGGCTGCCATATAACTAGTGAGTAAGTCACATGTTTTACTGACTGAAATGCATTTTGGGCTTTTGTTTATTTCCTTCTTATAATTAATATAAATTGATTAAAATCCAGCATAAATTATTGTAGTCTGTGTCTGTATTTTCTTCTATAAGTATCCCATTTCTCATCATCAGTAAGACTGAGTTGTTCCAATTGTATACCTCACCTTTTCCTGATTTTTATTCTTTATTACAGCTTTATGCTAATGTTAATCTTTATCTCTAGCAAGTTTGTGGCCTGCCTTACATAAACATCTAAATCAGGGGTGAGGAACCTGCTGCCTAGAATGCCACATTCTAGGTCCTTAGGTGCAGTCTTTTGACTGAGTCCAAGTTTTACAAAATAAATCCTTTTATTAAGGGGATTTATTCTGCAAAGTTGAGATTCCATCAAAGGGACATACTTGAGGACATAGAGGGCCACATGTGGCCTTGAGGCTACAGGTTCCCCTCCCCTCATCAAGTTCATGAATGACTCCTATATGAGTAACAAATTATGTCCTATTGGTTTAAATAATATCAGGTTCATTTTTTGTGATGTTATTTGGTGATCACCATGCCTTCTGATTTATTTCTCAAAACAAGTTTTCTGACACATAGTCATAAAGCTTCTGTGTAGTCCACAAGCCTTTGTCCTCTGTCATTACTTATTCCTGATCAATTTTTTCCAACGTATTTCTTGTCATCCTTACCCATTCCCGACTTTTGTGTTGATGTTACTGAGCATCAAAGTGTTTTGTTGTTGTTGAGTCATTTTTCAGTAGTGTCTAATTCTTTGTGACTCCATTTAGGATTTTCTTGGCAAAGATAATGGAGTGGTTTGTCATTTCCTTCTCCAGCTCATTTTTACAGTTGAGGAAACTGAGGCAAATGGGGTTAAGTGACTTGTCCAGGGTCACACAGCTAGTACATGTCTGAGGCCATATTTGAATTCAGGAAAATGAGTCTTCCTGACTACAGGCTGGTTATCTACTCTGCCACCTACCTGCCTCTATCAAAATCCACATGGATTACATTTGGAGGGTTTTGTGAAATTCTCAATGGAATTTCTCTTTCTTCATCCTCTGCATAAGCTATAATTATTTCCATGGCCATGTTTTTGCAAATACTTATCAGCACAATACAAATAATGCACTACAAGATCAGCAATTGGTCTATGAGGAAATGTTTCTTTTTGCCTTTGGACACACAATGAAACTAACTCCTTTAACCACCTACCAAGGAGAACCTGTGAGACATCTTTGCATTTAGCTACAAATTCCTTCTTTCTTCTGATTTCATTTATTGTTAAGAATGTCAAAATTGACATTATTCAGTTCTTCTAGTAGCAATTTATTTTGTATTTATCTTTCTTTCAAAGGTTATTACGGCCAAAGAACTCATCACCAAGTGGCTCCTGGTGATGAACCTTGTTACACTTAGCTAGGTTCATCCTTGGAAAGCAGACTCAGTCACTTACTAGAACCACACTGAAAGCCCTTCCTTTATGGTAGAAACTGCCAGAGCTTGGGCTCCACAGGAGTAGTCTTCAAGAAACCCAAATCCAACTCATGCCATGAAGAGTCACAGGAACAGTTCTTTCAGAAGACTTTAAGACTTTAAGGAAATCATCTAAGGCCACGTAGTAATAAGAAGAGACAGGCATAAAACTCAGATCTTCTAAGGCACATGTTTGTTGGTGGGTTTTGTTTTTGCTATTGTGCAACAACACAGTGGAAAATAATGAAGAAATGAGTTTTTATGAAAGACCAGAGGGTGCTTGTAAACAGCTTGTTCTCTTTAAGTATTTAAGACATATCATGAATCAATAAATAACATTTCTCCTGCAATTGCATTTACACAATAATTTGTACTCTCTGTGAAGGAAAGAAACTCAATCCAGCCCACCCACCCCTGTTCCCCATTATCACAAATTATCAATGAGTGGATTCTAAATGAATGAGGTTTTCCTGTAGCTTCATTTTTATCTGACACAATGAAATGCAATATAGATTTTTCTTTCAGAACTAATTCCTCTTGCAGTCTTTGTGATTTTATTAGCATTCCAGGGAAACAGGAATTTGCAGAGCATTTGTCATGATTTGCCTAAGTAAAGAATCCAATAGCAAATGAAAATAAGATGGGATGTTTGAGTGACATTTATAAAGCTTCTTACAAATAACAACTTCAGTGTTTTCCCTTACAGTCAGGATATTTTACTTTGGCATCAATATTGTACAGACATTTCTGAAAGCTTTTATGAAAAATGCTGCAATGAGGGGACAGAATTGTTTCTTACCCAAAATTGCTACATTTCTATCACTTTTGATTTATGTAAAAGAAATGAGAATGTACCTGTCTTTTAAAAAAATGCTATCATAAACAATCTCACACCTGGTGGTTGTTTTTAAGGAATTACTTTGGAAGAAAAGTTTTCTTACTTTAGTCAAAGAAACAACTTGGAACCATTAGGGCTTTGTCCAAAGATACCTAAATTTAAAGGACAGACACAGATAGCATTTTCATTTCTTTTGCAGTGAGCAAACAACTGAGCTTATGACCTACTTAGAAAGACTAACTAGTTCAGATGTAGCTCACTTGCACTCCACAGCTTGCCTACCTCCTACCACTGCTACCACCATGGTGGCCTCCCAAGCAGTGGCTTCATTTTATCCTTCAATATCCCCATCCATGTTACCACCAAAAACAGCCCTAGCAACAACCCTCAATTGTCCTGGATGACAACTGGCTAATTATGGCTCTGTTAGAAGGAACGTAGACAAAATACACCTTAACACTCAGCCACATGAGTTTATTCATACTTCCAGACCTGCAAGTATGAGGCTGAACAGATTTAACTGAGTAATAGCAAAAATGTAATGAAGAGTCAATGTACATCCCATCCTAAAGATGCTAAGGAGTCCAGTCCTAACTGCTCTGATGTATTCCTTCCATCCAAGGTTTCCAGGGTGTTGCTTTAGGCAGTAGATATGTTCCTAAAAAGTTATGAACTTGGAGATCAAATTCTGTTTTAGATGTAGGAGGGGATTTTGCTATTTGGATGGATGCTTTTGCAAGGCTAAGATTCCTCTTATAAGGTGAATACTACTCCTGTGGATGCACACACACACACACACACACACACACACACACAATTTCATCATGCACTCATATCTAGTTGCTAAATTGAGCAGCATGTTATGTGGTAGAAAGAACACTGACTAAGAATAGGAAGACTTGAATTCTAGTTCCAACCCAGGCACAAGTTAATTGTTAATGGAAAGTCACTAATTCTCTCTTTGCCTCAGTTGTCTCATCTGTCATAGGGGAATCATCATCTCTGTCCTGACAACCTTATAGAAAATAAGATAATACATGTACCAGTACTTTGAAAAGTAGACTATACTATACCCATTTATGTATTAGTATTCCTTTCTAGGTTTTCTTAAATACAGGAACTGTAATCTGTAGATAAGTTTTCTCAGGAAGAAACAAAACCATGATTGTAATTTGATCCTCTAGACAAAACCAGAATGACCCAAATGTTGCCACATCCTCCAGACAACCCAACACTTGAAGATAAAAAAAAAAATGTAAGTTCTGCTGGGTAAATCTTGTAGCCGAATTCGATTTCATCTTTATCCTCCTGGTTCACATGCAGATAACCTAAGAATGGGAGAAGTATATACCTTTGCTATCTTCCTATTCCCTGAGCACAACTTACTTGGCTCCCTGACTGTAGTAACATTCATTGGTTATTAAATGAAACTCACTTCATGCTTATTCCCTGTTCTCTCAGACCAAACTCATTCTTATCATACTTCTAATCATATTGCTGTAGCACTCAAGTGAACCAACTAAGCAACGTGCAGCAAGATACTATGTTAGGCTACACTCCACTCATAAAAGAACTTCTATATTCCTTTTCGTCTACCA
This sequence comes from Pseudochirops corinnae, assembly GCA_028646515.1. Classification (NCBI taxonomy): domain Eukaryota; kingdom Metazoa; phylum Chordata; class Mammalia; order Diprotodontia; family Pseudocheiridae; genus Pseudochirops; species Pseudochirops corinnae. The sequence goes on from CM053588.1 coordinate 174,144,949, forward strand.
TATCTCTCTTTCAAATTTAATTCCAACTTTTGATTCACCCAGCCTGGTATTTTGTATGATATATTCTGCATATATAAGTTAAATAAATACAGTGACAATATATAGCCTTGTCATACTCCTTTTCCCATCTTAAGCCAATCATTTGTTTCATGTTCAGTTCTATCTGTTGCTTCTTGGCCTTTATACAGGCTCATCAGAAGACAAGTAAGATAATCTGATACTCTTATCTCTTTGAAGACATTTTGTTATGATCCACACAATAAAAGGCTTTAGTGTAGTCAATGAAGCAGAAGTAGATGGTTTTTTGGGAAACTCCCTTGCTTTCTCCATAAACCAGTGAATGTTGGCAATTTGGTCTCTAGTTCCTCTGCCTTTTTGAAAACCAGCCTGCTCTTCTGGTAAATCTTTTTTTTATATATTGTTGAAGTCTAGTTTGCAGAATCTTAAGCATAACTTTGCTGCAAGTGAAATGAATGTAATTGTTCAGTAATTTGAATATTCCTTGGCATTGTCTTTCTTTAGGATGAAGAAATAAAGTGATCTTTTCAAATCCAGTGGTCAGTTGAGTTTTCCAAGTTTTCTGGCATATTGAACACAGTATTTTAATAGCATCATCCTTTAGGATTTTAAATAACTTAGCTGGAATTCCATCACTTCCATTAGCCTTATTGTTAACAATGATTCCTAAGGTCCATTTGACTTCATTGTCCAGGATGTCTGACTCTAGATCAGATTGTTATTAAGATGAATGAACTATTGGTATTATCTGTGGTCTACCCTACCCCCTCCAAAAGGCCCTGGGTTAATGTAGAATGAGTCTTATCCTAGATATTTGACCAAAAGGGTCATTTTCCCATTTTTGCTTATTGTCCCTACCTGGATTTGCTGTAGGGAAATTTCCTAATTGTATTTAGATTAGAGTTTATGTCTTTTGTTGCTGTTGTTGTTGTTGCTGTTGTTCACCACATCCAACTTCTTTGTGACCCTATTTGAGGTTTTTGTGGCAAAGACACTGGAATGGTTTGCCATCTCCTTCTCCTGCTTTACAGATGAGGAAACTGAGGTAAACAGGGCTAAGTGACTTAACCAGGGTCGCACAGCTAATAAGTGTCTCAGGCCAGATTTGAACTCAAGAAGATAAGTTTTCCTAACTCCAGGCCCACTTCTCTATCTACTGTGCCACCTAGTTGCCCTAGAGTTCATGTATGTTTCCCCAAATTTGAGTGAAAAGTATCCCTAGAAATAATCAAGTTTACAAATGCAAATTAGGTATGCCACAGGCATTATTTCATCCCACAGAAAACTTATATGATGCCAAGAATTTATAGGAGCCTATAAACACAGAGAAAATATATGAAGTATTCACAAAGCTCATCTCCCCCAAGAAGGGATAAATACAAGGTGGCTATTAGAATAGCCCTTTAACATTATGTTAAGTCTGTTTCCCACTGAGCCTGCCATACCCTCCTCCAGATTTAAATCTATGGTTTAAAATCCCTCATTTTGAGGGCTATTGAACAAATAATCTCTGTCCCATAAGACATGTATTGTCCAAATATTCACCAAATTTTACTTTTCAAGTAGAACACTGTGTGGGAATGAGGTGGGTAATCCTCTTTTTTCTCTAAGGAGTATGCTGAATCAGGAAATCCCTTTCATTCTCTAACAAGCCTAATTACTGAACTCTCAAACTCAGAAATGTTTAAATTTGAAATCACCCATGAAGCACTGCCCAGGAAATCTCTCTTCTCTGGCCAAAAAGGCTGATTTCTAGGATCATTTGGCATAAGGAATTAAAAATCCCCCCTCCAATAGGCATGTACATGTCTATCTCTGCCATGCACTTCTACAGAAAATCCTACTTGCTACCATCTGTTGAGCTGAGAAAGTTCATTCTCAGTACCTCTCATCTCAGGCCACATAAGAGCACACATCAGTTTTACTATGTGTTTTCACTACAATTCATCCACTGCTCCTGAGTGGAATATAATATGTATGGGCAAAATTCCTCTTCCAAGTCTACTCTGCTATGTTATGTCAAGAGAGGGAGAGAAAGAGAGATGAAGAGGGAGAGAGAGGGGGAGGGGGAAGAAAGATAGAGAGGGAGAGAGGAAGGGAGGAAGAAGAGAGGGGAGAGAAGAGGAGAAAAGAGGAGAGGAAAGGAGAGGAAAGGAGAAGAGAGGAGAGGAGAGGAGAGGAGAGGACAGGAGAGGACAGGAGAGAGGAAGGGAGAAGAGAGGGGAAGGGAAAGGAGGGGAGGAGAGGGGAGAGGAAGGGAGGGAAGGGACAAAAGTCCATCCCCCTGAGTCTCAGTTTCAGTCAGGCAATCCATAGGAGTTCCCTGCTTCTTATTAACAATGAACCAGTGAGCCTACCTACACTCCACAGGAAGATGCCTCTCAGATGTCTCCAAAGAGAGGTCCATACCCTACAATTTTATCAGGTTAACTGGGGAACTCATCAAATTGATCAAGGATTTCCTTCCCTATCAATCCGTTTTACATTAGGTCAGGTAAGATCATATGTCTGAAAGACAACATGATGCAGTGGCGAGAGAGCCAGGCTCAAATTTTGAAACACCTGGGCTCAAATCCCACTTTTGATATATGCCCAATATATAACCCTGGGAAAGTTGCTTAAACTCTCTATGCTCTGTACCAAAGGTATCAAGCACTCAGGCCAGCTGCAACATTTCCAAATAAGGCCAGAGCCAGTATACTTTAGTGCCCCCACCCTGTTTCTGTTTGAGTTTGACCTCACTGCTATAGATAACTCTTTGACTAAAAGTTGCAGAGAAGGTGCTCACCTGCATTGGTAGTAGAGGGAGCTTCTTCACCAGAAAGTTCTCTATGAATCAAATTATAGGTCCAGTCCCTATCCCTATATCTCTACCACTATATCTACACTCATGAATAAGTTGGCTGTTTGACTCTCAAAAGTGAAGTACAAGAATCAGGAAAATCGGGTTTTATTTATATTTAAATTCAGATTTCTATTAAACTATACTAGAATTTAAATTCAGGAGTGGTTTAATTTAACCCTCACTAAAGTAGAATTTTTTTAAAAGAGAATCAAATAGTGTTAACAAAAGAAGAGCAAACCAAATAATTAGTCTGTAAATTTGATGATCATTTTTTCTTACTGGGCCATTAGTTAAGATAATACCCAGAATTACCTGGAGAGAAGTACTCTGAACAGCATGGAAAACATAAGATATTTACTTAGCATAGATTTCATTTATGTTTTTTAATAGCAAGTTATGGTTGATATAGAGCTGGATTTCTACTCTGGGAACTTGAATTCACATCCTGTCTGTGTTCTACCTAGCTGTGTGATCTTGGGCACTTCACTTTTTCAGGCCTCAGGTTCCTAATCTGCAAAACTGTGGTGTGAGTGGGTGATAATGTCTAAGATCCCTTTAGCTTTTTTGTCTAATTCTGTGACCTCTGGTTTCCCCTGAACATAATACTTTCTCTGAGAGCTCTACCAATTGGTTTCTCTTTCTTGTGTCACAGTTTTCTCTGTTTTTGATTGCAGGTAGTGACGCCAGATGGTCGTGGGAAGTCCAGAGCAAAATGGGGTCTGCTGAAGAATATTCAGTCTGCCCTCCAAAAACGCTTTTGAGCTCCCAACAGCAAAGTTTAAAAGATGCACATTATATATATTCCTTACAGCATTCCTTATTCAGGTTGGAGTTCCTTGAAGGCTAACTCTAAGTTCTTCTAATACAAGTCTTCTAATTCACTAATAAAAAAAAATATACTGAGCAGTAACTTGTTAATTATCATGAAAATAAGATAAAACCAATCAATTAACAAATGTCTAAGCTCTGTAGGAGTTCAAATAAATACTTATTTGTATTCATGTTGAGGATAGATTTAGTGACAGAAAAAGAAGTGGTTTTCTGATTTCGGTTCTGCCACCAACTAACTATGTGATATTTGAACAAGTCACTTAACCTCTTTGGCACATCTTCAAAGCTGAGGGGATTGGACTAAGTTTCTGTAAGGTTTCTTGCAGATCTAAGTTGTATTATTTTAAAATTCAAGTCCAACTGGAAATATGCTGGAAGATAATGACTTGGATCCACATTTTCCAAACTGTGGCTCATGGAACCCTGGCGGTTCTCACAATGTGAATACAGGTTGATGGGAAATTCTTAAGTGCTACTGAAGATTTAACAAAGGACAGCAAGCAGAAGCAGAAGGAGAGTTCATTCAGTCAACAAATATTTATTCAAAAACCAAGACAAATCTTTGTTGTCCATGGCAGGGTTAAGGAACCTGAGGTCTTAAGGTCACATGTAACCCTTGAGGTCCAAACTTTATGGAATATTCAGTCAAAAGGCTACACTTGAGGACCTAGAGGGCTACATGTGGCCTTGAGGCCATAGGTTCCCGACCCCTGGTCCATGGGTTAGCCATTGTGCAAGTTCCAGGCAGAAGATATGATTCTGAACTTGCCTCATTCCAAGCCAGGTACACAACCCATGTCCCTCCCAACATAGCTCAATCCCTGCCCTCTATCTATTGCATGCCCATCCCTTTCCCCCCAGAAAGGGAGGAGAAACAAAGGAGAGAGGGGAAAGAATATACACATAAGGCCCCAATATCTATCATATCCATGACACCATCGTCCTTCATACTGTGTCACCATCACTCCAGAGAGTCTCTTCTTCAAACTGCCATCATATCACCTTAACTGTCTGTGACTGATAGAAACAAAAACAGAGTATGGATTTCCCTCATATCATATGTCTGATACACATCATACATACTCCCCCACCATAACCCTAACGCCATGATTGGCCTAAACCATATAGCATCTCCCTTTACATGCTATATCTGACACATATTCCACCATCCTTTTCTCTCACACCCTAACAAACACCTCTGTAGATTTCCCTGGCACAATGTCTATCTGTCTCACATTCAGGAACACACATACTCTCCAGAAATCTTCCTCATACCGTGTCACTCACACAAAATATCACCATTCCCTCTCACATTATGTCTGACATGTATCTTCTGCCATTCTCCCATATACTCCTTGGTCTGGCACGTTTTCAATTAATTAGTCTCACATATCTTGTCTCTCACTCACATCATCCTTCTTTCTTCTCACTGTAAGGCAACAGGGAGAAATTAATTGTTTGTCATTATTCAGCTTCTATGGGTTAGTACAGAAAAGGGAAAGGAGAGAAAATGCTTACTTTCTATTACATAAGAATTAAAAATGGGAAACATTCTAATAATTTCATCACCATAATTAATTTTTGTGTTTGTTTGTTAATATGCCAAAATTGTAGCCACTTTCTATATAAGCAAAAAGCATAAAGTCAAGGACTTTCCCTTCTAGCACCACCCTTTTTCTAACCCACCTTCTAATATCAGGAATACTAAAATATAAGCTCCTTGAGGGTAAGGCCTGTTTTTACTTTTTCTTTACACTGTACATCCATGGCTTAACATAACACTTTAGGTTAGCTAAGTGTGTAAAGTGTAAAGAATAAAGAGTATAAAAAATGCTTTTTGATTATCACATCTGCCTCCTCACACCATCTGGTCTGAGCATACACCACTGTGTTTTTTTATACTACATTCCCCATTCCTGTCTGTTTTGCTCCAAACTTTCCTTCACTTTCTGTCAGGATTACCTATCTGATGCCAGGGGCAGCCAGTTACTTACCCTAATGGAGAAGGCGCCAGCATCTTCTCCTGAACAGAAGAGTCACAGCTCAGAGGTATATGCAAAGAAGGTTTATTGAGGTCTCTCCATGGGGGCACCTTGCCACCCGCCCCTAGGGCAGGCTTCTTCTTTATCTCAAGGTTTAGGTCTTATATATACCCCAGATCCACACCACACATGACAGAGCCCAGCTGAACAGAATTGTGAGAGGGGAAGTAAATTGTGAGAGGGGAAGTGCAATCACGAGGGCATGAAGGCCTCAGGGTGTGGAGACACTAATCAGGAACATCAGGTATCCCCACATAAGAGAATCTTGAGCAATACAATATCCCCTGGCCAGGGATGGTGCAATATACTCTGACCTCCACATGACCCAACTAATTCCCGGGCCTCAAACACTTCCCTGTGCCTCGACACAACCTCTTGCAATCTTGCACATATTTTCTAATCCTCACAACTTCCCTCTTCATTCCAGACATATTATATATCTTTAGACTCTTCAGATCAGTATTTGTGGGTTTCATTAATACATTTCAAGCCTCAGTATGTGTCATGGACAATGAAGTTTATGAAACACTGGCCTAGAGTAGGACTTTTTCCAGAGACTTTATGCTTTCATCTTGATCCCAAAACTGAAATCTGGAAAATTCTCCCTCACTCCAACTACTATTCTTGACCTTTTCATGTTTGCAGGAAAGACTGAAGACCATTGATCCTTTTTTTTTCTTACTTAGCCTTAACTATTAAATGAGCATTGCCACAGTCAAACTGAGACTGTAGAAAGACCTCAGCTTAAAAAGGCCAAGGTCTCCCACTGCCTCTGGGATCATCTCCAGTCATCCTGATCTATATCTTGCCACTGAACCCAGATGGCTCAAGAGGAAAGAGGATGGTTGTGACTTTGCACAGTTTTCCCCAAGTCCAATTTACTTGCAACTCATAGCATTACCTTCCTGATGTCAAGGTCCTTGTCCAGAAGGAAGGACAAATGACAACAATCTGTTAGCCATCCTTCCTTCCAAGCAAGGAAAGTCTTTTGAGTGAGCAGACTAGGTGGTTGTCTATCTAGTATTCAAGAATGCTAGGGAGGTCACCTTACCAAACAGGAATACCCAACTGACTTCTGGCTTAACTTCCACTATTTAAAGTTTTGTTCCTTTGTCTTAAGCCAAAATTTGGCTTAAGTATTTGGACTGCCAAAATTTAAATACATAAAAGCTTTATCAGTCTTGTTTGCCTCAAGGTAAGTTTATCAGATCCTTTTCTAGCAGCAGATTTCTATAGAAAGTTTATTGAGAACTGGAAGCATTTGGTGCCTAGGGGGTAGAGATTGGGTCAAATCAGTAGCTTATGAGAATGACCATTCTCTTACTATTATTGGAAATTATCAGATTATTAGTACTTTAAGTATTGCTTAATTTGCTATTATAAACTGATAGTGATAGGATTCTAGAAAAGGCATTCTTCTGGGGAGCAGTGCTGGGGGGAGATGAGAAAAGAGTAGAAAGAGGACCCTAGATGGAAGAGAAGCAGGAAGGAGTACAGTGAGATCCCCCAATAAAATACTTCCAAACTGAAGTAGAAAATCCACAGACAGAGTTAACTAGAACAGAGAAGAGCTAGAAGCCCACAGATTCCAAAAACATCAGTTACAGAACAACAGTGCCCTTGTTCAGTGTTGGGAACAAATGAATGATTCTTAGCAAGGAATATCAGACAACAAACATAAACATTGGTCACATAGTGCAGGATCCAACCAAAGCAGAGAATGGGAGCAGAGGACCAAAGCAACCATAAAGGGAGACAGACAAATAGAGACAAAGAGGGGGGCTAAGATGCAAGTCATAGGATTCAGTGCTCCAGGTTTTGTCCACATAAGTGAACAAAGGGCTGGATGAACTAAGGTAGAGCCAAAGTAGGTAAATATATGAGTAGTCAGATAGCAAGGGCCTGATTAACTGCAACCAGAAAAGCTCTAAAAGAGTGTGTGCACCTTTTGATGACTCACTAGGGCCCATCACTCTCATCCCACTGGGTTCTTTAAAGGCTGGTGGCTCACTGTCACCAATACCTTAGGAGTACCACTGAGGGGAGGTGAGTAAAAGGATAAAAAGGACACAGAAAAGAGCTCAGAATAGAAAGGACACCAAAGAAAAAAAATTTTCAACTTGACAGTTTTGCCTTCAGGTACATGCTGAATCCATACAAATGTGTTCACTGTTGAACACTTTTCAGTCACAACACAGTCCAGCTCTTGTCTGTCACGCTAAGGTGGCTTCAGGGAAAGTTGCTTAGATAAGCTGAATAATTGTGGCTGTTTAGACCTGTGCTGGCATGCTGCCATGGTTGGCAAACTGGCCTTCCAAGACTGTTCCGATCCCTTCAAAAGCAAGTTGATTTTACCCCTCTGGGTACAGTGAGAGAGGCACTGGTCACTCAGCAAGAAAATATTCCCCAAAGCCTCATTAAATTCAAGGTCCCAATGTACTTTGACATTTTTAATGTTGGCAAAGTCATTCACTTGGGATGAATTTATGTTAATATATACATGAATTTCAGGGCTTTCACTTAACCTTCACTTCCTAGTGTGTGGCTCTCAGGAATCAGAAAGATGTCAGACGTTCCCCCGAAAAGAGCAAAATTCTGAACATCACCTCCAGATGCCTATGGGACCACAATGCCTACAGGACCACAATGTGTGACCACCAAACCAGTTTTAACTAAACACTGAAGTCAGAGAAACAGGCCAACATGTACCTTAATTTTTCTGTTCCTTTTAACCACTCATAAAAAAATGCCCCAAACCATCCTTTAGGAGGCTTACAGTCCTTTCTTTCAGCCCCGCCTAGAGGAAGCTAGGAAGGGGTGTGGATAGGGTGTTGGACCTGAAAGCAGAAAGATCTGAGTTCAAATCAAACCTCAGACACATGTACAAGTCGCTAAACCTCTGTATGCCTCAGTTTCCTCAGCTATTAAATAGGGATAATAATAGCTCCCAGGAGTGTCGCAAAGATAAAAGGAGATGGTATTTGTACAGCACTTGGCACAATGCCTGGAGCATAGTAGGTGGTTAATAAATGTTTGTTTCTTTTCTTCCTTCCCTCCCCTTCAAATATCAAATATCAGATCCCTTAAGATATAATAATATCAGTTACATATATATTAGTGTGAAGTGTGGTGCCGCGCACCATGCACAAGCCCAGCACTGCCCCTGGAACAAATAACAGTTCCTTAATAAAGATTTGGGGCAGCTAGGTGCCAGAGCAGATAGAGAGCATCAGGTCTGAAACCAGGAAGACCTGAGTTCAAATGCGGCCTCAGATGCTTACTAGCTGCGTGACCTTGGGGCAAGTCACTTCACCCTGTTTGCTTCAGTTTCCTCATCTGTAAAATAAGCTGGAGAAGGAAATGGGAAACTACTCCAGTATCTTTGCCAAGAAAATTCCAAATGGGATCACGAAGAGTCTGAAACAATTCAACAACAAGTAAAGATTTACTGATTAATTGATGAAAGTCACAATGTTCCAACTGCCATAATGAGACATAGGGATTATGTTGTTTTTTTTTTCACTTACCCTCAAAAATAAACTAGGAATTATTGGTGGAAGTTCTAGGGAGACAGATTTCAATTCAATAGAAGGAAAAATTTCAAAAATTAGAGATAACCAAGAGAGGAATAAGCTGCTTCAGGAGGTAATATATTCCCCCTCACTGTAAGAATTCAAAAAGACCACATGTTGCAGATTATATAGAAGGAATCCATGCTTCATATACTAGATAGCCTTCTAAAGATCCTCCAAACTCTGATATTCAGTAATTCTATGATTCTCCCAGGGGATTCATGTTCTCGTCCCTCTTTATTTAATTTCAGAAAGCAGGACTAGGAGCAGTAGTTGTAAGAAGCAGAGGGAGCTATATATGCTGAATGTAAAGAAAAACTTCATGATAATTAGAGCTGTCGAATTATAGAATGGACTGCCTTAGAAAGTACTGAATTCCCCATCACTAAAGGTCTTCAAGAGAAAATTGGATGATCACTTCTTTGCAAGTTGTAGAAGTTCTCTAAAGATTAGGGTTACAGTTAGTTGACCTCTGACACTCCATCCACCTTTGAGATTCTGTGAGTCTAACTGTAGAATGAAGAGTTTTGTCCCTTTCTAAAAGATTTTTAACAAAAGTAGCTGGCTGGGGAGGAGTTTGGTGGGGAGTAGAAGATCCTTCCTTGATGCCCTGAGATTATAGACTGCTCTGCCTCCATGTATAATCAGATTTCTTCAGATTAAATAAGACTCAGAAACAAATCAAAATAGTAGCATAGCATTTAATAAACCCAAGAACTTAAACTACTGGGGGAAGGGGTCACTGTTCAATAAGAACTTGATAGGGAAACTCAAAAGCACTTGGTTGGAAATAGGTTTAAACCAGGATCTCACACCATATGCCACAATAATTTCCATTTAGATATGAGACCTAAATAAAAAAGGTAACTTTATAAAAAAAAATTAGAAGAGGAAAAAAAAAAAGAAAATGACTTTCAGGGATATGGTTAAGGGAAAGAATCCTTAATTACTTGGAGATAATAGATTACTATATGATACTAAAAGGTTTTTGTACAAACTCAAAACAACTAGAACAAGATAAATTGTCAGGTAGGCAATTTGCATCAACATTTGCACTTCTCAACTGCACTGATCTATGGGTACCATCAGTTTTAAATGTTTTGTTTCATCCTAAACTCTAATTGATGCACAATTGTTTTTTGCCAAAATTTACCTTTAATTTTGAAATTTTGTGAAGTCATTCACTATGATGCTTTCTTTTTCTATGGTATAAACAGGCTACTATTTGACTATTGAGATAGGTAAAAAAAAAAAATGTACCACTCATTATGGTATTTTTCTTTAGCTACTATCATTATTGGGAGAGATACTGCTGCTGTATAGGGAGTCCAGTGAGTCTCTCAGTCCATATTTTCCTATAATGAGTTCAAAATGATTCATCATTGTTCCCTTGACAAACTACATGTGGTGTCACGTATCTTGTTTTAAGGAACTGGCTTTCCTTGTGAGGATTTATCAAGTTCAGGAACATCCTTATGATCCTTGAGCACTGAGCAACAAATCAGCTTCCTGTCATAGATTCATTACAGAAGTCCTTCTCTCTAAACATTACAGAGGTATTTCTGAAAAGTCATGTGTAAGTTGAATTTTATAAGTTCACCAGGGGAACTTGTTGTCTGAAGAAATCCTTCAGTGAACACTCTACTCTCTTCATTTAATTCCCTCCTCCACTTTTTACCTTAAAGTTTGAAATACTTGTTTCTGAGATGGAGATTACTGTTCTAGAAGTAATTTAATATTATGCTTAAAAAAGAAAGTTACTAAACTGGTCAAGTTCTTGTACCAGGAAGTATATGGTGGGCATATACTCTGAGGAGGTCAAAGAAATAGAGAAAGGGATTAGTATAAACTGAATATTCATAGCAAGAAAAAAAGAGGGCTCAAAATAAATATCTATTCATCGGGATTACTGAACAAACTGTGACAATAAATGTAATAGAATATTATTACAGTGTAAGAAATAACCAAGATGAAGAAAGCTGAGACACATGAAAAGATTCTGTTAACTGATGTAGAACAAAGTAATCAGAAATGGGAGAATAAAACATACAGTAACTACAATAATGCAAATGAAAGCATCACTTAGATTAATTGCCAATTGTAATTAATACCAACCTTGGTACTTGAGAGTAGGGGATGAATACACTTCTGTCCTTTCAGAAAAGAGGCAGGGGACCAAGGATGTGTATTTCATAAGTTGACAGAACTAGGAATTCTACTGGTTAGTTTTACTTGACTGCTTTTCTTTGTTACAACAAAGAGTAAAATGAGTAAAGTCTCAGGAAACAATGACAGTGTTGGTTGGTTGGTTTTTTTAAAAAAGCATCAATAAAACGCTTCTTTAAAAAAAAAAAAGCAATACTACCATCTCAAAGAGATTATCGATCTTATCTCTGTCCCTGTTTGTCTCTAGTTTTCTTTATGAATAAATGAGATTATAAAGAAAATGTAAAGAAAGAGATAGAATATGGTCCTTTTCTATGTATGTAAAAGTAGTCTATTTTATGCAATCATTAGCCATAGAAATTGGTATTAAAGTGAACATTTCTCTGCCTTCGCTAGCATGTCCTCCAACTGGTCTCGTGTCATTAACTTTCTTAATGAAACATCTTCCCTCAAAGCATTATTATGGAAAATTAACCCTAACAATTTAATATTGTAATACAAATATTGTAATGCAACCCTGATTTCTTCTAAATTCCCCTTACAAATAAAGCTACCCAGAAAAAAATAAAATAAAATAAGGATGGGGACTAGACTTATAATTTCATCAAGATATTGAACTCTGTCTACCAATGCAGGTTGACACCTTCTGTACAAGAGAGTAGTCTAGAAAGAATACTAAGAAGCTAACAACGCAAGTATTTCAGAAGTGAGACTTGAACCCAGGTGCTCCAGGTAGTTATCTACTAACAACATGCTGCTACTCAACATTAAATTAATTTATATTCAAATTGGTAGTTACCATTATTTTTAACTTTATATGTATCTCATTCAGGAAAATGGGGAACCAAAACTGTTGCAAAAGTTAGGTGTTTAACCCCCAGGTAGTTGGCACAGTGGAGGTGGCACACTGGGTCTGAAGTCAGGAAGATCCGAGTTCAAATCTAGTCTCAGACACTTACTAGCTGTGTGATCCTGGGTAAATCATTTAATTTTTATTTGCCTCAGTTTCCACAACTATGAAATAAGGATAATAGAACAATTTACTTGCAGGGTTGTTGTTGTAAAGATCAAATGAGACAATATTTGTAAAAGGCTTAGCACAGTGTCTGGCAATCAAAGAACCAATCAATAAACACTTATTACATGCCTCCTATTATTGCAGGCACCATGCTAAATGCTAGGATGCAGAAAGTGACAAAAGGCAGTCCCTGCCCTCACCGAGCTTACAATCTAATGGAGATAACAACGTGCAAATAAGTACCTGCAAATCAAGCTATCTACAGGCCAAATAGGAAGTAATGGACAGTGGGAAGGCTCTAGAATTAAGAGGGGTGGAGGAAGGGTTCCAGTGAAAGATGGGATGTTAGTTGTAATTTAAAGAAAGCCAAGAAGCAGAAGAGGGACAGTGTTCCAGGCTTGAGAAACAGGAAAAAATTCTTGGAGCTGAGAGACAGAAGGTCTTGCTCATGGAACAGCCAAGAAACAAGAGTCACAAAATAGGTGTGACTATACATGCTTAATCCTCTCCCTCTTCTTCCCCTTCCCCCCCCCTCCCGCCTCAGAGCAGGCAAATGATCAATTTTTCAATTATCTCTTCCTTACCAACATGCCCATCAAAATTCTTATGTGTTAAGGGCTCTGATACTAGTTAGTTGGGGGAAGAATAACTGATTAAATATTCATTCTATGCCCTAGGAGGCTACTAAAATGGGGGGAGGTGCAGGACACAAAGTAAAAGGAAGAAGGATGGTAACCTCAGGTAACTGAGGGTGAAATGAATGAAAAAAACAAAGGGGTGATAGAAATGGGAGGTGTGAAAATTCCAAGAGCAAATTTCACAATTTTGCAATAACTCTGCACCCAAGACAGCCAAAGAAAAACTATAATGTCGGTGCCCAAGGCTGTCATTATGATACATACATATGTACAGCTTAATAAAAATATGAGAAGAAAGGCTCTGAGGAAAATATCTTCTCCACCCAGTGCTGGCCAGCTAGTATATACTGATCTTGATCCCCAGTGAGCCGTTCTGGCAGGACCTGACTTTCTGCTAGCCTAATTCCCTGACCAATCTCATGAAATGTATATACCCTATCCTACACTCTGGCCCTTAGATACTTGTGGATCCTGTCTGTGTATCTCATTCTATCATCATCATCAAAATTGACATTTATATAGTCATTTAAAGTTTGCAAATCATCTTTCAATACATTATCTCATTAGAGTCTTACAATAACCTTGTGGGGTAGATACTATAAGCATTATTATCACCATTTTATAGATAGTAATAATAAGTAACTTTATAAAGTGCTTTAAGATTTAAGGAAATTAAAGATCAGAGAAGGAGAGATTAAGTGTCTTGTCTGTGGTCGCACAGCTAGTGAACATCAAAGACAGAATTTGAACCCATGTTGAACTAACTCCAGGTCATAGAGTTTTATCCACTACCTCAAGTTGTCTCTTAGCAGTCACCTTCTCTCTCCCTCTATCACATCTCAACCAGTGTTGATAGTCAATGGCATATTTATTTCTAAGAAGAAGAGTAAACTCACAACTTGTACGTGGAAGATATGAGAATGAGAGTACTAATAAAATTGTCTGACTAGTGCATAACTGAATATTTCTCATGTTCCATAAATATACCCTAATCTAGCCAATTTCCACAAAGGTACTCAAGTGGTCTAGCCTGAGGCCTCAACATCTAACTTTCTAATCCCAGAACCTGGAAACCCTACCTGACACTACACTCTTGTTTTACTTTCCTGGTCCAACTTGTCCAATAGCCTTAGCTTTGCCCAACTACCCTATGTTGTACACCACTGATCAGTTTAAAATGATACGCCTCGTGCCCAGCCATTTAGGAGGAAGGGTAGGCAACAGAAGTGATTGAGAGGGCCAAGCTAGTCCCTGTGCTCCACCTTTACATAACCATAACACTGGCATATCTATAACCAAATTATCATTCCTCTTCCTTGACCAATGAGACATCACAGAACATGCATGCTTTGAACTATAGACAGCCTACTGCCTACAACACTCTCAAAGTTCATAAAGACACAGCACTACCAGTATTCCCTCATTCCCCTCACCTAACTCTCACCAGTCATGATTTCTATTCAGGCCAAAAAAGAAGGACTGGAGAAATCCTTAGTTTTGAAGGGCTTAAGGGAAACAATGGTTTCTAGACACTGTCCATCCACAGTATTTGGTAAAGAAATAGTAATGGCTCCCAGAAGCAATTCACAACACTCACTGCTATAGTCACCAGACCTTGCCATTCCTAAAGAGAGACATCCAATGTGGAAATGAGGGAAATGTGTGAGGGCTAAATTAAATTAATCATCAGTAAAATTTGAAAGACATTCAAACTAGCAATTATACTTGGAAAAAATGTAATTTTTATTGTGAAAATAAGACTACCATTTCAAATAAGTTGGTATGAAACTTCATAATATGAAAACCAAACTTATTCCATCTTGTGAAGAAACTCCATTTTGTTGTTTTCCTATAAATCACCTGATTTCAGGGAATTCCACTCCCTCATACTTCCCTTCCCAACTCAGGAAGTATCTAACCTTACCTAATCCTATGTCCTGTTTTGTATTCTGTTTATTATTTTATTTTAATGTATAAAAATATGTGCAAAATTTGTGATTTTGCCTGCTCAGAGGGCCTGAACCCAATTTGTTCTGCAACTTCGTGCCTTGCAAATAAATCATGTAGCTTGGACTTTGTTTCATCGGTTATTATGAATTCACTCATGACAGTTGGTAACCATGAAGGTACTTGAGATGGGACCCCATCCCCTAGGACAGATTCTTAGAAGATCTCCCTACAATATGCTTTGGTTATTTTTTCACTGAGGGACTTCATGGAAGACTGCCCCAGAGTTCAGACTACTCCTTGATGGTGAATTCTTGTGAGCTAAGGTAAGCCTCCACACTATTGGGGAAGCTTCTACACTGTTGGCAAAGTTCCCCTGAGGGAATGATGGAATCTGGTAAATCGTATCAAAGGGGACCCTCCTTTCCTGGAAAAAATGTCTTATATCCTGGGACCAGGGGAAGCTTCCAGTTCAGCTGACAATCACCAAAAAGCACGCTATTGAATTACATGAAATTTGGTCTAAAATTACAAAAAATTCAGCTGGTAATCTGTTTCAGTCCAAGATGATACTTTTCATTACCGCAAATTAAGGCTAGCTATTGAAAATCCTCATTCATATCAGATGCAATAGGGGTTTTGCTGGGTCACTTTATTTGATGGCCTGTGCTTGACAGCCCCTAAAAGGATTTTCTTCTTTATATCCTGTCCTGCCTGTTCTCCTGCAGCCTCTTTTATCTAGCCCTACTTTCACCACAGTTTTGGTTTCCCTACTTCACACTGCTAAATACATT
This sequence comes from Pseudochirops corinnae, assembly GCA_028646515.1. Classification (NCBI taxonomy): domain Eukaryota; kingdom Metazoa; phylum Chordata; class Mammalia; order Diprotodontia; family Pseudocheiridae; genus Pseudochirops; species Pseudochirops corinnae. The sequence continues at coordinate 174,160,820 of CM053588.1, forward strand.
GCTTTACAAGCATTCACTCCTCCTTCTTCCTCCACTCCTCCATCTTGCTTCTCTTCTGCTATAACAGGAAATTTGATCTCCTTTGAACATGATGGACCTCTTGCAGGTGTTCCACTGCAGGTATCTTTTCTGTCTGGGAAAGACTTGTATCTGACCCAACTAACCCTGATATTCTATTATTCTTAAGAAGTCACCAACCTTCCAATCCTTCTGACCTGTCCACGTGGAGGAGAGATATTCCTAAATTTAATGTGGATCCTGGAGCTGTCATAACCTCATTTTAGGCCATATTTAGAGGTTATAAACCTACCCAGGGAGACATAACTGATTTAATGGAGATATTACTCTCCCCCAGGGGAAAAAACTGCCATTATCAAGGCTGCAAATAGACAAGCCCCAGTAGCAGGAGTACTGTGCTGGCCCTGTGGGTCTTCCTAATTGTCCATTACAAGATCCTCATTGGAACCCTAATGTTCTAGCTGACCACACCAGATTACAGCAGGCTAGGCAATCTATGATCAGAGCATGGAAATGTGTGCTATCCGCCCCCAAAATTGGAGTAAGTTCCAAGAAACTGCCCAGAAAGAAAAGGAAACCCCTAACTGCTTTTATAACAGGCAGTGAAAGAATGCTAAGCAGTTGTGGGATTAGACCCACTCAACCTACAAGATGCATGCATCATTAATAAATACTTCGTTAGTCAATCACAGCCAGAAATATCAAAATATTGTTATAAGAATTTCCCTGGATGGCATGAAAAGGGCATTAATGAGTTTAAAAGCATCACTCAATATGCTTATGAAGGGAGAGAGAAAGAGAAAGAGGAACCTAAACCAAAACCTCAAACAATCTTGATCCAGCTCCCTTCCAAGCTTGGGCCCCTGCCCAAATGGCTCCAGCTCTCATTCAAGCTGCATCAGGGAACTGAGGGCTCTATGAGTGCTTTTATTATCTCAGAAAGGACCACCTTTCCAGAGAATGTAGAAAGAAGAAATAGACTTTAAAACAGAAATAAAGGGGACCCTGGAAGAGCTCAAGGAAAGCCTTCGGTATGAGGGTACTAGGGAGGTACAGGAATCGTAGATTCTGATCAGGATCTTTTTTGTTTTTGCCAATCCTGATGTCCTTGCCCCAACTATAGATCACTCTCTACCTCTTCTCATCTCAATGAACCCCATGTCTCCCTTAAAGTTGGTAACATGATTTATAATTGCTATTAGATTCTAGCTTCTAATTTGGTTTTGGTGAAGAAATCAGATTCTCACTGTATTTTTATTGGAACTCTAAATGTTGTCAGAATCTTGGGAAAGCCTCAAAGCAACTCCAAATTGTCTCTCCATAAGGTAACTCTTGGTCCTCTCTCAGTAGAGCATTCCTTTCCTCTTATGCCTGAATCTCCTATTAACCTGTTGGGCTGTGATATCCTTTGTAAACTTAGAGTCACTATTTCCTGCTCTTCAGATGGATTTCTGTGCTTGTAACTTCCTGAGGACTCGCTTTGTTCCTTATATTGGTTTGGAATGCCCAAGGTACCTCTAAGGATAGTCCAGGCATTCCATCTGACATCCCTTATTCTCTATGGGTGCCTTTATTCTCAGAAGTAGGATTGTTAAAAGCTACTGTCTGCATGACCATCCAGACTAAGGAATGCCTCCCACCATTCACTCATCAATCTCTTTTGACCAGGGAGGCCACTGCAAGTATTATATCCATTATTGACTCTCCGAGAGATTGAGGTATTATTGTTCCATGTAAATCCCCTTGTAACACTCCTATCCTCCCTGTTAAGAAATCCACCCAGGCCCTAATGGTAAACTGTTTATTACTTTGTATAAGACTATTAATGCTTATTTTCTACCTAGACATCCAGTGATGCCCGACTCTGCTACCAGCATCTCCTCAATTCCCTGTGAAACTATCTGTTTCACTGTGACAGATCTTTGCTCAACTTTTTTTTAGCATCCAAATTCACCCAGAATTTCAGTATCTGTTTGTCTTCACTTAGAAGAACACAAAATGGACATGGATTCATCTGCCTTAAGGGTATATAGAAAGTCCCACTTGGTTTTCTCAAATCTTAAAACTGGACCTGACTTTTTATTACTTTCAATGGCTCCTCTCTGGTTCAATATGTTGATAATCTCCTACTAGCAGCACCTAGCATTGAGGTCCATCAAAACGACAGTTGCTATCTTCTCCAACATCATGTAGGGTAGTCATGTGGATTCTAAATCTAAGCTGCAGTGGTGCTTCCCCCAGGTAGAGAGCTTGGTTTCATTCTCTCTGCTGGCACTCACTCTATTTGCCCAAAGCACGTATAGGCTTTTCAACAATTGTCCATTCCCGTGACCAAAACATGATTTTTGGGAGCAGCTGGATATTGCCACCAGTCAATTCCATCCTTTGGTGAAATCACTAAATCTCTAGTTTTCCTAACCAAAAATAACATTTCAAAACTTTTCCAGCTTGAATCAGAACCTCTTACTGTCCTTGCGGATCTCAAGAAAACCCTGTTATCAGCTCAATCAATTCCAGATTACAGTATGCCCTTTTCTCTTTTTGTACATGAACACAAGGGGATGTCTTCAAGGATCTTCATCCAATCCCTTATACTCTCTCTTTATCCTGTAGAGTATTACTCCACTCAGCTAGATTCAGTAGCTGCAAGATCTCTGCCCTGCTTATAAGCAGTAGCAGCCACCACCCTTTTAATTGAAAAGGCACATGATTTGGTTTTAGGGGCCCCAATTGTAGAGCACTGTCCCCATGAGATTGAGGATCTCTTGAGATAGGACTTTCAAACTTTCTCTGATCAAAGATTAATTTCATATCTAAGTCTAGCTACTATAGTGTCCACCTCATTGTCACTGCTCAGCTCACTCACTGGGTAAAGGCATTTACCAGGGTAAAGGCCCCAGCAAGTTTCAAGGTTAAATTATTCTCAAAGAAATTGTGCCCTGGGTTGGCCCTCTTGCTTACACTAAGGCAGCAGAGATCTCATCTTACTGCTCCTCTCCCAGGAGCTTGTCTTAGGGGTGATTGCCCCAAGGAGCTTCATGCTCCTTGTCATCCCCAGAGTTCTGAGCAGGTTGAACACATGAACAAAAAACTACAGACCCTGAGTGGCAAACTGTGTTCTGAAACACATCTAGGTGACCTCATGTGCCTCCTGCTGCTTTGTTTCATCTGTGAAGCAGACCAAGGGGAAAATTTTGTCTTTCTCCTTCCAAAATGCTTCTTAATCATCCTATAAATGCAAAGCCTTTATCTCCAGTGTGTGTGTGTGTGTGTGTGTGTGTGTGTGTGTGTGTGTGTGCATGTGTGTGTGTGTATATACACATACATATAAACATATGTATGTAGATGGATAGATGGATAGATAAACACACACACACGTATTATACATATTATTACTGGGGGGAGATTCTTCTGTTGTTTCCTATACAGAGGAACTGAAAAGAGGCTGAGGGGACTTTGCAACACAGGGGCTGCAATACAGACCGGGCTCCTTGGACTTTTCACTACCTGATTTTCACCTTGTAGATAAGGTCTCCTCAGGGGTGGGGAACCTATGCCCTCGAGGCCCCATGTGGCCTTCTGGATCCTCAAGTGTGACCCTTTGACTGAATCCAAACTTGACAGAACAAATCCTGTGAAGTTTGGATTCAGTCAAAGGGCCACACTTGAGGACCCAGAGGGTCACATGTGGCCTCAATGCCACAGTTTCCCCACCTCCAGTACATCAATAATTTCCTGTGTAGAATGGAATTCAACCTGCCTGGGAAGGCCCACTCCAAGTATTGCTGACCACTCCAATTGCAATCAAGATCAGAGAAAAAGATTCTTAGACACACTGTGCATATGTAAAATCTTCTCCTTACCTTTTTACATAAGAGCAATATATCAGAAAATCTTTTTATTTTGCATTACATTAATACCTGGTGTTTCTCTTTCCATAATTAATCTAGAGAATGAAAAATTGTCAATTATTGGAAAATGGACACTTTTCATGCTACCATTTACTTTATGACTCACAATCACTCATCATATATTTTAAATCTTGCTCATTTCCTTGTAGTTGTTTAATTCTGATGTTATTACTGGTTGCTCTTTCCAAATTCCACTCCTCCCAGGAGGACTGGAAAAGATGTAATACTATTAATAAACTTCATGGTAATACAGGCCATGCTTTGTATCATCTTAGGCCCACCTCATGGATGATCAGTTTGTCATCATATCTAGATTAGAGATAAGAAACCTCAGTGTATTTCTTTGGTCAACCTTATTTATAATGGTTCTAGCTAGACAAAGTATGATACATCCTTCAAAACAAATTTATACTTTTTAAAGAATAATAGAACCTTTAGAGGAATTAAATATTCCCCCTTCAGAAGTTTCTTGGAGGTTAATATGCCTTGGAAGTTTTTGTTTGTTTGTTTGTGGCAGTAAAATATATTCCTTTCATCCCCCTAACTGGCTTGGGACATGTGGGATCACCTATTGGACCCTGCTAGTATCAGCCTTTAATCATACCACAGGATAAATGAGAAAGAAAACTACCAGAAATGTGACAGCATGTGATTTAAATGTCAAAAAAGAAAAAGACCCTAGATAGTGGAAATGTAAATATATTCTAAAACCCTGTGAAAGAATATGGACTGGGGTGGGGAGATGAGAAACCAAGATGGGTGAGTAAAAGCAGGAACTAGCCTGAGTTCTCCCAAATTTGACCCCACCTCCTAAAACAACAATGAAATAATACCTCAAAATAAATTCTGGAATAGCAAAATTAACAAAAGGACAGGGTGAAACAATTTTACAGCCCAAGACAATTTAGAAGGTTGCCAAGAAAGATCTATCTCACTGGGATGAAATACAGTCCACTGCAGGCTGCACCACCTCAGACTAAGCCCCTAAAAGTTAGCAGGAAGGGCAGCTAGGTGGTGTAGTAAATAGAGCACTGGCCCTGGAGTCAGGAAGACCTGGGTTCAAATTCAGCCTCAGACACTTAACACTTACTAGCTGTCTGACCTTGGGCAAGTCATTTAAGCCCAATTGCCCTCCAAAAAGCAAAAAAAAAAAAAAATTAGCAGAAGGCCTTGGGAGTGACCAAATCAGCAGCAATTGTGGTGGCTTCCATAGCTCTCAGCACACTAATGGCAAGGGAGTCAGAAAACTGATCAGAAGGAGATTATAGAAGAACTTTTGCTGGCACTGGGTACACAGTACTTTGTTACATTGTCCATACACCGATCTAGCTTGCAGTTCCAGGACAAGGAGGAGAACTAGAAGGAGCAGGGATCCTGGTCACAGTTCTAAGGTAGAAATGAGTGCTTGTGGTCACTCACAAACCAGAGCATAGGCCAGGAGAGCAGTGACCACATCTCACCCTAGATCATACCACCTTGGAAAAGCTAAAACTTACAGCCCCCCTGATCACAGCAGAATAAAAAACCTGAAGCTTGGGGCAAGTGCCCCCTCCACCCTGGGAATAGAATCTAACTTTAACATACCTTTAAAATCAAGAAAAAGGTTGGGAAAAATGAGCAAACATAAAAAAAAGAACATGGCCATAGAAATTTACCATGGTGACAAGGAAGACCAAAACATAAACTCAGAAGAAGACAATGAGATCAAAGCAGCTCCATGCAAAGCCTCAAACTAAAAATATGAATTGGTTTCAGGCCCTAGACAATCTCAAAAGGGATTTTAAAAATCAAATAAGAGAGGTAAAGGAAATAAATGGGGAAAGGAAATGAAAGCGATGCAGGAAAGACTTAAAAGCCTGATAAAGAAGGCACCAAAAAAAAAAAACCCTGAAGAAAATAACACCTTAAAAAACAGAATATGCTACATGTTAAAAGAGGCACAAAAATTCACTAAAGAGAATTTCTTAAAAATCAAATTTGGTTAAATGGGAAAAGAAATACAAAAACTCATTGAAGAAAATCATTTCTTAAAAATTAAAATTGGGCCTCATTTCCTCTCCTCTTCTTCCAGGCTTCCTGGTGGCGGCTTCTCTCCCTCATGGGTCCTGAGCTCAAGTGTGACAAGCCAGGATGGAGTACCTGAGTAAAGGTCCTTTCATCTTGACTGGAGACTGACTCCCAAAACTCCGTGGGTCCTCTCCCAGCTCTTGCCTGAATTCACCCAACTGTCACAGGATTCACAGAATTAGATCCAATACTCTACTGGGATATTGGCAAGAAGAGTGGAGATTTGTTTACAGATTAAAAATGTACCACCAGCCAAGAGTGTTTCATGATTTTGAAACCATTGCTACTAGAGATGGGTAGGTAGTGCAGTGGATAGGGTACTGGACCTGGAATCAGGAAGGCCTGAATTCAGATCCAGCCTCAGAAACTTACTGGTTGTGAAACCCTGGACAAATCACTTTTCTTCTGTTTGTTTCATCTTCCTCATCTCTATATTGGGGATAAAAATGACACCTACGTTTCTATGTGGACAAAAAGTGTAAATATTTTTAAAATCCTTTGCAAACTTCAAAGCATTATAGAAATGCTATTATTAATATTGTTGTTTTCATTATTATCATTTCCAAAAAGTACACATAGAACAACAAACTCCATATAATGAATGTTTAATTTATTTTTTTTTAAATTAGAATTGAGCAAATGGAAACTAATGATTCCATGAGACATCAAGAAACAATAAAACAAAATCAAAAGAATGAAAAAATAGATGAAAATGTAAAATATCTCACTGGAAAAACTACTAACCCAGAAAATAGATTGAGAAGAAATAATTTAAGAATTATTGAACTACCTGAAAGCTGTGATCAAAAAAAGAACCTAGACATCATCTTTCAAGAAATTATCAAGGAAAACTGCCCTGATATCCCAGAACCTGAGGGTAAAATAAAAAATTTAAAAAATTCACCAATCATCTCTTGAAAGAGATCCCCAAATAAAAACTCCTAGGAATGTTATAGACAAATTTCAGAGTACCCAGGTCAAGGAGAAAATATTGCAAGCAGCCAGAAAGAAACAATTTGAATATTATGGATGCACAGTTAGGAGAGCACAAGATATAGCAGCTTCTACACTAAGAGATCAGAAGGCTTGTGTAATAGTAATAAGTTTAGCAGGATACTTAGCACTAGTGCTAAGTGTGGAAGGTGCAAACTCTGTCCCACTGTTGAGAAGGCATGAACTCCCCTGTTGATGTGGAAGAAGGGGATTGGCTGAGCCCCTGTTGATGTGGAAGAAGGGGATTGGCTGAGGTGTGTATATAAGCAAGAATTCCAGAGACAGACAGACAGAATTAGAATTTTGCTCCCCTTGAAGGAAGAATCCTGGAGACTGAAGCCAGCTAGGCAGAGAGAGACAGAGAGACAGAATTGGAACCCTGCTCCTGCTGAAGGAGAGAGAGAGAAAGAGTTTCTCTCCCAGCATCTGGAAGCTGAGAACTGACTGAGAACTGAGATGGAGTTTT
>CM053588.1:174168774-174186545 GCA_028646515.1 Pseudochirops corinnae
GTGGCCATTTTCTGTGATAAGATGTAATGTTATAAAATGTAATGTTGTGAAAATTATATCGTGATATATTGTGAATGTTTATCTTGATTTGTAATGGAATAAACAGAGTGTTCACTATATTTTGTAATGTGAACTCTAAAAGCTGTTCACAGTAGCATTCCTTTGGGAATCTGCTAGTTCATGGCATTACAGCTTGCAATATGATATTCATCAGGGCAAAGAAGCTAGAATTACAACCAAAAATCACCTACCCAGCAAAACTGAGTATGATCCTTCAGGGTGAAAAAGGACATTCATGAAATTGAGGACTTTAAAGAATTCCTTTTTTTTTTTTTAATATTTTATTTTATTTTGCTTTTTTGTGGTGGGGGAAAGGCAGGGCAATTGGGGTTAAGTGACTTGCCCAAAGTCACATGGCTAGTAAGTGGTAAGTGTCTGAGGCCAGATTTGAATTCAGGTCCTCCTGACTCCAGAGCTGGTTCTCTATTCACTGCACCACCTAGCCACCCCCTTAAAGCATTCCTGATGAAAAGACCAGAACTGAATAGAAATCTTGACACTCAAACACAAGACTCAAAAGAAGCATTAAAAGGTAAAGAGGAAAGAGAAATAAATAAGGTTAAACTGTTTATATCCTACAAGGGAAGATGATACTTATAACTCCTAAAAAACTTCTTTTCTTTATTAGGGCAGTTAGAAGGAATGTACATAGATAGAGGCATGGGTATAGTGACTAGAAAGAGATGATATATAAAAAAATGAAATTAAGGGATGAGAAAAAGGGAAGCAGTGTAAAAGGGGGAAAGGAAAGGTAGAATATGGTAAGACATACCACATAAAAGAGATACAAAAGAGTTTTTACAGTGGAAGAGAAGATCAAGACATGGCAGGCAATGCTTGAACCTTACTCTTATCAGAATTGGCTCAAAGAGGGAATAACATACACTCTCAATTAGGTATAGAAACCTACCTTAACCTTACAGGGAAATAGAAGGAGAGTGTGATAAGGGCAAAGTGGGGGGGGGGGGAGGGAGGAGCGGAGAGTGGCCAATAGAATGGAGGGCAGATTGGAAAAGAGAGTGGTCAGAAGCAAACACTTTTATGGAGGGACAGGGTGAAAAGAGAGAGAGAAAGATGAACAGGGGCAAAAGCAGAATGGAGGGAAATAAACAGTTAGTACTCATAACTGTGGATATGAATGGATGAACTCACCCAACAGAAGTGGATAGCAGAATGGATTAAAAAACAGAATCCAACAATATGTTGTTTACAAGAAAAACACCTAAAGCAAAGAGACATAAACAAAGTAAAGGTAAAGTACTGGAGAAAAATATATCATGCTTCAGTTGAAGTTAAACAAAAAAAGGCAAGGGCAACAATCATAATCTCAGACAAAACAAAAGCAAAAATAGATCTAATTGAAAGAAATAAGCAGGTAAACTACATTTTGTTTAATAGGTACCAATATACAATGAAGTATTATCAATACCAAACATATATGCACCAAATAGCATAATTTCTTATACTAATAATATGAATAATAATTTCTTACAAAAAATTTAAATAAGTTACAGGAAGAAATAGACAGTAAAATCATACTAGTGAGGAACCGCAACTTCTCCCTTTCAAAACCAGATAAATATAAGAAAAAATAAATAAGGAAGAAGTTAATGATATGAATAGATTTTAGAAAAGTTAGATATGATAGACCTCTGAAGAAAAACGAATGGCAATAGAAAGGAATATACTTTTTTCTCTGTGGTATCTGGCATCTTCACAAAAATCAACCATATATGATAGGACATAAAAACTTCACAATCAAGTGAAGAAAAATAGAAATGTTAAATGTATCCTTTTCATATCATAATAAAAATTACATTCAATAAAGGACCATAGAAACTTAGATTAAAAATTAATTGAAAACTAAATAATCTAATCTTAAGAATGAGTGAATCAAAGAACAAATCATAGAAAAAATAATTTCATTAGAGAGAAAGACAACAATGAGACAACATACCAAAATTTCAGAAGAAAGCCAAAGCAATACTTGGGGAAAATTCATATTTCTGAATGCTTACACCAATAAAATAGAGAAAGAGCACAGCAATAATTGGGCAAGTAACTAAAAGAAAACTAGAAAAAGAACAAATTAAACACCCACACACATACAGTTAAATACCCAAATTGGAAATCCTAAAAATCAAAGGAGAGATTAATAAAATTGAAAGTAAGAAAATCATTGAATTAATAAATAAAACTAGAAGCTGACCTTATGGGGGGGTAATAAAATATATAAAACATTGGGTAATTTGATTTTTTAAAAAGGAAAGAAGAAAACCAAATTATTAGTATCAAAAATGAAAAGGGTAATAAATTCACTATAAATGAAGATTAATTAGAGGAGCTATTTTGCCCAATTTTTTGCCAAAAAAAATCTAACAATCTAAGTAAAATGGAAGAATATTTACAAAACTATAAATTGTCCAGACTAACAGGATACTGTTATGAGAATCTGAAGATCTTCCCTGCCCCTAGATCCTTTGCCAAAGTGGCTAACGTGACTCTGAGAACCTTCCCTGATTTGAAAGTATACTCTGCCCCCTAATAGGCTGAATGTGATCACATGGAGCCTGTGGCAGGAGGCTTGTTCTTCAGGAATACCCACACCTTGTTGCTTTGTGATTGGGCAGTGGGTTAAGAGGGCTGTGACATTCTCTGAGCCAGGAGAAGGCTTATATATACACCCTGATGTGAGGTTTTGCTTTCGGACTCACTTTGAGAAGAGCTGTGTGATTTGGCCAGATGAGACTCTGGAAAGCCTTTGAGCCCCCAGCTTTGAAAAACCCAGATGTTGGTGCTTCCCTTTCTGGTAACTGAATAGGTATGGATGTAATGGTCAGATGCTGGAAGCCCATCTGCTGATCTGTTTCTTTGACTGCTTGTAAACTTCTGTTTTTAATCTGTTTGTATTCTCTGAAGTTCAGGGTGCTGACTTTTTCCCCCTGAACTAGGTAAATGATATATGTCTGACTGATTAAAGTGACACTCTTAACCCATTTTGAGTTGCTTTCCTTTAGAAAAGCAGATCTAAGAACCTGTGCTAGCAGCCATCCTGGGTATGCTAGGGTGCTTGCTGATATAGATACTTACATAACAGAATAAAATAACAAATAACAAAATAGAATGTAGAAAATATAATACTTAACCCTATCTTAGAAAAACAAATTGAATAAGCCATCAACAAGTTCCTTAAGAAAAAGCTGGGCCCCAGGTACAGATGGATTTATTCACAAATGAATTTTACCAAACATTTAAAGAGCAATTAATTCCAATACTATATAAACTATTTGGAAAAATAGCCAAAGAAGGAATCCTTCCAAATTCCTTTTACAACACAAACATGCTGCTGATGCCTAAACTAGGAAGAGCAAAAACAAAGAAAAAAAGATATAGACCAATACTCCATAATGAATATTGGGACAAAAAAAATTTAAGTAAAATATTAGCAAGGAAATAGTAATATATCACAAAGATCTTTGGCAACATATAGCCAATATGATATAAATTATAATTCCACCTAAATTAATTTACTTATTGAGTGCCACACCAATCAAACTTCCAAAACCTTTTTTTATAGAGCTAGAAAAAATAATAACAAAATTCACTTGAAAGAACAAAAGATCAAGAATATGAAAGGGATTAATGAAAAAAGAATGTGAAGGAAGGTGGCCTAGCCATACCAGACCCTGGTAGAGGCAAAGAAATAGATTGGTGTATCAGTGAAATAAATTAGGTATATAATATATTGTAGTAAATGACCATGGTAATCTAATGTTTGATAAATCCAAAGACCCACACTTTGGGGACAAGCGCTCACGAACAAAAACTGCTTAGAAAACTGGAAAACAGTTTGGCAGGAACTAGGTACAGATGAATATCCTACACTGTATACCAAGATAAAATCAAAGTGAGCACATGATTTAGGCATAAAGAGTGATACCATAAACAAATTAGAGGAGCATGGAATAGTTTACTTGTCAGTTCTGAGGAAAGGAGTAGAATTTAAAGCAAAACAAGAGAGATATTACAAGATAGGGGATGATTTTGATAGTATTAAATTAAAAAGGATTTGCACAAATAAAACCAATGCAACCAAGATTAGAAAGAAAGCAGAAAGCTGGGGGAAATTTTACAGCAAGTATTTCTGACAAAAGCTTCATTTCCCAAATATATAGAGAACTGAGTCAAATTTATAGAAATACAAGCCATTCCTCAACTGATAAATGGTCAAAGGATGGGAACAGACTATAGTCATGTGAAAAAAATTACCTAAATCACTATTGATTACAGAAATGCAAATTAAAACAACTTTGAGGTACCACCTCACATACATCAGATTGGCTAATATAATAGAAAGGGAAAATGATAAATGTTGGAGGGCATTGTAATGCCAAGCAAAGGCAACTTCCAAGGTTCAGATTACCAGCATAGCAAACCCCATTTATTCAGCAAACATTCACAGAACAGAGAAAGTCAAAATACAGTGTAACTTGTTCATTTAGGAAGTAAGTTCTCAATTCAGTTGCAAAGTATCAAGGTCCAAGTATCCCACCCCTGGCCAGGACCTCTACAACAGCAGCACTGTCCTTCACCAGCAGGTGAATCTGGCAAAACAACATCAAAACAGACAAAATACTGGCATCACAGCCATGCCTCCTCAGTTCTTGGCAGCTCCGAGTAGCAGTTCTCAAAAGTCCTGGGCAGCTCCAACGAGCTCTCAGCAGTCTTTCTCTCAGCAACTCAGGTGCCACGATACTGGATACTGCTCTCCCAAAAGTCCTTCTGGCCTTCTCTAGGCTTGGGCCTCTCTCCCAATTTATGGCTCCTCTCTCGTCAACCCTCTCTCTTCACAACAACAAGTCCATCCCACAAGTGGGATTCATAAGCCCTGGGTTTTAACACTCAACCCAAAAACCAAGCCAATACAGGGGAGTCTCCAAATTCCATTACCATTACAGGCATGTGGAAAAATTGGGACACTAATGTACTGTTGATGGAATTGTGAACTGATCCAACTATTTTGGAGAGCAATTCAGAACTATTTTTAAAAGATTATAAAACTTGCATATCCTTTGATCCATCAATACCACTACTAGATGTGTATCCCGAAGAGATTTTTTTTAAAAGAAAAGGAGCTATTTGTATAAAAATATTTATGGCAGTTCTTTATGTGGCAGCTAAGAGTTGGAAAATTGAGGGGATGCTCAAAAAGTGGGGAATAGCTAAACAAATTGTGGTATATGACTGGAATGGAATACTATCATGTTACAAGAACTGAGGAGCAGGATGCTTTCAGAAAAACCTGGGAAGACTTACATGAACTGATGCAAAGTGAAGTGAATAGAACCAAGAGAACATTGTACACAGTAAAAGCAATATTGTAAGATGGTTAACTGTGAATGACTTTGCTCTTCTCAGCAATACAATGATCCAAGAGAATTTCAAAGGACTCATGATGAAAAATGTTGTTTCTATCCAGAGAAAGAACAGGTAGAGTCTGAAAGCAGATCAAAATATACTATTTTTCACTGTATTTTTGTGGGAGTTTTTGTCTACATTTTCTTTCACAACATTACTAAAATGGAAATATGTTTTGCATGGTTGCATATGTATAATCTATATCAAATTTCTTGCTATCTCAGGGAGGGAAGAGGGGAAAGGAAAAGGGAGAAAATTTGGAACTCAAAAAAATTTAATGAATGTTAAGAATTGTTTTTGCATGTAATTGGAAAAATGAGCATATCATTTAAAAATAAAATATGAGCTAGGAACAAAGATCCTCTCATCTCTGTTTTCATTTGTGGGGTTGCAGCATTCGAGCAGTGTAATGAGAATGGGAATTTAAAGATCTTCCCTACCCCTTAATAGACCTAGGGGGAAGTTTGAAGACCTCCCCTGCTTTGAAAGTAAACTCTGCTCCCTGTAATCACATGGAGCCTCTGGTGGGAAGAGTTTGCTGAAGGGAAGTAGACCCCACCGGAAAGTGGTCAGAGCTAGGCAGATGATGGGGGAGAGAGGATGCTTATTAAGGAGATAGAGAGGTTTGTGAGTAAATATTGATCTTGTATTGGTTTGTGGGAAGGCTAAAGGATGCTGTGGCTCTCAGCATTATTATGGCTTCTGAATATCTTTGGTACTATGATGGAATCAGCTTACTGGTTTTGGGATTTGGTTTTCTGGTGTCTAAATAACTGCTTCAGTTCTGTCCTCTACTTGGAGAGTTTGGTATATTTTGCAATTGAACATCATGCCATCCTTATAGTTAGAGTCTTTATCATGATCGTGAGCTCTATAAATATTGCATTGGTGCTACTAGCAGTTTGCTACAAACCTCTCCCTTGAAATTGAGAAACTCACACAGATTGCAAGCAAATCTATCTCCTCCCTCCAAATCAAGGTAGATTCTTTAGCACAAATGATCTTACAAAATTGTATGGTCTTAGAGCTTATTATGGCTTCCCAGGGAGGGCCCTTTGCTATGATCAACCAAGCTTGTTCCTACATTAACCAATCAGGAGGAATTGTGACAAATCTTCATAAAATTGAACAGGTTATAGCAGAAACAATTGCCATGTGACCCCTGCTGGAATCCTTCCTACTGACTCACTTTACCACAAGAAATAGCATATTAGCCATTATAGGTAAATGGGCTCTCTTCCCTTTATACTTCATTATTGTGCTGAAAGGGCTAGGTGGTGCAGTAGATAGAATGCTAGGCCTGGAATTAGGAACACCTGAGTTCAAATCTGGTCTTGTATACTTACCAGCTATTATTATCCTGGGCAAGTAATTAAACTCCGTTAGCTTCAGTTTCCTCATATGTATAATGAGCTAGAGACTGAAATGGCAAAACACTCCAGTATCTTTGTCAAAAAAAACTCAAAATGGGGTCATGAAAAGTTAGACACAACTGAAAAAACTATTCAATGACAACAATGTCCTTAGGTTCTTTATTAGCTGTTAAGTCATGTGAAAGGACTTTTCTTGGTTTGTGATGCTGAAAATAGGCATATTAAAAAAAAAACTTATAAATTTGACTGATAGTGATCCACGGGAAATAGAGGATGATTCTTCCCCTTCTTCCCCCCCAAGAATCAAAGTAGAGAATTGTGAGAACCAAACTGACTCCATTTTGTGAACAACCTCCATTTTGTTGTTTTCCTGTAAATCACCCGATTTCAAGGAATTTCATCCACTCAATCTCCCCCTCTCAACTCAGAAAGTCCTTAATCTTTCCTCCAATAAGAAATTAGATTAATACTACATTCTGTTTTGTATCCTGTTTATTTTTTCCTTTTAATATTTCAGAATCTGTACAAAAGCTGTATTCAGAGTCCTTTGTTCTATAACTGCATGCCTTGCAAATCAATCACATAGCTCAAACTTTGTTTCCTCAGTTATTATAAATACAATCGTGGCAGTTATTTTTAAGTCTAAAGAAAAAAAGAAAGAAAAATGAAGAAACTGAGTAATGACAAAGACATTTAAGTTACTTGCTGGACAGAAGATAATGAAGGACATATTCTCCATTGGCTGAAAATACAATAACCCAAACTCAAAATAAACCCACCATTTACTTCTTTGTGTTATTGTTTCTATCATTCTGCTTGCTTCAAAACCCATAAAATCATCCTATTTCTTTTTATACCATACCCATTTTTTCTGCCTATTTTCAGAGACTTCATAATATGTATGTTCCCATCCTGCCTCTTTACCCAAACTTATCTCCTACTAGCCTCCAATACAAATTCTCTGTTCTATCTAACTAGGTTGCTTCCTTGTCCTTTGCTAAATCTAGTCTTTAAGCCTTTGTTCATACCATGACAATAGCCTGAAATGTTCTTCCTGCTCCTCTCCAGCTATCCAAAATTTATTCATCCTTCAAAGCATGGATCCATCCTACCTCCCCTCAGAAGTCTTCTGAGACCTCTTCATCTCTCCATTCATTTATTCAACAAGTCTTGTTGTGAACCCTTATAGAATTCAGTGTCACTGCCACTAATTCTGACATAGAATTTCATATTATGATCTAATTCTTTGATGTCATAAAGTCACAGAACATTAGAGCTTGGAGGGGCTTCAAGATCATCATGTTTAACCCCTTCATTCCATAGAAGAGGAAGTTAGGAAAGCTTTTTGCCTAAAGTCACACAGTGAGTTAGTGGCAGAGGAAAAGACAGATGAATGTAAAAATAGATGAAATGGCATTTGTAGTCAGGTCAGATCCAGCCACACCATTCCTTTGTAATTTTTTGCTTTGACCCAGAGATTCAAGTCAACTAGAATATAACCTCCATGAAGGCAAGAATTGTCTTATCTAAACCTTGTACCTAACCCAGTACCTAGCACATAGTAGGCAAGTAGTGATTCTTTTTTCCATTCAATTGAGTTGAAGACTCAGAAGAAGCCTCAGATATGTCTACTAGTATTTATTAAAAGGACTAGTAAGGTTAAGTGGGTTACTAACAAGAATCTTATGATAATGTGATAGGATAACACTTTCCAGGTTTCCTTCCTTTTAACAACCTTACAAGAAGGGATTGCCAAGGAAACTCCATTGTGATCCTATTCTTGTAAATGAGGATTTGAATCTACCATCAGATTTTATATTCTTACATAATCATTTTAATAAGTAGCTTCAGAATCACCATTAAGATAGGAAGTGGATTAAATGAAATGCCAGTGGGGATTTTACTACTAAGAGACCAAAGAGAAATTAAACTACAAAACTCCATGAATATTGCATTACAGTGATCATACCTACTCAAATAAGCAAATAAGGACTTTGAAAATGAAATTTAATTCCTATACTCTGATCATGCCTTATTGGAAAATAGTATAATCTTTTTTTTTCCTCCAGTAAACAATACTGTTATTTGAATTGCCTAAAAAATAACCTTAAGGACTAACTAAACTGTTCTTGAGCCACTTTTTGAGAATGTTGGTCATTCACTATAGTATGGTTCTGGTACATACAGATTCAGTAATCAAGAAATAAGGGCAACATTGTATAGTGGAAATAATAGTGACTGGGTTCAAGTTCTACTATTAACCAGCTACATAATCCTGGACTTGCTTATTACTGTGAAACACTGAATATCAGTTAACTAACTCATCTGTAACATGAAAGAGTTGGACTAAATGGTTTCTAACACTCCTCTCGGATAAAATCTGCTGTGCTTCCTTCTCCATTCTCCTGATGTGCACCAAAGACAAATGGATCTGGAGAGCTTACTTGAAGGTTCTGGTTGGGAAGTCAACTTAATAATTACTTATTAAGTACCTTCTAGGAATTATATTAGGCTCTGGGGATGTAAAGACAGAAATAAGCAGCTCCTGCCTTCAAGGAGCTTCTATACCTTATTGTTTAATAATGAGAGTTTTATGATAATGTGATATGACAGCACTTTCCAGGTATGTTCTGGAATTATTTCTCTATCAAATGACATCATCCTTTTTTGATTCATGTCTGTCTCTAGGATCGATACACACAGAGCAATGAGGGATGAAGGGCAGACACACCTGGACATCTTTGGTAATCAATGACTAAGAGATATTTCTCACATTCTAGATATTTCCAAGGGTGTCAAATAGAATTGTACCCAATAGAGGCAATTAGGTGGTGCAGTGAATAGAGTACTGACCCTGAAGTCAGGAGGACCTGAGTTCAAATCTGGCCTTAGACACTTGACTCTTACCTAGCTGTGTGACCCCAGACAAGTCACTTAACCCCAACTGCCTTGCCTTCCCCCCTCAAAAAAAAAAAAAGAATTGAACTGAATTGAGCTCCTACGATGTCACCAATATTACATCATAACAATAAAGATGGAGGAAACGGCATGAAAAAAGACCTAGAAGTAAGATTGAGAATGACACATGCAAACAACAATGAAGAGATCTGCTTGATTGGAGAAGTGGGTTGGTGGTTGGGGAGAAATAGGAGATAAGGATTTTTCCCAGACTATAGAAAGCTTAGAGGACAATCATCTGCCCTCTCCACTCCTAAAGCATAACTTTGCTTAGTCCTGATCCCAAATGCCCAGATAAAAGCAGTTAAATAGTACAGTAGATAGAGCTCTAGATCTGGAGCCAGAAATATCTGAATCCAGTTCTAGTCTCTGACACTTATTAGCTGTGAGACAATAGGCAAGCCACCTAATATTGTTTTGCCTCAATTTTATCATCTGAAAAATGATAATAATAGTACCGAGCTCCCAGGATTGTTGAGAAGATAAAATGAGATCATATTTGTAAAGCTATATAAAGTCTAGCTATTATTTTTATTGTTTCATCCTATCCCTTCTATGAGGCAACTACCTGGAGTTAAAAGCTTTGGAAGTCCAACAGATGTTCCTTAAATGCAGGGTGATTTGTCCTTCTTTTGATGGTTTACCTAGGAGTCAATAGCTCCAATACATTAAATCTCAAATCCATGTGATTGGGATGTATTTTTTTTAATCATTATCATCATTAAAAACTATGTGTTTAGAAATGTTAAATTGAGGCCAAATATTTGTATATTCAATCATGTTGTGATTAGTGCAATGGTTAAAATCCCAGCTAAATAAAGTGAGAGAAAGTGGCTGGTTACATGAGAGGCATAATTAGTTTTGCTCTGTTCTATGCTTCAGACTGCAAACTCATTAACCCACTTAGATTTAATATGTTCCAAAGACAAACACGAAGATAGGGAAGAGGACAAATAAAAGAGCATGACTTCTTAAAAAATGTCAGAAGTGCTACAGTTTTTTAAAAAACTGAGTCTGGAAAGAGAAGTTAAGAAAAATAAAAGAGAGAAGGGAGATCACTTAGTTATACTGGGGATGAGGGGAAGAAGGAAGGAGAAGAGAAGACCTCTTCTTGGGGTGAATGGGATGATTATAATGGACAACAAAGAGAAGGCAAAGTACATTTCATCTCTTGCTTTAAAAAAAAAAGCCTAATTTTTATTTTGTATGTGTTCAGGTTTTCCTTAAAATCTTATCATCATTATCATATCTCTATTCCTTTATTAAGCATCTAATGATGTTTGATACTCTAATTAAAATTTTCAGAGTAAACCACACTCAGCTAGTCCCCGAAGGAAGGAAGGAAAGAAGGAAGGAAGGAAGGAGAGAGGGAAGAAGGAAGGGAGGGAGAGAGAGATAGAGATAGATAGACAATAGATAGATATGAAGAGGGTGAGAGAGGGATGGATTTCTAGGAAATCCTTGGAGGGTTCTTTTAGTCTGAAAGAATTACCAGGCCCAAGCAATCTTGGCAGGTTTGTAAAAGTTCATTACTCATTTCAGCGGGCAGGGGGGTGTCAAAAAAAGCCTGCAAAGTGCAGGAATTAGGGATACTGATTATATAGTAATAAAACCATAAATCTGATATTAATTATGCTAACTAGATGTGCAAAAGAGGGATTAGGGAGGTGTTAAGGAGTGGTCAGTGCTTAAAGGAACATGTACTTTTTATATCAACTGAGCAGGTGTATTGCCCATAATTCACTGGGAGAAAGCCTGGGGGGGGGAGGCCACCTGGAGGTGTGGTTTTTGCCTTAAAATGTCACAAAGTCAGCCAGCAGTCAATTTTGACTGAGAGGTACCCAGTCTGTTAGCCATCAAAGTCCTTTTTGACAAGATGGATGTTGGGAAGCTGGGCTAATTGAGGATTCAGGATGTGTCTGATTGTGAGGAGTTATCTTACTGATAATGCATTGAAGGATTCATAGTTTTCAGCTGGCCACTAGAACAAAGGAGGTATATACATTTCTCTAACTAAGGATTTGTTTATAGAATGCTTTTGAAGGATTCATAGGTATGGCTTGTTGTTATACCAAGCAAGGAGAGTTATAGAGTTAATGGTTTCAGGGAAAATGCTTTTAGGCTAGGAGCAGGGGAGAGACAGAGTTAATGCTTTATGGCTGGGGAGAAGTGTGACTTTCACAACTTAATTGCACAGGCCAATGTTACAGATACAGGTAACTGAACACAAGTGAGATTTTTACAGACTGAAGTTACAACAATGTTACAAAGGCACCCCAAATGTTACAAAGGCATCCCATCAGATAGAAAGATAGACAGACAGATAGATAGATAGATAGATAGATAGATAGATAGATAGATAGATAGATAGATAATCCTAGTTACCTTCAACAACAACAATTCACCTACTTGCTGATCTCAATACAGAACATTCTATCTAGTGCCTTTGCAGAGGCTTCCCCCCTTGACTGCCTTGCTCTCCCTCCTCACTTCCACTTCTTAGAACTCCTAAGTGAGCATTTAAGGTTCAGCTGAGGTGTGACCTCCTGCATGAGGCCTTTAGATCTCTCCAGCTGTCAGAGTTTGTGGGGACCTCTGACCCACCCTCAAAATGTATTGTGTATTTACTTATCTATGTACATGTTATACATCCAGTCAAATGCAAGCCCCTTGAGGGCATGAACTTCACTGGTTTTAAACATCACATCCTCAGGAACTAGCATGGTGACTGGTACATGGTAAGCACTTAATAAATATTTGTTGAATTGTTTTTTATTTTATTGAAAAAAGAAAACCCAAGAAGATGAACTGCTGTTCACTCTTTAAACTAGCAAGCTAATCATTTATCACCAAACTACACAGTACTTTGATGACAATGACTACGTCTATCCTTGCTGCATGAGGATAAAGTCAGCCTCCTTTTGTTAATCATTTAATGGCTTACCGTTGTCTCATTTTGACCCAAAAACTGAACCTAAGCTAACAGGATGTTGGCATCAGCCAGACGTAACACCACATCCAAAAGAGAGCTTGATATCTTTTTCCAAAAGATCCTTCCCTTCTCCTCAGTTTTCATTTTACTGTTGAGCGACCCCCATTCTCTAGTCTCCCAAATTGGCAACCCCAACATTGCCTCCTCCTCAGCTCCTCATTTACACTCACTCCACATATTCGATCTGTTGCCACGTTTCATCATTCTTGCTTTACAACATCTCTCATATACACACCCTTCTCTCCATACACATTGCTACTAGCCTCAGGAGAGTCCTCATTTGCCTCTCAACTGGATTATTACAATGTAGCCTGCTGATTGTTCTCCTTGCCTCAAGTCTCTCCCCACTCCAATCTCTCCTCCACTGAGGCTGCCACAGTGATCTTCCTAAAGTGCTCATCTGACCATGTCACTCCAGCCCCCTACTCAATAAACTTCAGTGGTTTTATATTGCCTCCAGGATCAAATATAAAACCCTCTGGTGTTCAAAACTGGTCAAACCTGACTCCTTCCCAATTTACCGGTCTCCTTATATCCTACATCTCCCAAAACACTCTCTAATAAAGTGATACTGGCTTCCTTGCTTTCTTCGTCAAAAAATTGCCCATTCATGTCCTGTGACCATTTATTGATTGGAGAATGACTCAAAAAACAGTTTCATTTTAACCTTCCCAACAACAATAATAATACCTAAATACAGCCTACACCCCTAAGATGAGAGTGCTTTGAAAGGATGGTGTATCAACAATGCAGTATTCACAATGCCTACAGTAACTATAAGTATGCTGATACGGTTATTAATCACAAAATGTAACGGGCTCTCTACATGAGAAATAGAGTTAGAACATTTATTTAAATACCAGAAAACTGAGTCCCAAAATCAGAAAGTCAAAGCCAACCTGGTAGTTATGAAGTTGGTGCATGTAGTTAAAGTAGTAAACACTCACATTCTCAAGCTTTCAAAACAGAACAAGCTACCTCAGGCAAAGATCTTCCTCTCCTCACTCACGACAACTGCTCAGTGTCCAGGCAGCTCGCTCCTAGCAGCTCAGGCCCCTCCGCAGTTCCTGTCTCTGGCAATCCTCAGCAGGAGTCCTTAGCAGAGGTTCTGATAGACTCAAAGAAAAAGGAGTTCGTGCTGCAGCAGCCGCTGCCGCTGCTTCCAGTCACCACAGCACAGATGCTAGCTTGGTTCCGGCTTTCTCTTGCTCCACCCCTTCCTGCTACGTCAGCAAGTTCAAAAGGCATGGAAGATCTTCAAATCCTAGTATCATTACAGATGGATCTACTACTACCACTCCATAGCTACTATCTCCATGTCAAAGACACTACCTTCCAAAAAATCCCCTCTATTATACTCAACTAAGAATCAGTACTCAATCATCTTTATTGGGTTGCCAAGCATCCACAAGAAGGTGTGATTGATCATCTCAGTTTGGTATCTGTGGGTTTCTCCACACCCTCAAAGAGATACAAAGATCCAAATGTGCTTAGCAGGAATGTCCACACCCTGGATGGGAAGATATCTTTAAAGCCAGAACAAAGGCCTAATCCTTTATGGAGGCTTATTAGATTAACTAGACTATTCAAGGCCATATTCCCTACATGTTTTGTATGTAAGGCATATTTTGAAAAGCTATAACATTGAAGTATATTTAATACAAACTATTTTTCAATTCTTTCATTCAAATAAAGATATTTCGTCCTTTTTATCGTCATTACTCTCTTTGTCCTTGTCACTGTCATTTTCATGTTATTTTTATTAACCATGACAATGAAAGCATTGTATTTTTCTAATCCTCCAGGAAATAGACACAGGTGGTCTCTTTTCAGCATTGTTAGAGACAATCCACTAACAGCTTACTAATTTTTTTTTTGCCTGGGATGGGGCTTCTATCTTCCTGACAAAAGACAATCCATCAGCACACCAGGAGTACTAAGGAGGCAGATTTGCGAGGCGATACGACTTCTATTTGATCTGATACAGTAGCTTCTACTTTAGCTTTTCAAAGTGCTTCCCTTTGTGGATATATTATACATGTAATGTTAATTTAAATTATCATAAATAAAAATAATAGCTATATTACACATACAAATTATATTTCTGTATGCATATACACAAGGTATACAGTAGTAGAGGTAGTAGAACATAAAGGACAGAGAACTGGCCTTAAAGCCAGGAAGCCCTGAATCATTTCCCACTTCTAATGTGCTGGCTATGTGTTCCTGGCCCAGGCACCTAAACTCACAATGCTCAAAACAACTAGCTACAAAAAAGGTGTACATCTGCATTGGTAATAAGAGTTTCCTACAGGTCATTTTCTCTGTGTGTGTGTGTGTGTGTGTGTGTGTGTGTATGTGTATGTATAGATGATAGATAAATAGATATGTTGAGGTTTGGGGTTTAGGGGTGCTCAAGACCCCAAAATACCAGCACAATAGGCCCTGCCGAATGAATTCAACTCGAGCCTTCTCTCAGTCAAATTAAAACAAAGTTTATTAAAGATTTACCGTAATGGGTAGACTCTTAAGGAGCCTAAGTATTTGTGACACTTGTATTGAAAACGGGCTAGAACAATCTGACACAGAGTGAATCTGAGCTAGATTGAATCTCAGTCACTTCATGGAGGCAAGATGGAACTTATAGATAGAAAGATTGTGGGAGGGATCTAGGGGTGGTCTAGAGGAGGGGTTTGGGGAAGATCTTGAGGAGGAGTGTGAGGAGGATCTTGCTGGGACTGAGGTAAGACTCCAGTAATGAAATTAAAGGTGAGAAATAGTTGAAGGCTACCTGGAGATGACAGACAATTGGCTAGCCTAGTTTAAGAGTAACAGATTTGGGTATAGATATTTTGATAGGATCAAGGCTGGGAAGTAGCTGGGCAATGGAACACTAGGCTAGGTTAAGAGTAACAGAGATTTGGGCCTATGAAAGGCTTTTGGCCTCAGGCAAATGCTTCATCAAGTGGGAGGATTCAAGGAGAATTCAAGGGGGTTCCCAGATCCTGTACTTCAAGAGAAAGAAGATAGATAGATAGATAGACAGACAGACAGATAGATGATAAATACATACATAGATACATCAGTAAATATAATCAAGATATATTCTCAATCTCCCCTCTTCTACCAGTTCAAGGCATAGAATCTATCAACTTGTGTATGTGCACAGACAAATATATATGTGTGTATATTATTTATGTATACTTAATACATATATTTGTTGAGGTTTAAAGCTGAGAGAGCTTGGTTCAGATGTGAAAGAACTCACTTAGACTTTTTCTGTTTTAACCAATGGGAGTTTTTTATTTTACCTGAAAAAGCATCATGGGCCTCCTTAGCAAGAAAGCTAAGTGAAACTCCAACATTTGGGGGAATTATGCTTATATGGAGGTTTCAGAATGATGATGTAGTTTTAGAGGTTTTTATGGAGGTTAAAGATTAAAGACAGCACGGGATGAGGGAGACAAAGGGAATTCGTTATGGATTAAGGATAAGGCAGAAGGATAAAGTTTAAAAATTAAAGGACCCAGAAAACAGGATAAGGGAGACAAAAGCAATTATTTTGATATAGGTTCAAGATAAAGGGGAAAGGACTTTGGGATGCCTCAAGTTACAGAATAAACTAAAGGGCTTCACAAAGTATGGGAAAGGCAACCCTTAATGTCATTTTTAACCCTTAGGGCACTGTTTGTATCTGCATGGTTTCCCCCACTCAACCACTAGGCAGGAGAAATCTTTCAGAAAAGGGGCAAAGGTCATTGTCTTCTTTGATCACTTTTCTGGCTTGCTTCATCTGCTTCAAGTACTCTTTTCTACCTCATCATATCTATGTGTGTTTGCGTGTGTGTATATTCTGTGCATATAAACTTATAATATATAAAAACTCGGCACATATATAATGTATATTATATGTGTGTATATTTAGCTACTCTGACCAATACAATGATCCAAGACTATTCCAAAGGCATCTAGGGGGCTCAGTGGATAGAGCACTGGTCCTGGAGTCAGAGTCACCTGAGTTCAAATCTGGTCTGACACTTGTTAACTGTCACTTAAACTCTGTTTACCTTAGTTCTCTTCATCTATGAAATGAGGATAATAATGGACCTATCTCCAAGGATTATTGTGAAGGTCAAATAAGACAATAATTGTAATGGGCTTAGTACAGTGCCTGCCACATAGTGAGTGCTACATAAAGTTAGCTATTATTATTATCATTATTAGCACATGTTCCTTTACATTTTTGGCAGCCTCCAATTAGAATGTGACTTCCTCGGGAGCAAGGACTGGGTTTTTTGTTGTTGTATCCCTAGCACCCGGCATAATGCCTTGTACATAATAGATGTTTCACAAATGTTTGTTGAATTAAATCAAATTGAGTATCTCACTTGATCTTTATAACACTCCTGTGAGATAGGAAGGACAGGTAAGATTATCAGCATTTGGCAGATGGAGAAGCTGAAGGCCAAAGTCAAATGACTTACTCAAGGTGACATGGATGGTTGATGGCCCAGCTGGGGCTGATTCCCAGTCCTTTGATCTTTCTACCATACTATCCAGAGAGGAATAATATTCAGCCATGACACACAAGATGCATATTTATTGGAGGCAGAGGATAAGAAACTGCATATGAAAGAGATAAACCCAGGTTCTAGTTTGTTTTAATGAAAAAGCACTCTACTAGGAGTCAGGAAACCTGAGCTCTCTCTGGGACATTGACTGGCTGAGGCTTCAATTTCCCTTTCTGTAAATAGAGCTGGTTGGATTATATCAACTGTAAGGTCCCTTCCATCTCTAAATTTTATGTCCTTTGTCCCTTTCCTGGAATGCTGAATACAGATCAGATGTTTCTGGGGCAGAGGGATCCATGATGAGATTGCATGAGAGAATCCTGAGGGGGGCGGAGCCAAGATGGCGGTGTAGTAGCAGCAACATATCGCAGCTCTCACATAGCCACCCCAAAATACCCA
>CM053588.1:174187045-174205162 GCA_028646515.1 Pseudochirops corinnae
AAAGAGGGGGAGAAAATATGTAACTCAAAATCTTGTGGAAATGAATGATGCAAACTATAATAAAATTAAAAAAAAATAAAAATAAATAAATAAATATTAAATCGAAAATAAAGCAGTAGCAAAAGGCAACTGAAATCTCACTGATTGCAGTGACCAACCTTTGTCCCACAGGACAGACGATGAAAACATTCTTACTTCTTTTGTGCAAGAGGTGGAGGTCTATGAACCTGATCAAATGCTATCAGATGTAGCCATTTTTTTTTCACTTAATTTTTCTATGTTATAAGGGAATGATAAAGGGTAGGGAGGGAGGGCATATAAAGAAATGACTGTAATGTAACAACAAATGCATCAATAAAACTTTTTTTTTAATTAAAAAAAACTGTGAAGTAGGTGAATCTTATCTTTTACATCTTCCCAATTCCCCTTTTAAGTACATCTCCATGTTTTTTTGTTCTCTCTCCCTCCTCCCCACCCCCACCTTTCCTCCTGCTTTGGGAATCTTGTTTACTCTCGACTGACTATCAAATAACCCTTTAAAAGTTATTTTATGAAAATGTTCTAAGGTGTCACAGCTTCTAGGGCTATTTGAATTTAATAAGAAACTTTGAAAGAGCAGAAAGCCCTCAAAACCCAGAGGAATGAATATCAGGGTGGAATTCCAGGAACTCTGCCAGGTATAATGAGGAAAAACCACACTGTGTAGGTGGCCACCTACTCCACATATCCCTAAAGGCCAGCTTTGACTATAATACTAGACTTCTAGCCTTGTTTAGTTTCAGTCCAGATAATGATGAGGAAAATCAAAAAACTCTTACAAAAATTAAGATATCCAATCCCTCCCGCCACTGTTTCCCTACCCAGATATATACAGAAGGAAATTAATTATTCTGACAGGATTTTATTATTGCCACACCAAGCTGTATTACTGCAAACCACTGTACCAGTGATTCTCAACCTTCCTAATGCCACAACCCTTTAATACAGTTCCTCACGTTGTGGTGACCTCCCAACCATAAAATTATTTTCCTTGCTACCTCATAATTGTAATTTTGCTACTGTTATGAATCGTAATGTAAATATCTGATATGCAGGATGTATTTTCATTGTTACAAATTGAACATAACTCACAGATTGAGAACCGCTGCACTATACCAAGGGAAGTCTGGATGCTAAAACCCAGTGTTTTTTTCCAGGTATAAATGTTAAGCTAATAGTATATAATTTCCTAAGTTTAATTTCCTACCTTTCCCCACCCCCACCAGATACATTTTCCTTTGTCCTTTTTGATTCCCAGGGCACAGAATTGTAACAGGAGTTAGGGTATTAAAAAACATAGAGGTGCATTGTGGGGGAGAGTTGTTAGAAGCACACACTTTTATAAAGGGACAAGGACAAAGTAGAGAATAGAACAAGTGGGGGGTGGAATAGGAAGGAGGGAAATATACAGGTACTGGGGTAAGGAGATCCATCTTGCCCTACCGGAAAGTCAGAGGGGTGATGGGGGAGGATATAGGAGAGAGCTGATTGGGGGAGGGGTATACAGGGAGATTGCTGTTTTGGGGTGGTGGGTAGGGGAAAGATGGGGAGAAAATCTGTAAATCAAAATCTCATGGAAATGAATGATGTAAACTAAAAATAAACAAAAGTTTAAAAAAAACATAGAGGTGCTAATAGTATATGCATCTTTCTGCAACATAGAAACAACTGAGTTTAGCACCTGGTTACCAAGAAAAAAATAGCTAAAATAGGAAACTATAAGAAGTTCCCATCAAGTGAGTACCTCCACAGCCTACCACACACCACTTTCCCTGCCACCTCCTCTGGCAGCAGTGTCCCTGGCAACAGCCTTGTGGTGCCCCAGAGTCCTCCCTCACTTTCCACTGAAAGAATTTGTCAATGTTTTATATAAAACTCTGGGCACAGGTTTCTAAGATTTTTAGCTGTAGCTCTGCCAAGGCACTTCCATGAGGAGAAGTATAGCTGAGCACCTTGAATCAGATTTAAGCAAATGGAACCTGCAAAGGTGAATAAATTGAATCTGAAATTATAACATACAGATCTTTTTGAGCTTAAAGCTTCATGAATTCTCATTCCACATGTTCTCTGGAGATGGATGACAACTGATTAGTTTGGGTGAAAGGGAAGTGTGGATGGGCAGTTAAGTGGCACATGGATAGAGTGCCTGGACTAGAGTCAGAAACTCATCTTCCTGAGTTCAAATCTAGCCTCAGACCCTTACTAGCTGTGTGACCCTGAGTAAGTCACTTAACCCTGTTTGCCTCAGTTCCTCATCTGTAAAATGAACTAGAGAAGGAAATATCAAACCATTCCAATTTCTTTGCCAAGAAAAAGAGAGAGAGAGAGAGAGAGAGAGATTGAGGTATGCAGGGTAGGTATTGCAGAAGAAGTGGTACTTGATGTGAACTTCAAAGATTATCAGATAGATAGAGAGAAGAGGGACAACATCCCAGAAAATAGAAATTATCTAAGTAAAGGTCCAGAGACAAAAATATGGTATGTGTACAATATAACACTCCACTCATTTAAAGATCAGACCTCTTGAGCCATAGGTCCTTCAAAATGCAGCCTTGAACATAAACCTGAAGGAGCTATGTCATGAAAATGACTCCTGCAAAATCTGTACACTTCTATCACAAACACAGGGTCTCGGGTCTTCGGACAGGAATATGTAGTAACAAAGAAGACTGACCTAATCTTTTTATTTTTCTGGTTTCCCCATATGTAAAGCACTTTGCAAACCCCAAAGTATCATATAAATGCTAGATATGATTATTCTTCCTTTCTCAAAAAAAAAAAAGTAGCAGATTAGAAACAGCCAGAGATAAAGAAGAGAAGATTGTAGGTCAAAGCTGACACATGGAAAGGGTACAATGGACAAAGGTGAGAGAGCCAAATGGTCATTAGCAGTCTGGAAGCCATTCGATGTTGAGTGGGATTTGAGTAGGGGAAAAGAGTTCTACATCTCAATATGAAAATTTAAAAATTAAATGAAAATTTTAAAATGATGAAAGTATGGTCAATAAGCTTTTTAACAAGGACAGGAAATGTGCATATACTTCAAAAAGTATCCAAGATGCTTAAATGTACATGGGAGGTGTGTGTATACATATATGTATACACATATACATAGACACACATGCATACATATATACATACATGTGTGCACATGTGTAAACGTGCATACATATACAGGGGAAGCTAGATGGTACAGTGGATAGAGTGCCAAGCCTAGAGTCAGGAAGACTCTGACCTCAGAACCTTGCTAGCTTTATGACCCTGGGCAAGTCACTTAACCCTGTTTGCCTCCATTTCCTCATCTGTAAAATGAGCTTGAGAAGGTAAAAAAAAAAAAAAAAAACCCTTCCAGTATCTTTCCCAAGAAAATCCCAAATGGGTTCATAAATGAGATATGAAGAAAAAAAATTGTATAGAGAAATGTGTATGTATATACACTACACATACATGCACATACACACACACATATATCTATATATATATATATATATATATATAAAGTTTCATTGCTTAAAGAAGTAAATTTCAATTATCTCAAAAATTCATTTCTATGAAATAGAAATCTCATTTTCCAGGGAGGTTAAATAAATGGTCTATGTCTGTTTATGTATATAGTTTGGCTAAAAACCTTCATTGATAGGTGAATTAGACAGCAGTATTCATATTGATACTATCGTCCTTCATGTTAAGGATGGGTTATTTAAATTAAGGTTTTTGCTTCTTTACAAAGTTAATCCTCTGAAATGATACTGAAGTGCAAAAGCTAAACTGCTATACTTGTATTCATCTTTGGTTCCTAGCAAGAATTTTCCTATATTCTTTGGATGTGTTGAGAACCTTTAGTAATAAACCATTAGGTTGAGAACAGTCCTGCCAGGATAGGCATAATTAGTTTCATGATTAATATTAGTAATGACTTTTATAGTATGCTTCCAACTTTGGTAGTTTCTCCTATAAAAAAATTCTTCTCCTTGCAAGCAGTTGGGTATAGTACAAAGAACACACTGAGTAAGAAGTCTATTGAGTTCAAGTCTTGGCTAAGCTACTTATTAGTTGTATGATACCAGAGAAATCATTTAATCTCTCTTAGGTTTGGTTTCCTCCATTATAATATGAGAGAACAGGATAACTTGACCTCTACAGTGTCTTCTACTCATATGAGTCTATAAAAACAAAGAGCACTATTTTTCCTTTACTCATCCTAAACAAATATTTATTAAGTATCTACTGAATATTGATCCCAACATCAGGTCCTGGAAAAGCAAAGTATGTTAAGATATAGTCCCTGCTCTCTAGAAGGTTCTAATTTGGTTGAACAGCAGTAACTATACCTGAAAAAATTTACTAACAATATCAGATAGCACAGTTTCAGTTTCAAAAGAAGGAATTAATGAAAAAAGTATTTATTAAGCATTTACTTGGTAAAAGCACTGTGAAAACCACTCAGAGTAGAAGCAGAAAAATAAGAAAACCCCTGTTCTCAGGTGCTCATATTCTAATGAAAGAGACAACACCACAAGAACTTTCTTTTCTGGATCTTCAGTAGCTATGGTTGTAGCACCTGTAACCATTCTGGAGAATAACTTGGAACTACGCCCAAAGGTTATACAACTGTGCATACCCTTTGACTCAGTAATAATACTACTATATCCCAAAGATATCAAAGAAAAAGGAAAAGGACCTATGTACAAAAACATTTATAGCAGATTTTTTTGTAGTGACAAAGAATTGGAAATTGAGGCATGCCCACCAATTGGAGAATGACTAAACAAGTTATGGCACATGATTGTAATGGAATATTATTGTACTATAAGAAACGATGAGCAAAATGGTTTCAGAAAACCCTAGAAAGACTCACATGAACAATGCAAAGTGAACAGAACCAGAACAGAACATACAGTAACCACAATATTGTATAATGATCAACAATGAATGAGTTAGTCAGTCTCATCAATATAATGATCCAAGACAATTCCAAAGGACTTATGATGAAAATGCTATCTACCTCCAGAGAAAGAACCAAATGCAGACCAAAGAATACTTTTTTTAACTTATTTTTCTTGGTTTCGGGGGAGGTGGTTGGTCTGTGTTTTCTTTCACAACAGAGTTAATATGAAAATGTTTTAAATGACTGCCCACATATAGTCTATATTAAATTGCTTGACTTCTCAGGGAGAGGGAAAAGAAGAGAGGAAGGAAAAGAATTTGGAACTCAAGATTTTAAACAATTGTTAAAATTGTTTTTACATGTAATTAGAAAAAATAAAATATTTTAAAAAGGAAAAAAAGTGATTTTGAAAGACTTAAGAACTTCAATCAATAATCATTGTCAATTATGATTCCCTAAGGAATGGTGATAAGACATGGTACCTACCTTCTTACAGAGAAGTAAATTCAGGCTACAAAATGAGACATAGATTTTTGGACATGGTCATCATGAGACTTTGTTTTGCTGGACTATTCATATCTGAGACCAAAAACTTATTTTTATTTCTTTAAGTGGGATGGGTGGGGGTTTGGGAAAACAGTGAGGGACTAGAGTGGGATTACCAAAATGAAAAAAGGGGAAGAAAAAAGTAAGAAAAGAGGATCATTGAAGCATTTTTTAAAATCATAAAAAGAACAGAACAAAGGTTAGTAGGAAACATAAAGAGGATAGCTTTGAAAGACAAAACAGGTTAGATGTATTGTGTGCTTTAAAAGAAAAGTGAATTGCTCATGATGCAGATTCATGGTTTCATTGTGCAGATTCATATTTCATTCTCTATTCTCCTTTGTCTATGAAAATGTTTGTCCTGTTTGGTTTTTATTAAGTTCATTACATAAAAATAAAAATACTATTTCCAAATGCTTCTAGAATTTAGATAATAAAAGGAGAATGGAGATTAGAATGTACAAAATGTATTTGGGAATACATTTGGGAAACATTTGTCCAGTGTCTTTTTCAAGTTTATTATACTATTGGTCAGGGAACCAGTGATGATCACGAGCTCCTTTTTACTTTTTGCGGTAGCAAAAAACTGAAAACAAATTGGGTGACCATCAATAGGAGAATGATCAAATAAATTGTTAATATGTGAATGCAACAGAGTATTACTGAACCATAATGAAGTATGAATTTGAAGAATTCAGAGAAAAATGGGAAGTTTTGTATGAAATGATATAGATTAAAGAAAGCAGAACCAGAGCAATGTATCCAATGACAATAATAATGTAAAGGCAAACATGGAAGGACATTGGAAAACAGATCATATCAGTTGGAAATCAGATTGGTCACAATGACCAATCTTAGTTCCAAAGAACTTCCTCAGCACAGTGATGGTAGATCAGTTAAGGTATGATAAAGCCAGCTCAAACCAAATAGGGAGAGTTCATCCTTAAATTTTCATCGTGAGCACTTAACACCTTGAAAATTCACAAAAGCTACACATCAGGGCTTGAGTTATTGATTGTTGTTGGGGTTTTTTTTTATAACCTAGATTTAAGAAAGTGATAGCCAAATTGTAATAATGCAGCTTAAACATTTATCATCGTACCACTGACAGTCAAGGAATATTACACCTCTGTAAGTTACTAAATATTAGACTTTGCTTAACTATTTTTCTTCATTATGAAGGTAAGTTCTAAGAGGTTTGAGGCATTGTACCATTATTGTGAGGTAATTGTGGTGTGGAGGAAAAGCAAAAAGCATAAAAAATGTTTTTTTAAGGCCCTACATCCCCCCCCCCCCCAATGTATTACCGAAATACGCAGTGATCATTTGTTTATCAGTTGCGATTTTCTAAGTGTGTGCTCAGTGTAAACTGGATAGAAATTTCCAGCTCTAGTTATGCACTGGTAGTTTACAAATTAATGGTTTATACTTGCTAGAGGAAGGATACATAAGAACTTCATAAGAGGAAAGGCATCACTTTGAAATTCAGATTTCAGGAACAGATTTTTTTTGTTGTCATTCAAATTGGTTACACTGGTACTTCTAACTCCCTTATTGTGAGATTATAACGTATCACCATGTAGAGAGTAAGGCCAGACAAATTCATTGACTATGTTCTTATTCAGATCAATCTTCTGGATGTAACTCATTGATTGCCACTGGCTCTGTGTAGGTCCTATATTAGAGCAATGGTGCCACCTTGTGGTAAGAATTATTTCATTTGGGAGGACTTCCCATGGATGAGAACATTCTTCAGAAACAGCCTCATTCCCAATCAGGATCAACACTGGCTAGGACCTCACCAAAGACTGACTGAGACATGATTAAAAGGTCATGAAGAATTCCTCCTAAACATCATGTACCAAAGCTTTAAGAGCACAAAGGCATCCTGATACTAAGTGTAATAGGTAGTTGTCCCAATATTCAATTCAAATCAACAAGCATTTATTATGTTCCTATATGTATAAGAAATCAAGTTAGGGACCAAGGAAGATTTTTTAAAAATACATATAATACCCTTATTATATCCCTTAAGGGTTTTGCCCTGTATTTGAGAAGAAAAAAAAGCTATATTAGAATTTGATAAGTGCATTTTGTTGTTGTTCAGTCCTTTCAGTTGTATCTGACTCTACATGACCCCATTTAAGGTTTTCTTGGCAGAGATAATGGAGTGGTTTGCCAGTTCCAGTTCATTTTACAGATGAGAAAACTGAGACAAAAGGCGTTAAGTAACTTGCCCAGGGTCACACATCTAAGTGTTGGAGGTCAAATTTGAGCTCAGTAAGATGAATCTTCCTGACTTGAGACTCAGTGTTCTATCCATGTACTACCTAGTTGCTAAGTGCATAGGAGGAGTCAAATACAGTGATGTCAGAGGTTTAGATAGGAAAAGATCACTTGCAACTAGAGGAATCAGGAAAGATTTTTAATAGAAACAGTAGCAACCAAGATGACCTTGAAGGAAGAGAAAGATTTAGTGCATCATACTACCAACCTATAAGCACCATGAGGGCAGGGAATCTATTTAATATTTATAATTCTCCAGAACACAGTGGGCACTTAATAAATGGAGGATACATTCAATAAATTGGAATGGAACTGAATCCTCAGAGATACAGGGTACAATTTATTCCAGGCATGGGAAAATAGCATGTGCACATGATAAAGTGAGTCAAAGAACAAGATGAGATCAGACTAGCCAGTCATCCAGTTTGGCTAGAATACGGAGCTTGTGAAGGGAATAGCGTGAAATGAGGCCAGAAAAGCAAGTTAGAAGCCAGATTGTGGACATCCTTAAATAAAGGTTAAGAAACTAAATTTTGTCTTTTATGTAAGGGAGTTTTTAAGCAGGGAAGACATGACCAGACCTCTGCATTAGAAAGATTACTTTGGCCCTCATATGAAGGATAGGTTGAAAAAAGGAGAAACTGGAACCAGAAAGATCAGTAGCAGGCTGTTCCAATAGCCTAAACCAGAGATACTATGAGTATAGAGATGGTATAGAAGTATCACAAAGGTAGTAGAATTAATAGAAGTGTTCAAATGATTGGATGAGTCTTAGAGAGAGGGAAGATGGTAATACTATCAAGAGAAACAGGCAGAAAAAGTTAGGAGGAGTATCAGGATTAAGAAGGAAGATAAATTCAGATTTAGGCATAAGTTTTAAATGGGATATCCAGGTAGAGTCATCAAATAGGTAATTAGATATTTAGAACTGAAGTTTAGAGAAGAGGACGAAGGTAGAGACATACAGTCATCCACATAAAAATGATAAGTGAAAACGTGGGTGTGACTTGGTAAGGCAGCAGTGTTTAGTGGATAATGCTAGATTTGGAGCCAGGAAAACCTGAGTTCAAATCCCATTTTGAAAATTTATTAGCCTTGTGACTTCATCTCTCAGGCCCTCAGTTTCCTTATCTACAAAATGAAAGGGTTAGATTCAACTTCTAACCTTTTCAACTCTAACTCTGTGGTCTTAAAATCCTATGAGTGAATAAGATGATTAAGGGACAGAATGTATGGAGAGAAAAAAAGGACAGAGAATGAAAATGCAGTGGATAATGTCCAAAGTTGAGTGGTATAAGAAAGAAGAAAAATCAGCAAAGGATACTGAGAAAAAGTGGAATTAGAGGTAGTAGGAAAACTAGGATGGAGAAATACTAAAGAAGTTAAAGAAGAGATAGTCAAGCATATAGAACATTGCAGAAAAATCAAGAAGAATAAGAAGTGTACCCTAAATGGCACTATGAAAGATCTTTGATCCTTTATACTCCAGCCTCCCTACTGGAGTGAGTAAAACTGAATTTCACCTAAGCTTTATCTCTCTCACCTAAACCATACTTGTTTCTACCTTGTCCCCTTTCCTTTCTTACAAGGTAGACAGAGATTTAATCAGTCATACCCTGATTAGCTAGCTAACTCTTAGTCTAGGGTTAATATAGTGGTCCTCAGGTTCATCTGGTTCCTTTTCAAAGTTTTATGGAGTTTATAGTAGACAAAAGAGACTGAAGTTAGGAAAATTCTTAAAATTCAGAGAGAGGTTTGGGTTTCCATCCTAATTTAAAGTTTTATGTATCTAATGAATTGTTGATAGAGTTGTGAACTGATCTAACCATTCTGGAGAGCAATTTGGAGCTATGCCCAAAGGGTCATAAAACTATGCATACCCTTTGATCCAGTAATACCAGTACCAGGTCTGTATCCTGAAGAGATTAGAAAAAGAACCCGTCTACACAAAAAATATTTATAGAAATTCTTTTTTTGTGAGAAGAATTGGAAATCGAGGGTATGTCCATCAATTGAGGAATGACTGAACAAATTGTGGTATATGATTGTGATGGAATATTATTGTGCTATAAAAAATGACAAGCAAGATGATTAAAAAAAACAAACCTGGAAAGACTTCCATGAATTGATACAAAGTAAAGTGAGAAGAATCAGGAGAACATTGTACACAATAATAGCAATATTATATGATGATCAACACTGAATGACTTAGCTATTCTCAGCAATACAGTGATCAAAGATAATCCCAAAGGACTCATGATCAAAACTGTTATCCATCTCCAGAGAAAAAACTGATGTTGTCTGATACAGACTGAAGTATACTATTTTTTCCTTTCTTTCTTTCCCTTTCTTTCTTTCTTTTAGTCTTCTTGCACAAAATAGCTAACATGGAAATGTTTTACATGATTACACACACATAACCTATATCAGATTGCTTACCATCTTGGGGAGAGAGGAAGGGAAAGAAAAAGACAATTTGGAACTCAAAACTTTTTTTAAAATGTTAAAAGTTGTTTTAACTCCAAAGGACTCATGATGGAAAAGGCTACCCACATCCAGAGAAAAATGTAGAGTCTGAATGCAGACTGAAACAAATTACTTGTTCTCTGTCTTTTTTGTTTTGTTCTATTCCTTCTTTCTCATTCTTCATTCCATTGGTTATAATCCTTCTTTATAATTTGACTAATGTTTAATGTGAAGGTATTTGTAGAACCTATAATCGATTGCATGTTGCCATAAGGGAGGAGGGGGGAGGAGATAGAGGGGGAGAAAATTTTGGAACTCAAAAGCTCGTGGAACTAAATGTTGTAAACTAAAAGTAAATTAATTAATTAATTAATTAATTTTTAAGAAGAAAAATGTTAAAAGTTGTTTTTACATGTAATTGGGGGCAGAGATTTAAGTAAAGTTTTGTATATCTCTCTAGCTAATCCCTGACCTATTTACATTTAGAGCAAAATCGGGACTTGGGAAACATGTAAAAAGATAAAGCTGAGTATATTATAATGTCTGTTCCTGGAAAGGCACAGAAAGGAAAAGTTTGAAAAAGAGTAAACCTTTCCTCTGTCTATAAAGAGGAGAATAAAACTAATAATTTCAGTTCAGGTCCTATACTCTGAGATCCTTGCTGGGTCTACTTTGATCTCTGTCTTCTTTCCTACAACTCAGCCCTCCTTCCAATTTCTCCTTTTCAGTTTTTCCTTTCAGTTGTTCCCTCTAGGCCACTGATTCTTCCTAACTCATTAAGTCCCTGTCGGGGCTGGGGACTGTCTCCCCCACAACTACTCCTCTCAGCTCTTATAGTCCTGTTCCTTCCTTTCAGTCTCTATTATAGACAATGTGTTTTCCTTTAAGAACTCCCAGGAGTCACTCAATATCACCTTCCATTTAAAAAACAACAATAGTCCCAAATGACTCTCAGAGCTGAGAGAGAATGTTTGTCCCTATCAACTATAAGTCACAGAATTCCAGTAAGTTTCCAAATCTCTTACTACAAGAATAAGAAGAAATCACTGGATTTGGCAATTAAGTAGTCGTAGTGTTCTTGAAATGAGGCATTTAAGAAGATCATCTCATCCTCTGACACCAGAGAGTGTGGGTGAAGACACAGAGAACTTTTTTTCAAGGAGATGAAACAAGGGAGCCCAAGATAGATGGTTTCCATCTTCTCAGAAAAGGAGTTAAGAAAAACTGCTAAGAAAGAAAAGAGCAAGGGTTGGGGGCTTGAGAAAAGAGAAGGTCAGAATCAGTGACCTTCTGAGATATGATAGAGTTGAGAAGAAATGGGGGAAAAAGACTGGTAGGCACCTGTGAGGACACAATTGATTTTTAGAGGACCCGATATTTAAAAATTCCTTCAGTAGTACAATATTCCTCCAAAGCAGGGCAAAGAAGGTGAGGGGAGAATCCAGGGTTGTCAATGAGCAGAAAAAGGAACAGTAGAAGTTTAAAGTGGCAAAGGATCCAAACATTGATGAGCATCTATAGTGAATTAGCCTGTCAGAGGAGCAAGCCTATGAAGGATAAGAAGCAAAGTCCTGTAGTTAGTTATCCTCACTCCTAGAGTGAGGATGAGGTGGAGAAAAGAGAAGGGAAATCAGGGGACTTGAAGTCATGATAAAAGTGAAAAGTCATGAAAAAAGTGAAGGTTAGGAGAAGTGGAAATACAGGTGACCCTTTCAACTCTAAGATCAGTGATTCTAAGTCCCTTCCAATTCAAAGACTATGAATCTATAATTCTAGGTGGAACATATATAGAAAATAGATACCTACAGGAGAATTCAGTCATCAAATAGTTCTTGAGTTAGACTCCGTGCTAAATGTTTGATGGAGAGGTAGAGGAAGATACAGGAAAATGAAAAAAATATCCCTGTTATTAGTTTATGGTCTGGTTGGAGAGATAAGGCAGATGCATATGAAACAATAGAAATATACATACATATATATGTCGTGTGTTATACTCATATATGACAGTACATAATTGTTTAATTGGGCAGTTTAGAGAAGATGGAGATCAATAAGAGCAAAAGCAGTCCCGGAAGGCTTCATGAAGGAGCTAGAATGTGAATTGGGCCTTGAAAAATAAGCAGTATTTGGATAGATGAAGAGGAAAAAGAAGAAAATGAAGAATGTCATGAATTGAGGCAGAGAGAATAAAGAACATGACATGTTGAGGGTGATCAATTTAACTAGAGTGGAAGATGCACACTAAAGAGTATGGAGAAATAAATTCAATGGTAATGGGGGGAGCAGGGACAAAATCCCTAAAATGTCCTTGCAGTGGGTGGGGTCAAAAGGAGCGCTAAGTAAAAGTTTAACTGTGAAGGTGCAATAAAGCTCAGCTGCCAACAGTAAACACAGGCAAGTTGCAGCCAATGAACAACTCCAGCAGCAGCAGCAGAGAGTAAAGGCTGCAAAGGAAAATGTAGGAAAGTAGCAGAACTTTTCATTGACAAAAACTTCATGTCAACCCCAAAGTGCAAAGAGCCTTCATCCGTAGCCATTGCACGTGCACTGAAAACCCAAAGTGGGCCAGTGGGAACATGCAAGGCAGATGGGACTGTTGGTTATATATGAGTCTTTCTAGAGAGAGCCACATGCACAGATTATAGTCACTTTCTCTAATGTCATCTTGAAATGTAAAGAATAATCATTCAGTAAGTAAATTAATCAACAAGCATTTATTAAGTACTTACTATGTTCCAGGCTCTATGCTAAACACTGGTCCATACTGCTTGCCCTCAGTAATACCTTAGAAAGACAGTGAGTTGGATGAATTCAGAGAGAAAGCTAGTAATACTCAATATTATCTAACTAAACCTTCTTCTACAAGCTTAGTATCATGTTTTGGGGGACTCAGCTAGGACTCAGTGGGGCTTTTCAGAAGAATCAGACCAGTCAACCAATTCTAAAAGCAATAAGTCCTTTTATTTGCTACATTTTAGGGACCATCAGATGGCTTAAATGGAGATACCCACAGAAGTATAGAATGGGAAAGAGGGATGAAGGAAAGGGTACTAGAAAAATACTCATTCATACCCTGCATCCTGCCAATAACTCCTCCAAAGTAGGACAGTAAACTAATACAGGACAGGTGTTGGACCTGGTCCAAAGCATGATGGAGAAAAGCAGAGATGCCAACAGGGAGCCTGCAGCACATGGTATTTAGGCCAGGACAAGAGTGAGGAAGGAGTCCATGACAGTTCTTCAGAAGGCTGCTCTGGAAACTTGGTTCATCATTACACCAAAATGTCATCTGTTCAACGGGCAGAACTCATGCATTCACTCAATACATAAGCAAAACTTAGGGAGCTAAAGAAGGCCAGGTGTTTCATAGGAAAGTGAGGGATCCTGCTTATGCAGGTCCTGTCTAATTCCCACCTTTGATGTCATAGTCAGGAATTACCAGTTAGGAAATTAGAAGTTTCTAGGTTGGAAGGGTTTAGGAATAGAAGGTTCCCTGTGGGGAGAGGGCTGGTCAGAAAAGGATCAGGTCAGAAAGAAAGAGATAATAGGCAAGAGGATAGTGGTAGACTATTTGCCTTTTACTACGCTGGGTAGGCAACACACCCAACTGTCATAAAATACCAGAGCTTTGGGGAAATAGACTAATTCAAACATTTAACTCACCAACACTGTATACACTGCTTCCTGATCCTGCACTGATCTTGGCTTGAAATTCCTGCTCTTGTATCTAAATTCTTACCCCATCTCAATCTCCAGGATTTTAGTACTCCAGAAAAATAAGATTAATGACCTGACCCAATCTTTGGTTTTGGTTAGAATTAATTTATTCTCAGAGGGATTACCTCAGAGGGAAGGCACTAGTACTGGGGACTGGGAAAGGTTTCTTGAAGAAGGTTAGACTTTAGCAGAAACTTGAAGGAAGCCAAGGAAATGAAGAGGTAGAAATGAGAAGGGAGAGCATCTCAGGCATGGGGGACAGCCAGTGAAAATGCCTGAAGTCTGAAGATAGAGTGTCTTGAGGGAAGAACAGCAAGGAGACAAGTGTCACTAAATCACAGAGTAAATAAAGGGAGAAAGGTGAAAAACTGGAAGGATAAGAAGGGGTCAGGTAATAAAGGGCTTTGAAAGTCAAACAGAGGATTTTATATTTGATCCTGGAAGTGTTGGGAACCACTAGAGTTTATGGAATAGGCCAGAGAATGACATAGTCAGACCTGAGCTTTAGGAACATCAAATTGACAGATGAGTGGAAGATAGGTTGAAATGGAGAGAAATTGTGGCAGACTAATAGTCAACCCTTTAATACTCATATGTGGGCGTATCTGCATGTGGGCGGACCCACCTGGAGACCGATAGAGGAGCTGTGTCTCGGTTCCTAAGACCATTGGAAATATGTGTTTTCTGATGGTCTTAGGCAACCCCTATGACCTCTGTGAAAAGGTTGTTCGATCCCCAAAGGGGTCACAACCCACAGGTTGAGAACCACTGGCATAGGAGTTTTAAGGAAGGATTGGAAGGGAATTCTAAAGGTTGACATTAATTAAGACTAGGAGAAAACTTTGACTAGCATTATCTGGTTGTTAGGTTGAGAGAGATAAGTCAGGAGGCCTGGCTGATTCAATTTCTGTATTCTCTGTATAGATATAAGGTTCTCAAATGGGATTTTTCTGAAAAGTTAAGAAAAGGATAATCAATGATTATTTCTTTAAAGAAAAAGAAACCCCCCTGAATGTGCCTATTTGACTCTTTCTGTAACATAGTTAGGATTTGTTATCATCTATGCAAATGACTTTTGACGTGTGCTAACAACCAGAGTAAATGTTAAAGGTTAATGGATAGTGTAGATAAGCAAGATTCTCCCAAGAACAGCTTAGACAACCCGGAGCCTCTCAGTCTCAGATGACCAATAAATGAAACACAAGTGCCCAGGTGGGAGGCACTGGATTGTGAAAGAAAAGAATATATTAGCTGAACAAGGTCAGAGAGAAATGAGGATATTCTATAGTGCCAGAAGAATTTTGTTTTGTTTTGCTTTTGTTAGGATAGGATAAAATCATTCAACTAGTTAATCCTTAAATTAATAGATGTTAGGAAAAACTATGATTTCTCAGAGAATAAAAATTAAACTAATTTTAAGACATTTTTCCTGAAAAGGAAACATTCCAACTACCTTAAAAAGATCAATCCTTTTTCATATTTTTAACTTCCTAAGCCCGGAAT
This sequence comes from Pseudochirops corinnae, assembly GCA_028646515.1. Lineage (NCBI taxonomy): Eukaryota > Metazoa > Chordata > Mammalia > Diprotodontia > Pseudocheiridae > Pseudochirops > Pseudochirops corinnae. The sequence continues at coordinate 174,202,491 of CM053588.1, forward strand.
TCACATGAACTAGAGCTAAAGTGAGATAATTATCTCTGCTCACTCAACCAGTCTATCTTTTGGTATTGTAGTTACAGCTGAGGTCATACAACCATAGAATCCCAGCATTGGAAGAAGCCTCACAAATCTCAATATCTTAAGCAAGAAATTTCTCTCCATGCCCATCAACTGGGAAATGACTGAACAAGATGTGGCATATGATTGTAATGGAGCACTATTATGCTCTAAGAAATGACAAGCACCCAGCTTACAGAAAAACCTGGGATGATTTCCAACTGATGCAGAGTGAAGTGAGCAGAACCAGGAGAATAGTGTACATAGTAACAACAATATCATGCAATGATCAACTATGAATGATTTGGATATACCTCAGCAATATAATGATCCAAGACAATTCCAAAAGATTCATGATGAAAAATGTTATCCACCTCCAGAGAAAGAACGAATAAAGTCTGAATGCAGATCAAAGCATGCTATTTTTTACTTTTTTCATATTTTTGTCTGTTTTCTTTTATAATATGACCAATATGGAAATGTGTTTTGCATGATTACACATATATAATTCATATAAAATTACTTGTCATCTCAGGGAGTTAGGTAGTTGAGGGAAAGAAGAAGAGAAATCTGAAACTCAAAAAAATTTTAAAAGAATGTTTAAAATTGTTTTTACATGTAATTGGAAAAAATGAAATATTATTCAAAAAGGAAAGAAAATCATCTCTACAACATCCCTAACCTTGAAGACTTCTAATAATAAGAACCTACTCAATGAGCAATTCCATTCTGCTTGGGGATTGCTCTAATTATCAGGAAGCTTTTCCATACGTGGAGATAAAATCCTTCTTTGAATCATTTCCACCATACAAACAAAACAAGCCTTAGATAATTTCTCTTCTCCAAACCATTGCCAGTCTTTTTTTTTTTAAATTATTTTTAACTTCTGGATAAAACAAGCATTTTCATAACACAGTACAATAAAAAAAGATGACTGTACATGAAACTACAAATCTATGCTGCACGACTTGCTATTCTTTTCAAATATGCAACAAAATTACCATGTAAATTTTTTTCTTCCCTCCCCCACACAGACATGGTTACCATTAGACACAAACAGGCACACACACACACACACACACAAAAAATTGTTCTATACACAATTCTTTTTATCAGTTCTTTCTCTGGATGTAGATAGCATCTTTCTTGATATGTCCTTGTTAGTTAATTTGGGTATTTATAATAGACAAAATAACTTATTCTCTCAAAGTCATTCTTAAAACAATATTGCTGTTACTGTATACAGTGATCTCTTTGTTCTCCTCATTTCACTTTGTTACTTCATGCAACTCTTTCCATGTTTTTTTCTAAAATCATCAAGTTCATCATGACTTATGGCACAGTAGTATTCCATCACAATCATATACAACAACCTGTTCAGTCAGTCTCCAACCGACAGGCATTCCTGAAATTTCCAGTTCTTTGCCACACAAAGAGAGCTACCATCAACATTTTAGAACATATAAATTATTTTCCTTTTTCCTTTATCATCTTTGGAAACATACCAAGTAGTGGTATTGCTGGGTCAAAGGGTATAGGTAATTTAATAACTCTTTGATGTAATTCCAGATTGCTCTCCAAAATGGTTGCATTTTACAATTTGTGAACCCAACTATCTTCTTGTCATGGCAGATTTGATCTCCATAGACCATATCCTGGAGTAGTTAATTCACTCAATTTGGGAAATCTTCCCCTGGTACTAAATTGTCCTGATTAGTGAACAAATGGATATAGAAATCTCCTTTATCTAACCTGGTTTAGAGCAGACCATGCTTTACCTCCCCATCCAGTTATCCCCTCTCTTCATCTTCTTGCCATTCATCCTACTCCCAGGTACAGAACTTCCCTGGGAACAAAAACACCATCTTTACACCTCTTGCTCTAGAAATAGTCATAAAATCAAGACTACCATTGCCTCTGGAAAGGGCCCACCAATCAGCCTCCCTGTGGATACAGTTGCTACCCCCTTACACTTCTCAGACCAAAATGCCCGTCCCTGACCACCACTTCCTTATGTAGGCCATCTCCCCCGTACAAACTGTTAGCTCCTTAATAGCCCCATTTGCCTGGCTTTTGAATTGGTATTACTAGCATTTAGTACAGTTTCTGGAATGTAGCTAACACTTTAAATGCCTTTTCATTCATGAGCAACAGTAAAGATAACTGGTAGGAGATATTCAGGATCAACTATAAGAGAATGTTGCTTAGAGACTGGACATTAATTTGCATTAGAAAAGGAAGATTCCATGGACTTGAACTAAGGATTTCAATGTAGGTAAAGAAAGAAAGGGCTGCTACTCTCATTGAATTTGGCTTAGGGAGGAATGACATACACTCTAAATTGGGCATCTTGCCCTACAGGAGAGTAGGGAGGAAGGGGATGAGAGTGGGAATGATGGAGGGGAGGGCAGGTTGGGGGGGGAGGGTTGTTAGAAGCACATACTTTTGCAAAGGGACAGGGACAAAGTAGAGAATAGAACAAGTTGGGGGCAGGATAGGATGGAGGGAAATATAGTCAGTCTTTCACAATATGTCTATTGTGTAGATGTTTTGCGTAAATACACATATACAGCCTGTATTGAATTGCTTGTCTTCCCAGTGGGGTTGGGGGACAAGGG
>CM053588.1:174205662-174236988 GCA_028646515.1 Pseudochirops corinnae
GTATTTAATTGCTTGTCCTTCTAGTGGGGTGGGTGATGAGGGAGGAAGGGAAAGAATGTAGAATTTAAAGTTCTATAACCAAATGTTAAAAATATATATGTATATTATATACAATTATTATTATTATTATTATTATTATTATTATTAACTACATCCAACTGGGAATTAAGATGCACAGGCACTGTGGTAGGGAAATCCATCCTGCCCTACCAGAAAGTCAGAGGGGCAAGGGGGAGGACGTAGAAGAGAGCACAGTAGGGGAGGAGTTATACAGTGGGATGGCTGTTTTGAGGTGTTGGGTAGGGGAAAGATGGGGAGAAAATCTGTAACTCAAAATCTCGTGGAAATGATGTTAACAAGAAAATAATTAATTAAAAAAAGAAAAAATCTGTGCCTCGGTTTCATCAATTGTCAAACGTAATACCTGTTTTGCCTACTTCATAGGGCTATTGTGAAAAATCAAACTTGTCAATAGATGTGAAAGTAATTTGGAAAGTTTACAAAATGTTATATAAAGGCAAAAAGTTTCACTTGCCTCAAGTTCATTAATAGTATTAGACAAGCAGGGCTACTAGGTGGTATAGTAGAAAGAGCACCAGCCCTGAAGACAGGAGGGCATGGGTTCAAATCCAGCCTCAAACACTCACTAGCTGTGTGACCCTAGGCAAATCACTTTATCCCAATTGCCTCAAAACAAAATAGTAGCAAACTAAAATATTACAGTTGCCTGTAGTTAGGATTCAACTTGATCATTAGGAATCAATTTAACAAATATCTGTTAAGTACCTACTGTAAGGAAAGCATTGTACTGGTATGATTTTAAAAAATGCAGTAAGACTCTGTCCCTATCCTCATGGACCTTAGAGTTTAGCAGGGGGATAGGACACATAAAAAAAATAACTATGGTACAAAATAAAACATGATATGTGCTTGTAACAGTTATAAAACAAAGTACTATGTTAGATTCTAAATAAAAGAGATCATTACTTACTTAAGAGGCAATCAGGGAAAACATTTTTGGAAGAAATGTCATGTGAGTTAGATTTTTAGGATTTACAGGAATTCAATAGGTAAAGGGGCGGAAGATAGTTCAAATATAAGAAGCAGTGTAAGGAAAAATCATGGAGGTAGGAAAATACAGGGCATGTACAGTGGACAGTCAACAATCCCCTCAGGTTATAACAAAGTAAATGAAGAGAAGTATGAGAAAGGTCAAGTGCATATAGATTAGGAAGACCCTAGGATGCCAGTTTAAGAAGTAGGAACATTACTGGCTGGATAAATAGGATCCAGTGAAGGGTTTTGAACAGAGGAGTGATATGACCAGGTTTAGGGGTAATGAAGACTAGTCTTAGAGTGATATAAAGGATGAATTAGAATCAGAAAAGAATGGAGTCAAAAACAAAATGAAACAAAACCTATAAGGACCTTATTGCCATGGTCCAGGAAGGAGGGTGTGTATGTATGACATACAGATGATCTCACAAAGATAAAACTGGCATGGCTAGGTAGCCATTGGATATTTAATCTCCTCTCAAGTGTTCTTACAAATCATCTGACCCTTCTTAGTGATGAGGTCCCAAAGGCTGGCAATCTATACTTAGCCTTTTGGTTGTGTGCTTCACCCAACACTAGAGAGTGCTCAAGAACATCACCAATCTGGTTCTCAGCGAGTTTCTCTATCACTGGCTCTACCTTCCGTAAGTGGTAACTGATCACCTCTTTAGTCTAAATGGGCTATAATCAATATGGAACTTCCAAATGGAAATATACTAGAGATAGTCAAAGATAAAAATTCAATCTACTTTTCCAAATATATTCCAGCTAACCTGTACTACCAACAGACTCTACCTCTAAACATTTGCCCAATTCATCCCCCCATGCCTTGAATATATCCTTCCCCATTAGTGTCTTTTAGAATCCTTATAAAGGCTCAGCTCAAGTGCACCTCCTCAGGTTAGCCTTCCCTAAACCCCAAACTTGTTGCTGCTCTCTCCTTCAAATATTACAAAAGAAGTGTTTCTTCCTTTACCCCTGCCTACCTTGTATGTCTTATATTCTTTCAATAAGAATTGGACCATAAGCCCCTTGAGGGTAGGGACTGCTTCATTTTTGTATCCCTAACATTTAAAAAATATCTTGAAGAGTTTTTGGTTTGTACTCTAGATGAGAAATCTCCCTCTACCAACATTAATCAGAATACTCATGATCTGAATAATCACAATCTGAAACTCGTAGTTTTAGTTGTCTGAGGCACTAAGAGGTTAAGTGATTTACCCACTAACCACAGTCAAGATTCGACCCCAGATTTTCTTGACTCTGAGGTGGTCTGTCTTTCTACTATGCCAAGGTTTCCTCTCACCTTATATGTAGTAAATGCTTAATTTTGAAGTGAACTGAAATGTATGCCATAGAAAAGATCAAGTATAGAGCTGAAAATCATCTGTATAAAGGTTAGAGTTTAAGTAGTATATGCGAGGGGGCAGCTAGGAGGCACAGTAGATAAAGCACTGAGGTGGGAATGAGAAACACTCATCATCCTGAGTTCAAAACTGGCCACAAATACTTACTAGCTATTTGACCCTGGATAGGTCTCTTAATCCTGTTTGCCTCAATTTCCTCATTTGTAAAATGATCTGGAGAAGGAAATGGCAAACCACTCCAGTATCTTTGTCAAAAATATCCAAAAAGGGTCACAAAGAGCCAAGCATGAGTGAAACAACTGAAAAAGATTGTCAAGGAAAAGAAAGCAGAGAAAAGAAAGGAAAAAGTCAAGGACAAAACCTTAGGGAATATGAATTTTGAAAACTCAGGAAGAAAAAAAGAAAAGAGCCAACAAAGAAAACAGAGCAAGAATACTTAGAGAGGTAGGGGGAATGTATTATAACTGAATCCAAAACAATAGAGCATATCCAATACATCTGCTCACCCTTCTGCTTGCTTTCTGGCCATCATCCTCATCCCTCTTATCTTCTCCTGTCCCCATCCTCCTCACCCTCATCAGTCTAGATAAGGGTCAGCTCCTTTAAATTAGGAATGACTTTTTTTTGTATTTCAAGCACTCAGCATCATTCCTTGCACATAGTAGGTGTTTAATATATTCTCGGTAAGTTGAACTGAATTGTCCTAGGAAACCAAGGATGAGGCTATCCCCTGGTAAGCTCCAAGAAGCATTCCATTTCCTAGGAAGCTGCCATGGCCAAAGCAATTAATCTATCATTGATGCCAAAGTAGCACAGATTAGATTCTTTAATTCCACAAATTTTAAAAATTTGGCTATGAAACTTCTTTCATTCAGGAGAGAGATTAATTTACCTCAAAATCCTTCAATTTCCTTGGCTTCAACATTTCTGCCAGGTAAACATGTTTATTTACAGTAGCCTTGACCAATATCTTTTTTCAATAACAACTGTGAATACATTATAAAGACATAAAGGGAAAAGGAAGGAAATAAGCATTGATATAGCATCTACTAGATGCCAGACACCGTGCTAAGTGTTTCCTTTTATGAATATTATCTCATGTGATCCTCCCAAGAACCCTTCAAGGTAGGTGCTATTATTATCTTCATTTTACAGATGAGGAAACCGAGGCAGGGAGGGGCCAAATGACTTGCTCAGGGTCACACAAGTACTATGTGTCTAAGGCCTGATTCAAATTCAGCATTCTCTGACTCTAGGTCCTGTGCTTGAGCTACTATGTTAACAACTGCCTAAATAAAGCCCCACAATGCTAACCTTAAGCTTTTCACTCATCTACAAAATTAGGAGTATGGTATTAATTCATCCCTGTAATGTCTTTTGGTCAGACAAAGTATTGGGAGGAACCATTTAATGGCCTTAGACAGGCACTATATTGGCAGGTCTATATTTTTCCTAAGCAGATTGTTGCAATGATTCTGTTAAGTGGGAGAGCTCTCAAAGTAAGTCATACTACTTTATTGGTACCTATGAGTCCTAGAAACCAGAAGAAAAGACTATATCCACCTTGATCTAAGAAATGGAGCTACACTTTATGTATTTTTTGGGAAATTTATTTTGCTAACAGATATTTTTAAAAATCTACTTACTACCATTTTGAATGGAACCTGTAATTTGTGATTTCATTTGTGTAAGGAACTTCCTCCACCAGTGTGTATGTCTGAAATGTATAGCCTAGGGCAAAGGTTCTCATAGTGTGCTCCAGGGATCACTGGGGACTCTAAGACCCTTTGAGGGAGAATCCACAAGGTCAAAACTATTTCCACAATATTACTAAGATGTTTTCATTTCTGATAGAGTAAAACTTAGTGATATAACTCCCATAAACAAAAGCTCTTGGGGAAGGTGGGTCGTCCTCTACAATTTTTAAAAGGATAAAAGTTTTGAGACCATAAAATTTGAGAGCTTCTGATCTAGAGAGGTTAAGTGAAATAACCATGGTTGCTCAGCTATTATATGTGGGATATCGCACTTGATCTTCCTGTATCATATTGTTGTTCATTTTTTTAGTCATATCTACTCCCCATGACCCCTATGGGGTTTCCTTGGCAAAGGTACTGCTGTGGTTTGCCATTTTCTTCTCTAGCTCATCTTACAGATGAAGAAACTGAGGCAAGCAGGATTAAGTGACTTGTCCAGAGGTACACAGCTAGTAAGTGTCAGGCAAGAGTTGAACTCAGGAAGATATGTTTTCTTCATTCCAGGTCCAGCACTCTCTGCACTCTGGCACCACCTAGTTTTCCCTCCTGCATCATACTTTCCTTACAGGAAAAAAAAAATGAATTGAGCTTTCCTGAAAAGAAAGTCCTGAATAAAATTTGTCAAATCCCCTTGGAAGAGATCCAACTTTAAGCTGTTCTTCATCAGTGATATTTCCATTTAATCCAAAGATCTGAGAGTAGGCTTTGATTATGAGATCCAGGAAAAGGAAGGAAAAGAAGAAAGGAAAGAGTAGCAGTGTGTCAAATGGAAGGCAATGGAGAAGGCGTTACTTGGGACAGAAATGGACAGAGAAAGTCAAGACTTAGAAAATGGAAGGCTTTGTCTTCTTCCTAATGTTGAGAACAGTTGGTCCTGCTTGGAGGCAGAGGGAGTGAATATTGTGGTAAGGACCCTGGATGGGACCAGATGACCTGATTCAGACCTAGGCTCTGCCTGTGTGATCCTAAGCAAATTATTTTAAAAACAAGAAGGTCAGATTAAATCATCCCTAAGGGCTCATCCACCTCTGATATTATATGTCCTTTGCTTCTTCACATACCCTCCACCATCCCCCATCAGCTGACAAAGAGAGAATCATCAGCCTTTAACAAATCGCTGATGCTGTGTCCACACAAGGCAAACATGTTGACTGTTCCTGACCAAACTGGTTAATAATCTAATATCTGGGCAATTAGGAAAAACTTATAATTCCATCAATCCCACACAGACCCAAACTAAAAGTTCTTCCATTAACATAAATTTGGAGTCAGAGAACCTGGGTCCTAATCCTTCCTCTGATGCTCACTCTCCCTCTATTATCTCGGGCAAATCACTTAACTGGGCCTTAGTTTCATTATCTGTAAAATGGAATTTGATTTCATGACTCTAAGTCCATGATCTGTATGGAATCCCCAGCTCCCATTCAAGATTTAGATCAGATGCCACTTCTTAAACAAAGCTCTTCATCATTTCCTCAGCTGTTTGTGCTCTGCACTATCCACCATGCACACTGCTTTGACCTTATTCTCTCTCTCTCACTCTCTCTCTCTTATATGTATGTATGTATACACATATATATATACATATGCATATACATATACATATGTATATATAATACATGCATATAAACACATACATATATATAAAATTGGTTAATTGTCCTTCATTCTCAAAGAGGACCAAAATTATATCACTATGTTGAGGTCAAGGAGGGCCAAAATTACATCACTATGTTGAGGTCAAGGAGGTACAAAATTATATCACTATGTTGAAGTCAGTGAAGTACAGTGTGTCCAACTGTGGCTGGTCAAATTAAATATGAGTTTGGAAGGTTCTACCATAGGTCGGGTACAAATAGTCCATATGAACATTTGAAATGGAGATGTTTAAATTTGTTTATCTCATGTTTCTTTTGAGTTACTGAAATTCTACTTCACTCATAGAATACAATGCCTTCTTTGATGAAGACATTCCATGCTGGGCAGTCCTATGCTAGTGTTTTCCATGTCTCACAAATGATACCAAAGTTCTTCAGAGAGACCTTGAAAGTGTCCTTGTATCACTTCTTCTGACCTCCATGTGAATGCTTGCTTTGTGTGAGTTCTCTGTAAAATAGGCTCTTTGGAAAACATTCATTTGGCATTCAAACAAAGTGACCAGCCCATCAGAGTTACACTCTTTGAAGTAGAGTTTGAATTCTCAGCAGTTCAGCTTGAGAAAGTACCTGAATGTCCAGTACCTTATCTTGCCAAGTAACCTTCAGGATCTTCCTAAGACAACTCAAATGAAATCGATTTAGTTTCCTGGCATGGCACTGGTATACTTTCCAGGTTTCATAGGCATATAACAATGAGGTCAGCACAACAGCTCTGCAGACTTTCAGTTTGGTAGGCAGTCTAATATCTCTCCTGTCCTAGACATTCCTTCAGAGTCTCCCAAACACTGAGCTAGCTCTGGCAATGAATGTGTCAACTCATGTGTACATTCCTGGAAAGCATACTGGCACTTATCTACTTATCCACAGCATTCAAAATTTCTCCATTTGTTGTAAGTGATGGTTCCACATGTGGATAGTATGCTGTCTGGTGGAGAACCTGTGTTTTCTTGATGTTAATAATTAGGCAAAAAAATAGTACAAGCAGCAAAGAGTTGATCCATATACTCTGTTGCATCTCAGTCTCAGAGGCTGCATATAGTGCACAATCATCTGTAAACAAAAAGTCATACACCAATTCTCCCTGACCTTTAGTCTTGCCTTGGAGCCTTTTCAATATATCCCATTACATTCATATACCATAACTTGTTCAGTCATTCCCCTGTTAATGGCTGTCCCCTCAATTTCTAATTTTTGGTCGCCACAAAAAGAGCTGTTATAAATGTTTTTGTATATGTGGGTCCTTTTCCTGTTTTATGATCTCTTTGAGATACAGACCTAGAAGTGGTATTGCTGGATCAAATGGGTATGCACAGTTTTATAACCCTTTGGGCAGAGTTCCAAACTGCTGTCCAGAGTTGTTGGATCAGTTCACAACTCCACCAACAATGCATTAGAATTTGATATTCCCACATCTTCTTCAGCATCTATCATTTTCCTGTTTTGTCAGGTTAGCCAATCTTACTGGTGTGATGTGGTACTTCCGAGTTGTTTTGATTTGCATTTATCTAATCAACAGTGATTTAGAGTATTTTATATGACTACAGATAGCTTTAATTTTCTCATCTGAAAATGGCTTGTTCATATTTGACCATTTATCAGTTGGGGAATGATTTGTATTCTTATGAATTTAATTGTGTTCTCTATATATGTTAGAAATAAGGCCTTTGTCTTAGACACTGACTGTAAAAAATTGTTTCCCAGTTTTCTGTTTCCTTCCTAATCTTGGTTACATTGGCTTTGTTTGTGCAAAATCTTTTCAATTTAATGTAATAAAAATTACCTATTTTCCATTTCATAATGTTCTCTATCTCGTGTCTGGTCATAAATTCTTCCATCCTCCATAAATCCTTGCTCTCCCAGTTTGCTTATAGTATCAGCCTTTACATCTAAATCGTGCACCCATATTGACTTTGTCTTGGTATAGGTCATAAGATGTGTTCTTTGCCTAATTTCTGCCATGCTGTTTTCCCAGAAGTTTTTGTCAAATAGCAAGTTCTTATCCCAGAAGCTGGAGTCTTTGGGTTTATCAGACAGTGGATTACTATAGCCATTGACTACCGTGTCTTGTGTACCTAACCTTTTTCATTGATCTATTTCTTACCCAGTACCAAGTAGTTTTGATGATTGCTGCTTTATAATACAATTTAAAAGTGGTATGGCTAGTCCACCTTCCCTTGCATTTCTTTTCATTAATTCCCTTGACATTCTTTTGTTCTTCCAAATGAATTTTGTTATTGTTTTTTCCTAGTTCTATAAAATAATTTTTGGTAATTTGATTGGTAGGGCACCAAATAAATAAATGTTTGGCTATTTCTGAAGTCAAAGCTGACTCCTGGGTAGAAGACTAACTTCCAAACTATTAAAGTAGGACTCTGGAAAGAATCTTGCTGGCAATGACTAATAGAGATAGACACCCATCCCACCCCCACCATGATTGCCACAGGACCACCTGTTTTCCCTTTTTTTCTAGAGATGGACAATGGAAACATTGTTGAACACCTAGGGCATAACCTCCTCTTGCCATATAATCAAAAATTTCAGTCAGTTTTTGCATAAGTAGTGGATCCCCTGCCTTATAAGTCTCAGCTGGAATAGAATCAACATTAGGCACTTTACCACACAAGAGGAGCGTAATGACATTCAAAACCTCTTCTTCAGTTGAAGGTTTGGCTAGAAAGAGATTGATTTCAATCTGAAGTATATGGTCAATGGCTTCAACACTGATTGATAACACTGTTGACAATGGTATAGAAAGGTCCATCTCTCTAGAATCATGTTCTTATCACTAATCAATGTGGCTCTATCAGCACTGAGAAGTTGAGATACACCATAAGTCTCTGGCCCATAAGTAGCCTTCGGGGCATCATAAAGCACTCTGGGCTATTATTACCAGCATAAAACTGAATTTCATCTGCCTTCTTACTGAGCCAAGAATCCTGCATCTCTCTAATCTTTACTTGCACTTTTCTATCAATGGAGTTAAATGCTGTATTCTTAGAGATGAATGAACTGTCCAGCTGGTAACCCCTATGGAGTTCTCATTTTTCATTTAACTGCTTCTGAATTTCACCATCATTTTTGTCAAAACACTCTTGATGTTTGCAAGTATTCTGCCCCAGATGAGTAAATGAGATGCTGTGCACCAAATCTCTGAAAGCTGCCCACTCCTTTTCTGTACCACTGTTGTCAACCATGCTTTCCCTCCAAGTTAGCAACAAACTGTTCATGCTTGGAAAAGTGCTCTAATCTATTGACATTAAATCTGCTGGTAGTCATCTTGTCTTGGGGCTACAGATTTTGTTGAATGTCAATGTTTAGCTAAGAGAAGATAAGTCCATGATTGGTCCAGCATTCTGTGCCATATATCACTTTTGTCATTTTCACACCCTGTCTATACCTTCTCCCTAAAATGACATAGTCTACTAAATACCAATGTTTGTTGCAAGCATGCATCCACAAACTTTTATTGTATTTAGATAAATGGAAGACAGTGCTGGTGATGAGATCACAAGATGCAGAAGTCTTCGGTAGTAAGTGACCATTGCTGTTGCTGAATTCCATTCCTCCCAAGGTCTCCCTGCCATCACTGACAGTCTATGCCTATTTTGTCATTAAAATCACCCATAATTATAAACTTGTCCTCTTTCAGCACATTGACGGTGAGAGTATCCAGGTCTTCATAATATTTTTCTTTGATCTCATCAGTGTTCATCATGGTGGGAGCATACTCACTGATGATGATGGCATGGCACTTTCCTGCAAGTGGTGATCACATTGTCATGGGTCTCTTTTTTTTCCTTTTGGGAGGCATATGAGTTTGTTGACTAGATTAGTTTTGATTACAAAGCCTATACCAGTTTCACAATATTCCCCATCACTGAGGCCACTCCAGAAAAATGTGTATCTAGTTCCAATTTCAGTAAGCTGGCCTTCACTTGCCCATCATGTTTCACTCAGGGCCACTACGTGGATGTGATGCCTGCTAAATTCAATATATAAATATAAGCTAATAGTCTATTATTAATATTTTGTATTTATTTATCTTTATACTTATTTAATCCCCACCCCCTCCTAGTAGAATGTAAGATACTTGAGGGCAAAATTGATTTTGAATTTTTTGTCTTTGCATCCCCAGAGTCTAGTATGATGCCTTTCACATGATAAGTGCTTTAAAAAATGCTTGTTCAGTGAATACATGCACAAAATTATATTAGAAGTAAAGAAAGGTAGAAAACCTTGACTCTAAATCTTTAGAAAACTGATAGCAGAGATATCACATTTATACAGAAGACATCCTACAAAAATTGCATCTACATTGGCTATAGCAATATGAAAAAAAATACACCTTCCAACTGTGGCGGTAAGTACTTTGGGAGTCACACCACTTAGAAACTACACAAAGACATATTGTCTGAATGAATAAAGCAGGTTGAGAAAAGAAAAAGTAAAGGCCCTACACATAAATCATTTAGAAATAAAATAGAGGCTTTAAGTTGGCAAATGCATAGATCTTGGAGAGAGGCAAGATTTTATCTAGAAAGGATGTTGTTCCTTGGCAGTTTTGAATTTTTATTCTAGGACAGATAGATAAATAGATACACAATTCTTATTAGGAAGAGGAATACACTGCAGATAAACGTTTTCCCCAGGAAGGCATTAAAATAATACAACAGCAGCAATCCTCAGTTGGCCCCAATCAGTTGTTCATTGTAAACTTTTATAAATCAAATGCTGAGGGTTACAAAATAGCTAGTGTCCTTTTTCTGTTATGTATTAGTTGATGCAAATATTTGAATAATCCAATACCTCAGAAGTTTTAAATCACAGACGTTTCTCTACCTCATTGATTCCTACTTGTCCCATCATGGTCTATTAAGATACACACCCATTTTCTATAATGGTCTGTGTTTCTTCCTAAAGGTACCACAGTGGAATTATGACAAAGCATCAGAACAAAAACAAGACAGATCTTTGGGGTCCAGCCACCACCCAAACATGGAACCAGAGCTTTATATCTAAGCCCATGCTGCTATAGGTAGATATTAATTAAAGAAAACCAGACATTAATGAACTTTGTATAACCCTATAGTCAGTCATATTCTCAGAAAACAGAGCCTCAGATAAAAATGCTCATGTGAGTTGAATGATAAATAGGAAAAATACAGTGACAGTTCCAGATATGACAAAGTTGTAGATTATTTTGGCATCAGCATCTGACTTGGCTGCTGCAGAGGGGTCTTAAAATCAATGCCATAATATAACCATGCCTGACTTATAGACCTGAACTATAGCTAGGATGGGAAAATCAGAGCTTTGCCCCCTAGAAACTAATATTTAGAGTGGGCATTATGACATACACTCCTCAAATCATTCTCTATAGGCAGATGCCTATTCTACCTACAAGCAAGGCCAGCCATGATCATTTGACATAGCTTTGGGGCATATTTTTTGTCCTTTTGAAACAAAAAAAGAAAAACATTAATTCCTATAAGAAATGGGAGGAAAGGGTAGAAAAATATCTTTTGAAGAGACTGACTAAAGACCTACAGAGTTTGTTCCTAGTGTCTGTGTTCAAGTGAACAGGCAAGGACCAAGCCCTCAGTAGACTTTATTTTCCCACTAGAACCATGTTATCCCTGAGTGCATGATCCTGTTGTTATTTCTTTCTCTGTTGCATTATTTCTTGTTCTTAGGTGAAGGAGATAGTTGGTTGCTACAACTCATGAGCTTTGAAAGATCAGGAGAGCTAAACACCAAAAGATTCACAGATCCTGAAGCCCAGGCTGAAATTTGAGACCAAAGTGGTATAAGGGAGAGTGTATCTTCAGGTGTGGAGGAAGAGGGGAAATATTTGTACTTCAGTTCTTGCTATAAGTAAATACTCCTCTGTAAAATATATATACATATGTACACATATAAATTTGCAAAGTCCATTGGTATGAGACTTTCATCTCATTGATGGAGGTCAATAACCTGCACCTGTGGGAAGATGTAATGTTAATGGAATATAAGATCTTCCCACCCATTAATGGGCCTCATGTGGATCCCATTAAGGGAAGCTTGATTTAGGGGGCTTATTTATCAGGAAGACCCACACTTTTTGTTACTTTGTAATTAGGCAGTGGGTCACAAGGGTTGTGAAGCCCTCTGACCCTGAAGAAGGGTATATATATTCTGAGGTTAGCATTTTGCTTTGGGGCTCACTCATTGGAAAAGTGTTCTTGTGATTTGACCAGATGAGACTCTGGGTAGCCATTAAAGACTCTGCTCCCTCCTTGCTCCAGTTTGCAAAACCTAGATGTTGGTGCTTCTCTCTGGTAACTATGTACGTATTGCCTTGGTCAGACAGTTGGATCTGTCTGTTGATGTGTGCTAATTTCTTAGACAGTTAGAAACCATCTGTTGGTCTTAATTTCTCTGCTTGTATTTTCTCTATCTTCTTTGTTTGGATTTTCTCTGAAGTTCAGGGTGCTGACTTTTCTCCTGAACTAATGAATGTAATTAAAATGACTGTTGACTCATGGTAAAGCAGATCTAAGGACCTGTGCTTGGAGCTATCCTAGGTATGCCAGTGTTGTTGCTGTTACAGAGGGATGGGGCAGAGTTGTGAAGAGTAGAAGAGAGGAGAACTGGAGAACTCTAGCCTCTTCAAATGTCTTCAGTTTTCCTCAGGAGTCTGTTCGGGCCCTTCAGTTTCTATAGTCATTTAGGGTGCTTCTGACTTCAAGAGAGAAGATGGATGATGCCAACCCCATTTCAGGTTGCTGAAGGAAAAGACTCTGGGGACAAGCCCACATATGAGGAGTTTCCATCATGTCTCTAAGCCCAACTTGCTACACTAAAGATTTTGGGAAACTCCCCCTTAGGTGAGATTTGGGACTCTCTCTCTCTCTGGTTGAGCTGAGTTATCTCATTCCCAATGGGGAGTTCCTTCACTCCGTATTGTCTAGTATATAATCTCTTATGCGTACTTTCTCCAATGTCTGTTTTGCTACCAATTTGGATAAATGAACTTCTTTGCTATTTGCCATATGTTCATTGTGGAACTGGTATTTGGTGGGAAGGAAATCAAGCCTTAAATATAAAGCTTCTTACCCCAATTAATAAATAGCCATCAGAAATTAATTTAAACCCGAAAAAAACACATCCCTGGGAACAAACAAATAAAATTCCAGTATGATACTTCCTTACTCTGAGGAAAACAGAGCAGCCACAACCTTCTGGCCCAAACTACTTCTTACTGTTCTTTCAAGAATCAAAGTCTCCCTTAGAAGAGTCTAGAGAGGTCTATTCTGCCTCCATTCAAGTCACCCAAGGACATCCCTAAGCTGCAGTGGGAGGATAGCCTTCATTATGTACACACACATATAAAAATACACATATATGTATATATGCATACATAATCTACAAATATATGTATATAAGTGTTATATATGTATGTGTACATACACATGTGCATAACATGCATTTGTATAGACATAGATTTATATGTATATGTTTATGTTCAGTCATTTCAGTCATATTAGTCTCTGTATGACCTCATTTGAGGTTTTCTTGGCAAAGGTACTGGAGTGGTTTTCCATTTCCTTCTCAAGCTCCTTTTATAGATGAGGAAATTGAGGCAAACAGATGAAGTGACTTGCCCAGGGTCACACAGTTGGTAAGTATCTGGGACCAGATTTGAATTCAAGATGAGCTTTCCTGACTCCAGACCCAGCACTCTCTCTACTGCACCATCTCACTGCATGCATATGTGTGTGTATATCTGCATATATTTACATTTATATGTAGTTATATATTCATATATGTGCATGTGTATGTACATACATATATACATAAATATTTTACAAAGGTTTGTTGTAGTAAGAACAGAAGTAAAAACTGAACACACACACACACGCACACACACAAGGTGACTGCTGGACTGTCTCTAGCAGAAGAAGGGGAAGAACACAGAAGGTGACTGATGAAAGAGTCCTCCATTTTGAGGAACTTCCCAGAGTCCCAGGGGTGGGGAGCCTGCAGCTTCGGGGCCTTATGTGGCCCTCCAGGTCCTCAAGGGTAGCCTTTTGGCTGAATCCAAACTTCACAGAACAAAACCCTTTAAGAAAAGAATTTCTTCTATAAAACTTGAACTCAGAAGGCCACACTCAAGGACCTAGAAAGCCTTGTGGCCTTGAGGCCACTGGTTCCTCACCCTTGGCCCAGACCATTTCCATGCTTCACTGCTTTCCCAGCTCCATTTCTGACTCTCTGGACTTCTTTTTGCCGCTGCTCAGATACCTTCCTCACTCCCCTATACCACACCTTTTCAGTGTGACGTCTTCCTCTACTAGCAGGTAAGCTCCCTGGGGTCTTTCTTTTTGCTTATATTTGTGTCTCAGAGTTTAGCTTAGTGCCTGGTACACAGGCACTAATGATCATTTGTTGCCTTGTTCTATGCCCAGATCTTCCCCCAGAAACTTCCAGGGACTCCAGAGACCTCAAAACACATTGCTCTCTGCTCTCCCTGATTCCAGATGGAGAATCTTACGAGCTACACGTGTAATTGCCTAGGCTCTAGGTAACTTGGAGGCTATGGACTAGTTTGCTCGGGTGGGGATGCTAGCTTTTTCTGGCAAATCTCTTTTATATAATCAATGACATTTTTTGTAGAAGTCACAGCCTAGCTCTGGAGTAGAAAAATTCACTTTAGATTTTGTCATTGTTTTTTGTAATTTGGTGTGGGGTTTTTTGGTTTGTTTTCGAGACTAAGATTCCCTGTTTTGCCTAGTCTTGTAGTACATGGAGCCAAGTGCAATACTGATTTGCAGGGAAGCTTTAACTTGCTCTATTTTTCTAACTTAGGCTCATTTATCCCTCCTTATGGAGTCTGATGGCCCTCTGCCCCCAGGATCTCACCATATTGGTATCAGATCCAGTGCAGGTCACAAGATCCCTTTCAGTCTGATCATAGCTTAGAATTCCCGATTTCAAGCAATTTGTCACCCTCAGCCTCTCTGGCAGCAAGATTACTGTACCACCAAGTCCTGTCTTACTTCAGGAAGCTATCTTATCCAAAAGTACTCAATCTAATTTTATATAATTAAAATAGTCCCCAGAATCAGTAGGTTAGAGGATTGAGGGACCAAAGAACATGAGAAAAAGAATCCAACCTTCTCTGTCATGGAACTAAAAAACTAAAGTTAGTTCCCCCTGTATAGACCAAGCACAGTGTCCCAGCCCTGGAAATCCAACCAAGCAATTGCTAAATATAGAAGAATATTCTAACAATACTACTCAGAAACAGAAAGAGCTGCCTCAGGAAACTGTGACTAGAAGGAATTCCTGGTGAATATAAGTGTTCCATAGCAGGTGGTGGGAGATATTTGCTAGTATTATTGTCAAAGAACTCCTTGCTTCAGATAATGCTAGATTAGAGGACCTCATCTTCTCAGTCATTATGTAAACTAAATTCAGTCTGTTCTTATGTAACTTGTAGCCTGTAATACTTACCATGGCAAGCAAAACAGAGGATCATGTCCAAAGAAGAGACCCATCTAGACTGTTTATAGTATTTATCTAACTTAAAAAATAAAGCCCATTGTAGAAGGTTATAGCTAATGAACAATAAACAATCACCTCTGGCCCAACATGAAAGGCGGCCTGATGGAGTGATTAAAAGACTGACCTTAGAAGATAGTAGACCTGGGCTCTCGTCCTGCCTCTGATATATGCTGGCTATCTTACTGTGGACAGGTCACTTAAGCTCTCAGTGGCCCCAGGACACTCTCTAAGACTCTGTTTTAGAGAAGTTGTTCGTCTGCATGGGTAGAAGGACTTTCCATACCAGATGTTCCCTAAATTAATGAAATTAGAAATCCAGACCAACCTCCCCCACCTCCATGTGAAGTCACAAAAGCAAATGAAATCTAATGAATGGATAATAAAAACTGATAAATTATTCTGTAAAACAAATTTCTCTGAAATAATTTGCCTAAGAAATCATTCCTTAGAATGCTTAAGAGAAATAGATTTTTTTCCAAAGCTCCTTATTGCTAAATTACAAGGAATTTAAGAAAGTTAGAGCTATATTTTCTATGTGGAGAATTTTCTCTATGTTTCCACTTTCCCTCAAGGCTTCCACAGAGAGAAAATAGCATTTCATTTCTCTACACCCCACCCCCCCACTCTGCAATTATGTAGCTATATTATTTTTGTAATTGGCTTACAAAGAACAATCTCCAAAAAACATGATTCTCCCACTGAGGTTCATGGGGTGTGAATGGAGAGAAAAATTCCTTTTCGTTTTCATCTACTTTTTTTAAGGTCTGTGTTGACAACTATTCAGAGAACTCAATTTCTCTTCAGGTGCCAGAGTTTCAAGGGCACGTCAAGCAAGAAAGCAGAGGGCCTCAAATAGAAATGAAATAGACTCCAATCTAACCTGGTATAGAAAGTCCCAGTAAGAGCAATATATCTCTTAGGTTTAAAGCACTGGCAGTAGAAGTAGTAGTAGTAGTAGTAGCAGTAGTAGTAGTAGTAGTAGTAGTAGTAGCAGTAGTAGTAATCACAATAATTATAATAATAATAAGTAGCATTTTCATAGCATTTTAAGGTTTGCAAAGCACTTTACAAATATTATCTCATTTGATCCTTTTAACTATTCAGAGAGGTGGATATTATTATTGGTGCCCTTTTACAGATGAGGAAACTGAGTCAAATAGAACCCAAGTGACTTGCCCAGAGTTCACACAGCTAGTGTCTGAGGCAGAATTTGAACTCAGGTCTTCCTGACTCCATGTTCTCTCCATTCACTGTGCTACCTAGGATCCAAGCTATAAGACCTTATTACTTGTTAAAGTACTTGTTAAACCTCTTATTGCATTTGTAACAAAACAAAACAAAAAACCAGGGCTAGTTGGAAGGCCCAGACTTGAGAAACATTTCACATAACGATAACAGTAGAATGACTTAACAGACAACCAAAAGAAAATATAAGCCCTGAATGTGATACCTGAACACACACCAAAGACCTAGATTTAGATGTAAAGCAGATAGGGTCGAGTGGGACCTATGTGTGTCAGGGAAGAGGATAGAATGAATTGTAACACTCTGTGAGGAAGGTATTAGCGACTCAAAATGCATGTGTTGTGTTTGTTGGCTCAATTAAGTATTTAGATGTAATGCCTCAGAGAAGTCCTCATTGAAAATGAAAATACTCTGGGAGGCAGGTTAACACATACAATCCCTTATTAAAGATTAACTCATTCAGAACTGAAATGGAGCTGAGGACAAGGAGGAAGCCTGATAAAGCAGAAAAAGCAATCACCTTGGAATCATCAGACCTAGCAGTATGACCTTGGGCAAGTCCCATCACGTCTCAAAGCCTCACGTTCCTCATCTATAAAGAGGCATAATTATATCCTCAGAGTTTTTGTGAATATCAAATAACATGATATATAAAGGACTTTCCAAAGAGCCCTAGAAATATATGCTATCATTCCTAAATTTTGATAGGAGAGTAGAAGGAAATATTCAGAGCATGGGGCAGGCCTACATTGGTCACTAGAAGGAAGGGTTCTGGACCTCTCAGTAGCAGTCTTTGGAAGAGCACTGGACCAAGAATTGGAAAATCTGAGTTCTAGTTCCAGTTCTACCACTAAATCCCTGTGTCATCTTGGCCAAGGTACATCCCCTCTCCAGGATTCAGTTTCTTCAACTGTAAAATGAAGTCTTTGAACTTTAATCTTTAAGGTCCCCTCCAAAGTCTGATTCCAAGACTTCACTGGGGACCTAAGGAACATTTTGCTAAAGAGGCAAAACACAAAAAAGAGAAGCTTAGCATCAGAGGATTTCAGAACTGGAAGGGGCCTTTAGAGAACCTATCATCCAATTACCTTTATTTGACAAATAAGGAAACTGAGGCTTAGGGAGGAAATATGCTTTGTCCCAGATGACACAAGTAGTGAGCACTAATCCAGGATCTCTTAGGGTATAGAAAATAAATTTCACCTGCTTCACAATTTTGCTGTGGTATCACTTACTTCTAGATGAGTTGGAGAGAGAAAGCAAACCAGGTACTGAGGCTTCAATGAAAATTGGGGGGGGGGGGGGAAGTAAAATATTTTTTCAAAGTATAAACATGGGTAATTAGCGATTTAGAGTGATGGGTAGTATCTTGGGTTTGAGGGGAGTATGGAGGGTTCAGGAAAGAAGAGGGACATGAAGGTCATTAATATCTGTCCTCTTGGGGCTTTGGGTATTTTGAGGATTTCAGTTAAAAGAAATAGGAACCAAAGTTCAAAGGGAACTCAATGTGAAGTCTCTTTCAAGGAATAAAACCTGAAAAACCTGCCTGAAGAACCTCAAATGGTTAAATTTGTATTTTCTCTAATGAAATCGTTGTAATGCAGCTCTCACCAGATGCAAATATTGTTCTTGAATACCCCCTCCTCTTCTACCTCCCTTATGCCTTGAGCAAGATTAATTTAGTCAATTATCTCGTTATAGAACATGCCATATCCCTTCACTATGCCTAGAGGTAGGTACTGTTTTGTATCCTTGGTTAGAAAGCCAACTGTTATTATTCAAAGCATCCTTATTAAGTGCAGTCCAAAAGTAAATTTACAATTTTCCCATTAAGCACTTATAACTTAATGCAACAACATCCTTTTCTGAGTTTTTCTACCTCTGACCAAGAACTGAGCCATATTCTTCTCCTCCCAAAGCCTTTCCCAAGGCAGCTGATTCAGAGAAAGCCCCAACTCTGGGAGAAAATTCTAAGCAGCTGGCAGGGCAAGAAGACAAACTGACACGATTCTAACCCTCCACCCTTAAGTCAGAGCTTTCCAGTGTCTCCTATAAATGAGTCCTCCCTTTCCCCTTTACCTTTCAATAAACTGCAATTCTGCACTAGCCCTGAGGATGGGAGGAGCTGAGTTCAAATCCAGCCTCCAAAACTTAGTAGCTGTGTGACCCTGGGCAAGTCACCTAATCCCAATTCCTCCCTCCTCTCACCCACCCCCCAAAATAAGCTACTGTTCTCCCTCCACCTTTTTTTTTTTCAAATCTTGAAATAACAGAATTTCTGAGGTCCCTTCTAACTCTTAGCATTATGATTTAGTCCAATTTCTATAGGAATTTCCCTTAACAGTATTCTGGCAACTTTAAGATTTTCATTGACAGAGAATTTACTGCCTTCCAAGGTAGCCCATTTTGCAAAGCCAACCTGCATACTCACATAAATCCTAACTATTAATGACATTGTTCTTAGAAAGGCTATTCTAAAATCCAACAGTCTTCGTTAAGATGCAGTTTTAAGGAAATTATTGTATCTGAAGTTCAAATCCTCCTGATAGCCACAAAATAACATGTTCCCAGAACAAATTATATAAATGCAGCCATTTTTTCTTTACAATTATAGAATCTTGGGATTAGGAGGAAACCTCAGATGTCATGAAATCTATATATGAACAGAAATCTCATCTACAACACAGTCTGACAAGAAGAGGGGGAATGCACTACCTTCCAAGGCAATCAGTCCCACTCTGGGGGATATTAGACTTGTTGTAAGTTTTTCCTTATATTAAGTCTGTATTTCAGCTATTTTCCTATCTGTGACTTCTACCCATTGCCCCTCTTTCTACAGTCTGGGATCAAACAGCATCCGTCTACTCTCTCTTCTCTTTGACGTTTCTTCACATACTTGAGCACAGCTAACCTGTTCCCCAATGAGTCTTCTCTTCTCTAGGCTTAACATCCCCAGTTCCTTTAACCTCTTGGTCACAAACTTGAGGTCTTTCATTTCCCAAGCAGTTCTCTTCTCAGTGCTCTCCAATTTACCAACATCCTTCCTAAAATGTTGTACCCATAACTGAGCATCAAACACATGAGATGCCCAAAGCTGAATACAAAGAGATTATCATCTCTCTGGTCTTGGATACTCTATGTCTCTTGAGGCAGCTGAAGACCACATTAGCTGTTTAATTTTTTTATTTCTGCATTTCACTGGTGGCCTATATTGAATTTGCAGTCCACTGAAACCCTAGACCTTTTTTCAGACAAATTGCTCTGTCAATAGTCATGATTCTCTAATTGTGGACTTGTGAAGTTCCTTCATTGAATCCAAATATAAGACTTTATATGTCTTATATATAAGTGACAACATGGTATAAATAAAAGGTCATTAGTTGTGGATTCGAGGCATCTGAGTTCATATCCTGACTACCACTTGTCACACCTTAGTGACCTTGGGCCAATGACTTAACAAATCTGGTCCTCAGTTTCCTCATCTATAAAATGAAGGGGTTGAACAAGATGGCCCATAAGGTCCCTTCCATCTCTAAATTACTATGACCTGTGATTACATATGGCAATTTTTTGTCTCAAGTAAGTTTCTCTCCACCACTATCATTTGGTGCATGTCCATGAAATGGAACAATCTGTAGAGATGCAGATTAGGCACTTAAGGCATATTTTGGGCAGGGGGAACATTTAGACAGTCCTCAAAAGAATGTTAGTAGAAGAAACAGAGGTATAGCATGAACCTCTCCCAGGGCTTTATAACAATGAGATGAACTACCTGAGATTTTGCACAGCTGATCAAATTATAAAATGGGGGTGACAGGAGTGGGGTGTATCTATATGTGTAAATGGTAATGCCACCATTTCTCATTAACTACCTTCCCTGATGTCTAGAAAAGAAAAGACCATCCATCATTCATCCCACATGCTAGCATGGAAGACCTTAACTGCTCAATTTATTGAAAAAAATTCAGGCTTTCAAGGGTACAAAGAAAACCATATATGTAAGAAATTTACTTTCTTTCCAAGGCAAATTCTTCATCATTTTCCCTGGATTTTGACTGACACCATACAATTAGGAGTGCAGACATGTTAATTCAGCCTGTGACTGAATGGTATTGGCAAATGGAGTAATATTCCACCAAGATTAAATGTGTGTGTTCTGAAAGACTATATTTCAAAAGAATATAGTTATTCTAACAAGGAATTGATTTGGATGTACAAGTATACTATTATTCAAATAACTTTCAAATATAACACAGCTTAGAAAAAAAATGCCATTTTCTACACCAGCAGAGCATGTAATAGTTTGTCACTACAAGTAAAGTTTAATTTGTACAAAGATTTAATGTATCTTTTTTTTTTTTGCAGGTTGCATTCTTCTAGGCCCACTGTCAAAACTACTCAAGTGACAAGCTGGATTATTTCACACAACACACACACACACCCCACCCTGCACCTTTATCATCTTCTATCTGGCTTGTGAAGCTTCAAAAAAGAAGGGGAAGAGAAGTCTTCATTGTTGGCCCAGCAGCTCTGCTGCTCGCAACTCAACTCGAATTTTAAAAAATGAAGATGGACTTAAACTCACGAACTTCCTTGAATGGAATCTGTCAAGCCATTGGTGAGTACTTAAGAGATACCGTACCGTACTGGATTCTCTTTTTGATCCCTCTAACTTGAGATCCAGTCCTCAAGAGGAGTATTAGAGGAATGACTTGTGGAAGAGTATGATTATTTTCCCTACTGTTATCCTTAATGGTTAGTGTAGTCCTCAATCACTCTTAAGTATGAAGAGTTAACTTTGGAGAAGAGTTGATGAGAAGGCATACTTCTTTCTTCTCCTGTAGAGAAGTAGGGGGCAGAGGCAGGAATGTGAAGGGATGGAGTAGATCCTATGGATACAGAATGTTGTCTCTTCTCTCAGGTACCCGCAGCATCAGGGGAGTTTGCTTAATTTTCTTTATAAAAGGGAAAAGTTTTAATGGGTAGGATGTGCAGTTTAGGAAATGTAAAAAAAAAAATATATATATATATATATATGTAAATTATATAAATGTAAAAAACAAAAGGCATCAATAAAGGTTTTTAAGATAATCACTAGCTATGGAGAGCTCATAGTATTGGGAACTACACTAACATCAAGGATGATTTGTATTTCAGTACTTTGATAGACTATAATGGTTATTCCCCTCTGTCAATGCAGATTGCTACCACTCATGCCTTCTTGTCCTGTATAATTCTTGTCCATGTCATAGATTTAAAGCTAAAAGTGACTTGGAGACCACCAACCCTCCTCATTTTACAGATAAAACACAGAGAAGTTAAGTCACTTGCCCGGGGACACATAGCCTGTAAGTGTCTAAGCTGGGATTTTTGCACAGGTCTTCCTGACTCTACATACAGTGCCCTATACACTATATCATGCTGGCTCTCAAATCATGCTAACTCATTGGAGGCCTTTTTCCAGGTCTCTTAAAATTATATCAATAGTAGTACAACATTCAAGTCTCTTCAAGCTTTAAATCTATGCTCCTATAAGAAGGAGAACCTTTAGCTTATCCATCCATCATCAATCAATTTCTTAGCATTTACCATTTGCCCTAGTCCTGTACCAGGCACCAAAGGGCATACATGGATATATAGAACATAGCCTCTGCTCTTAAGGAACTAGCAGTCTGATTGTGAAAGCAAGATAGACACACACTGAATAACTAGATAGCAAGACAATAACTAGATAGCTAGAATGAGAGAAATACACTAAAATTACCAAAGAAATCAAATGAGTGGGCCCTCCAAAAGGACTAGAATAATCAGGAAAGACTTCATAGAAGAGGTAGAAATCAATCATCCATACCTTTATTCAAACCTTTTTGAAATCTGTATATATGTCCAATAGTTCTCTCCCTCTCTTGGTAAGTTTCCTAAGTTTATTTCCATAGTGTATAAATTAGAATTTCCTTTAACTTATGCTGAATTTACCTAATTTGTGTCCCAAATGAAGAGACACACCTCATTTTTTTCAGTTACATCTACCTTTTTTTAAACATTGATCATGTTGTGAAAGAAGAACCAAGAGATAAAAAACAGCAAATAAAAAGAAAATAATATGCTTTGATCTTCATTCAGACTCCAGGATTCTTTCTGTGGATGTGAATAGCATTTTCCACCTTGAGTCTTAGATCATCGTACTGCTGAGAAGAGCTAAGTGTAACAAAGTTGGTCATCACTGTGTACAGTGTTCTCCTGGCTCTCCTCACTTCACTCAGCAGCAGTGCATGTAAGTCTTTCCAGGTTTTTCTGAAGTTCACCATCTCATCATTTCTTATGGAGCAATAGTATTCCACTACATTCATATACCATAACTTGTTCAACCATTCCCCAGTTGATGGACATCCCCTCAATTTTCAATTCTTTGCCACCACAAAGAGAGCTTCTATAAATGCTTTTGTACATGTGACACTCCTCGTTATAATGAACAGAACTGTGTGATCAAGCCCATGTTCCCTTTCCTTATCCCCTTCAAGATTTTATAGCTTTATTATGTCCCCTCTCATCTTTCTATAACTGAGCAGATTGGAAGCTGATGTGCCCTTACTGAGCCCTTGGTTAATATGCCTTTGGTCAGCTCTGTTCATGAGGACCTTTATTTTTAGGGATGAGGGAACAATAGGATCATAGGTTTAGAAATGGAAGGGACCTTAGAAAGAATATCATCCAACCTCTCCTCCCATTTGATAGACAAGGACACGAGCTTCTTTTGCACCTTTAGATTGGGGAAAGATCTTATTTCCAACACTCTAGAATGCCAGAATCCTAAATGCTTGCAAAGACTTTTGAACTTGGAAATAAGGGCCATATTCCCTCTCGTTGCCTTGCTTTTTTTCATATCCATAATCAAACTATCCACCCAAAGAGCAGGGATTGGTTAATTCCAAACTTCTGAGCCCCTGCTATCTCTAAATAGGCTGACCTCATTTTATCTAATGGGTGCATTTCTGAAAACAGGGCATGTTAACTGGAATCTTAAAACATATTCACAGTTTGCTATTTAAAGGAATCTTTTGAATAATGTTACATCATTTATAAAGTAAATAACCTAATCTGTCTTCATGTAAATCTCAATTTTGTGCATCTACATATTTATTGATTAAAGAAGGGACCATATGAACAGGCAGTTTTCCGAGGAAGAAATTAAATCTATCTATAGTCATATGAAAAAATGCTCTAAATCACTATTGATTAGAGAGATGCAAACCAAAACAACTCTAAGGTACCACATCACACCAATAAGATTGCCTAACATGACAAAACAGGAAAATGATAAATGTTGGAGAAGATGCGAAAAAGTAGGAACACTAATTCATAGCCAATCCAACCATTCTGGACAGCAATTTGGCACTATGCCCAAAGGGCTATAAAAATGTGCATATTCTCTTCTAAGGTTGTGTCCCAAAAAAAATCATAAAAATGGGAAAAGGATCCACTCGTACAAAAATATTTATAGCAGCTCTTTTTGTGGTGGCCAAGAACTAGAAATCAAGGGAATATCCATTAATTGAGGAATGGCTAAACAAGTTGTGGTATATGAATGTAATGGAATACTATTGTGCTGTAAGAAATGATGAGAGGGCAGACTTTGGGAAAACAGGGAAAAACTTGAACTAATGCTGAGTGAAGAACCAGGAGAACATTGTACACAGTAACAGCCACAATGTGCGAGGACTGATTTTGAAAGACTTAGCCCTTCTCAGCAACACAATCTAAAGCTTTTCCAAAGGTCTCATGATGGAAAATGCCATCCACATCTAGAGATAGAACTATGGAGTTGGCATGCAGAGTGATGCAGACATTTTTCTCTTTTGTTTTGCTTTGTTTTCTTTCTCATGGTTTCTCCTATTTGTTATAATTCTTCTGTGCAACATGACTAATGTGAAAATGGGTTTAATAAGAATGTATGTGTAGAACCCATACTGAATTACATGCCATCTTGGGGAGGGAGGGAGAATAGAGGGGGAGAAAGTTTAAAACTTATAGAAGTGAATGTCGAAAACTGAAAATAAATAAATATTTAAAAAGAAGAGACCACTTATATTCATAAAATTGAATTAATTGAAATAAGCAAAGAAGTTGTCTAGTTTATCTGCTTCTCTTTAGGAAGGGCATATCACAGAATTACAGTACCTTATACTTGAACAAAACTCTATACTCTCCAAAGTACTTTTATATCAATTACCTTATTTTGTTTGAGCAGCTAGGTGATATAGTAGATAGAGCACCAGGCCTGGAATCAGGAAGGCCTGAGTTCAAATCCAGCCTCAGACACTTACTACCAGTATGACTCTTAGCAAGTCACTTAACCCTTGTTTTCTTCGTCTGTAAAATGAGCTGGAAAAGGAAACAGCAAACTTCTCCAGCATCTTTGCCAAGAAAATCCCAGATGGGGCCACAAAGTCAGACATGACTGAAAAACTACTGAACAACACATCTTCAAAACAATCTTGCATGGTATATATTTGAGGTATCATCACATGAGTTAAAGAGCAACTGCTGAAAAATCTCCTCTCTATGATTTCATGCTTAAGTCCTAGGGAGTTGTTTGAGGCATTTAGAGGTTGAATGATTTGTCCAAGATCACACAGCCAGTAAATGCCAGATACAAGATTTGAATCTAGGCCCAGAACTCTATTCCCTACATTATTTTTCGTCTATAATAATTAGGTATCCCCATTTTATTCCTATTATCCCCATTTTAAAATAAGCAAAAACCCAGAGAAACTGAATGACTTGCCTCGAATCACGAAGCAAAGATAGCAGAGGTAGGTCCAGAATCCAATAACAAATTCCTATCCAAGAGTGATTTCTATTAGCCCCCACTGTTTCTAAATCTAGCCTCTTTAAAAAAAAAAAAAAAAAGCAAACAAACCACATACCATTCATTGAGGTCAACACACATTTACTAAGCCTCTAACTGCCTCTACTGGTTTCTTCCCTGCAGATTACAAATATTCCAAATTTTCTCCAGCTCTACCTTTCCCTCTAATTATCATCTCATATCTCCCTTCCCTTTCTCAATCAATCTCCTAGAAAATATTTCTCAACTTTATTTCTCAGCTTCTTGAAATCTGGTTTACAGCCTCATTATTCAGTTTTAAACTCTTTCCCAGTTACCAATAACGTCTTAATTGTGAAATCTGATGGCTTTTTCTCAATCCTCACCCTTCTCTACCTCTCTGAAGTAGTAAACACTATTGATCATCCTCTCCTGGCAGACACCCTCTCCTCTCTGGTATTGTATGGCATTGCTCTCTCTTGCTTCTCCTCCCTAATCTCTCACTGGCCTCCTTTGCTGGATACATAAAGCACCTCATAACTGTGGGTATGATCCAAGGCTCTATCCTGGGCCCTCTTCTCCTCTCTCTTTATACTCTCTCCTTTGGTGACTGTATCAGTTCTCTTGTCTTTAATTGTCACACCTACACAGACAACGCCCAGATCTATATATCCAATCCTCCTTCTAGTCCCACAAGTTCATAACCTTGGAGTTCATCTCAATTCCTCACTCTCACACATCCAATCAGTTGCCAAATCTTGTCATTTCAACCTCCACAACATTTTTCACAACAACACAAACACCACTCTAGTTCAGGCCCTCATCGCTGCTTGCCTAGACTATTATAATAGCTTCCTTATTGGCCTTCCTTCCTTTCTGCCCTTTCCAGTCCATACTCCACATATCTGTTTGTTGTTGTTTGTCCTTCATTCTGGAAGAGGACTGTGACATCAGGGAGGTGATGCCATGACATGCAAGTGAATTGGATTTAAGTGAGGGAGGGTTTTGCAAAGTCACCAGTCTCACTTTTTCCTCTGGAGCCATCTGGGTCCAATGGCAAGATATAGATCAGGAGGACTAGAGATAGCCCCCCCTTACCTGGAATTTAGTTCTGAAATTCAGACATTTCAATCCTGGAATTCACACCTCTGAGATACCCTAAATCCTGTCCTTCCCTATAGATGGCTCCCCCCAGAATCTCCAGGGTACTCAAGCCAATGTCTCTTCTTATCTCATCAAGCTTCACTCCTAATCTTTCCAACATGATTCCCTAAGTCCTCTTTGTTATTCCTGTAATTTTCAGTCATGTCCAACTCTTCATGACTCCATTTGGGGTTTTCTTGTCAAAGAAATAGCCCTTGTATACCTTAGTTTCTTCATCTACAAAATAGAGATAATACTAGTACCTACTTCCCAAGGCTGTTGTGAAGATAGAATGAGACAGTATTTTAAAAGTACTTTGCAAGCCTTAAAGTGCTAGCTATTATTATTGTCACATAAGTGCTTAATAAATATTTGTGTGTGGACTGACATGCTTAGCAATGCAATTTTCCTATAATAAAATTCCAACCATGTCACTAGGCTACTCAAAAAACTCCAGTGGCTCCCTCTGGGATCAGATATAAATTTCTATGCTTGGAGTTAAAATCTCTTCACAACTCAGCTCCAATCCATGTTTCTAGTTGCCTTTTATATGAGGCTTTTCCTATACTCCCCAGCTTCTAGTGTTCTCTCCCCCCCAAAAAAAAAATCACCTTGTATCTATTTTATTTATATCTATATATGTAGATACTATCACTCCTAGTAGCCTATAAGCACCTGAAGGTCTAAGATTGCTTCATTTCTGTCTTTGTATTTCAGGGCATACCATAGTGCTTGGCACATAGTAGAAGCTTAATAAATGTTTGTCATTGATTAATTGATTGAGGCTCCTATTATATGCAAAGCACCATACACTAGGATGAAGAGGAGTGGGAAAATAGCAGTTATTTAATAAATACTTGATTGGTGATTTAATTTAATAAATTTCACAATCAAGAAATTCTCTTACCTGAGTTCTTAAGCCATTGTTGATAGCAGAATCTTTAGGAGATAGTCAGGGTCAGTTCTAGGGATATTTTTTGTTTTGTTTTCTAAAAGGTCTGACAGTCTTTCTAAGGGTGAGGCCCACTTTCTTCAGATATATCTTTTCATTCCCAATTTTCAGTAATATCATCAACACACTAGAGGAAAGAATAGGATTTACAAAGTTTATCCAAAGTTAAAAGACACATCAACAATCTTTGTTTTGCAGAAATCACTATTTTTCCCTCACCTTCTGTACAGAGCGTATTGACACTAAATAACTCGCTGTCATATTTCCTGCCAGTTGGGGTATTTAATATCTCCTCGCGTGGGTAAGCAGTGATGGATGAGCCACCCTTTTTCTTTATAACATGGCCCAATTTATCATAATGCGCTTTATAAATTAGTACTCTTAAATCCCCATCGCATGCCTATGCCTTTTGATTTATATAATATAGGTCTGATTTATGGGTCATAGTGATAATTTATAGCTCAGATAACTAATTTATCGGCCCAGCACCAAAATTTATAAGTTACTGAACAGTTTCCTCAATTATGTCGATGGTTTTTAAATGATTCAGATGATTTATAAAGCTGAAGACTAATCGAGGGCAGGAGATTGTAAGAAGGCACTGAGGGGCTAAGAGCTGGGGGTTAGGCCAGAGGCTTTATGGATCACTTTTCTCTTAAGTCTTTGCTGAATCAGGCAGACAGCAGACGCAAGGAGAGGAGGAGAAGCAAAGGTCCAAGGCACTGAAGTTCCTCTCCTCACCTCCAAACTCCCTCATGGCTAAACTATGTAGAAATTTTAGACAAAAATAATTTTGACTCTAAACTATCTGAATAATTGCTTCAATTATTCATTTCACTTTGTGCATTTGTGTAGACATAGTGCTCAATGAATGATTACTGGCAAGTACTATCCACAGTAGGGTAGCTAAGTGACTCAGGGTCAGGAAGATGTTTACTGGCTCTATGACCCTGGACAAGTCACTAAACCCTGTTTGCCTCAGTTTCCTCATGTGTAAAATGAGCTGGAGAAAGAAATGGCAAACCACACATGTATCTCTGCCAAGAAAATCCCAAATGGGGTCATGGGGAGTTAGATACAACTGAAATGACTGTATAACCAACAACTAGTCATGATAGCCAAATAAACCAATGTTCATTATGCATCTACTATGTGCCTAACAAGCAGAAGACAGGAGCCCTGACCTCAAGAAACTTACAACATTGTGACAAGATTTAAACATTTCCATGACAACATGGGATGAAGTACAGTCCAGTCTCAAGTGAACTGCACTGAAAATAAATACACTAGACAGTTAAGCTAGCAAGTGATTAGCATGTAGTCAGGGAAGACTTTATGGAAGAAGTGAGCTTAGGGAAAGCAATGTGGAATTTTCCAAGGTAGGGCAAAGAGGAGTGGGTATTCCAAACCAAGGGAATCCTGTGATCAAATGTAGAGAGTGCTGTGTAAGTGTGCATAAGATGTCAAGGAGACCAGCCTCCCTGGAGTGTGCCCTTGTAAAATTGCAATCACCTTCAGGGCAGGGACTGTTTTTTTACCTTTTTTTGTATCCCCAGGGCTTACTTATTATAGCGCCTGGCTCTTAGTGCTTAATAAAATCTTGTTGACTTGACTTGAAATGACTCAGGCTGTGACCCCTAACACTCTTTTCCCCCTCCATACCACTTGTGGACACAGAAACCATTTGGTGAAGTGGCAGCACCACAGTCAATTAGGAGCCCATGAAAATGGATGGGAAGCAAATCAGTAATGAAGGGAATTACTGAGCAGTGGAAAACACATCTAAGGCATAAAGCAATCTCTACTTACCAGACATGAATTATTCTACCAGCCTAGAAAAGAAGCAGAAAATGGAAGCCAACAAGATAAAAAATGTTCTTTATTATACTGAGCATAATTATTATTCCTATGCCAATAGCCTGGCCAAGAACAAGGTCTAAGGATTCACACTCCCACAGCAAGAAACTTGGCCAGAGTCTGGAAAACAGTGAGTACTGGCAGACTTTTGTATATACTCTTCCTATACATCATAGAACCTCAGAGTGTAAGGGACTTCAGGACTCACCCAATTAGGGATGTGCTAGCAAATATTTAATAACTGGAATGCTTTTAAGTTTCATATGCTTTATTAATCTTTTCTCCATCACTTTCTTAAATCTAGACAATTGATAAAACAATAAATCAAGCCCTGATTTGTAGTATCTGCCAGTTTCCAAAATATAAATGCTCACCTTTAAAATTTAATCGTACATTCTCAGGAGCCAATAGAAACTGGTTACAACACACATCCAAGCCCATCTTTATCATTTTAATCCTTGTATTACAAATCTGACAAGTAGTGATTCAGTCTCTCAGCAAAGACTTCCTTGGAAGAAGCAATGACATCCCAAAACAACCCATTGTCCCCTGGATTATAATGATAACCAGCATTTATATAGCATTTTAAATTCTGCAAAACACTTCTCATTTCTTAACTTATTTGATATGCATAACAACCATAGGAGGTAGGTGCTATATTATTATCTGCATTCCAGATGAAGACACTAAGGCACAGAGAAGTTAAGTGACTTGAGCAGGATCATACAGCAAGTGTTTGAGGCAGGATTTTTTTCAGATCTTCCTGACTCCAAGTCTTTTACTCTATCCACTATGCTACCTTACTGCCTAGAATGGAATTGCCATTAATTTTCACTATAATGAGTCTAAATATGCTTCTTTGCAGCTTCTATCCATGGTTACTATTCTAGCCAAGATGAACAAGTAGAATTCTACTTCCATTTGAAAGTCTTTCACTTTCTTGAAAAGAGGTATCCCCAATGATGTCCCACATTCTAGCAATCTACTGTCCCCAGTAATCTACTGTCAATCAATCATTAACCTTTTTTTCAAATTATTTATTTATTTTTAGTTTTCAACATTCACTTCCACAAGAATGAATAGCAATTTTTCTCCCCATCTTTTCCCTACCCCCCCACCCCAAAATAGCAAGCCTACTGAATACTCCTTCCCCCAATCTGTTCTCTCTCCCCCATCCCGCTCCCCTAACTTTCTAGTAGGGCAAGATGGATTTCTATACCCCAGTGCCTGTATGTCTTATTTCCCAGTTGCATGTTAAAAAAAAAAACAATTTTTTTAACATTTGTTTTTGAAACTTTGAGTTCCAGAATCTTCCCCTTCTTCTCCCCTCATCCACCTCCACTGGGAAGACAGGCAATTCAACATAGGTTATATATGTGTAGTTACGCAAAACATTTCCATAGTAGTTATATCATGAAAAACTAACTATATTTCCCTCCATCCTATCCTACCCCCTACTTATTCTATTTTCTACTTTGACCCTGTCCCTTTTCAAAAGTGTTTGCTTCTAACTACCCTCTCCCCAAATCTGCCTTCCCTTCTATCATCCCCCCTCTTATCCCCTTCCCCCCTGCTTTCCTGTAGGGTAAGATACCCAATTGAATGTGTATGTTATTCCCTCCTTAAGCCAAATTCAATGAGAGTAAGGTTGACCCATTCCCTTTCACCTTCCTACTCTTCCCCTCCATTGTAACAGTGTTCTCTTGCCTCTTTCATATGAGCTAATTTACCCTAATCTATCTCTTCCTATCTCCTCTCATTATATTCCTCTCTCACCTCTTAATTTTATTTTTTAGATATCATCTCTTCCTATTCAACTCATCCTGTGCCCTCTGTCTATGTATACATGTACACATATATGCACACACTCACATATATATTTATATACACATACACCCTCCTATACATACATATATAT
>CM053588.1:174237488-174268250 GCA_028646515.1 Pseudochirops corinnae
TATTGAGAAAAATCTCATGAGTTACAATTATCATTTTTTCCATGTAGGAATGTAAATAGTTCAACTTTAATAAGTTCCTTATGATTTCTTTTTCCTGTTTACTTTCTCATGCTTCTCTTGCTTCTTGTATTTGAAAGTCAAATTTTCTGTTCAGCTCTGGTTTTTTCATCAAGAATGCTTGGAAATCCTCTATTTCATTGAATGACCATATTTTCCCCTGAAGCATTACTCAGTTTTGCTGGGTAGGTGATTCTTGGTTTTAATCTTAGCTCCAGAATATCATCTTCCAAGCCCTTCAATCCCTTAATGTAGAAGCTGCCAGATCCTGTGTTATCCTGATTGTGTTTCTACAATACTCAAATTGTTGCTTCCTGACTGCTTGCAGTATTTTCTTCTTGATCTGGGAATTTGGCTATAATATTCCTAGGAGTTTTCTTTTTGGGATTCTTTTCAAGAGGTGATTGGTAAATTCTTTTGATTTCTATTTTTGCCCTCTGGTTCTAGAATATAAGGGCAATTTTGCTTGATAATTACTTGAAAGATGGTTTCTAAGCTCTTTTTTTGGTCGTGGCTTTCAGGTAGTCCAATAATTTTTAAATTATTTCTCCCTGATCTATTTTCCAGGTCAGTGGTTTTTCCAATGAGATATTTCACGTTGCCTTCTATTCTTTCATTTGTTTGGATCTGTTTTAGAGTATCTTGATTTCTCATAAAGTCAGCTTCCAGTTGCTCCAATCTAATTTTGAAGGAATTATTCTCTTCAGTGAGTTTTTGAAATTTCTTTTCCATCTAGTGAATTTGACTTTTTAAGACATTCTTCTCCTCATTGGCTTTTTGGGACTCTTTTGCCATTTGAGTTGGTCTACTTTTTAAGGTGTTATTTTCTTCACTATTTTTTGAGTCTCCTTTAGAAACCTGTTAACTCTCTTTTCATGATTTTCTTGCATTATTCTCATTTCTCTTCCCAATTTTTCCTCCACTTCTCTTACTTGATTTTCAAAATCCTTCTTAAGCTCCTCCATGGCCTGTGACCAATACATATTTTTCTTGGAAATTTTTGATGCAGGAATTCTGATTTCATTGTCCTCCTCCGGTTCCCTGCTTTGATCCTTTTCGTCCCCAAAGAAGGATTATATGGTCTGATTGCACTTCCTCTGCTTGCTCCTATTGCTGGCCAATTACTTGACTTTTGAGCTCTTTGCCATGGTAGAACTCTGCTTTCAGAATGGAGAGAGCTTTGTCTCAACTTGCTGAGGTTTTCACAACTGCCAGAGCTTTTAGTTGGGAGCCCTCTCTGCAGCCCCCACGAGCTCTGGCACACTGGCCACATACCCCAGGACCACAATTCAAGACCACAATCTAGATCCAAGCAAGTTAAAGCAAGAGCAATTACCCTCTGAATGGTCATTTGGTCCCCCTACAATCTGCAGGCCAGGAGCTCTGGAAGCAGCCACACTGCAGCAGCTGTAGCCACTCTGACTCAGCCACTTCTCACCCTGGGGGCAGGGACCAGACCATGCTCTTCTGTCCCTCTGTTTCTGACAGAGTTCCCCACTGACTTTTTACTTTGTCTTTGGCATTTATGGGTTGAGAAGTCTGGAAATCACCACAGCTGCTGGTAATTCACTCTCCTGAAGTCTGCTCCAGCCACCACTGGTTGGGGCCACCACTGTGGCTCACGGGGGACTACGCCCGGCTCCCAGCCCAGTGTGATAGACCCTTCCTGTCAGCCTGACAGGCTGCCTTCAGCTGGAGATTTGTTTCTCTCTGTCTCTTTGTGGGTTCTGTAGCTTTAAAATTTGTTTAGAGTCATTTTTTTTACAGGTATTTGAAGTGATTGGAGCCAGAGCTGATGCCAAGTTTGTGCTTTTACTCCACCATGTTGGCTCCGTCCCTCAATCATTAAGTTTTATTAAGCACACACTATGTGCTAGGCTATGCACTGAGGATTCAAAAAGAGATAAAATACATTCCCTTCCCTCAAGGACCTTACAATCTAACAGGAGACAATGTGAAAATATATACAAAACAAACTATATATAGGAAAAGTAAGAAATAATTAACAGAGAGATCTTCTCCAGTTAAATTTTGTTCTCAATTCACACTTTAGTAGGGCTACTGGTCAGTAGCAAAACCACTGTCTTTATGTCGCCTTCCTGACCACCACAAATATCACTAGTCTCCCTATACATATAAGACTTTCTTAGTTTTAAATGTACTCTTTTCTGGCTTCAAAGAAGAACAAAATAATACAGTATTTATTAGAATCCTTAGAAGTTTCATTGCAAATTCCAAACCCCCAAATAATATTTTAAAAAGAAGTCTCTCTGAGCCATAGAAGGAGCCAAGCCATTCACCCCAGGAACCTGCTGACATCAACACCCTATCTTTCGTCTTCAAGTCCCACACAGGCTGCTTGGGCAGTAGCCACACCTCTGAGTATGAGGCTTTTGCTCTGAGTTCATGTAGGCTACTATAAGCTAACAGGAAAAGCTCTAATGGGGGAGTTATAGACATTGATCATTCACTTGGAAAGGATTTTTCTTCATCAGGGACCTTCCTGCTGCCACTGAAACCATATTCTGTAGCAAAGCCATAACTAGTAATTTTGCCAAGGGAGGTAAATTTTACAAAATGCACAAAGGGATAATAGCAAAATAACAACAGTTAAAATTATAAAGTATTTATTATGTGCCAAGTGCTTTACAATTATGATCTCATTTGACTCTCACAACAACCCTGGAAGGTAGGGGCTATTATTATCCCCATTTCACACATGAGAAAACTGAGGTTAACTGACTTGCCTAGGATCACACAGTTAATAAATGAGGAAGGACTTGAACTCACGTCTTCCAACCTAGTGCTTTATTCACTGTGCCACCTAGCTGCCCACGCTCAAATCAACTTAAGACACTAATTTGGAAATTGGAGGAAGGGGAGAATAAAAGATGCCAGGACATCTATGAGGTCACTGCAGCTGGGAAGTGGGGTTTGAGGGTGGGCATCATGTAAGGATTAGGAAGGAACCCACCTGGGGTTGCTTTCCCATTTTTAACTGATAATTCTTCCTAATTGGAAGTAGTATGCAATAGTGGCTAGAGAAGTAGCCTCCTAGAAAGACCTGGAGGCCCATCTCCCAATATAACTGTCTTGTGACCTTGGGGAAGTCACTTAACTTTTCAGGGCAATTCTCTAAGATTATGAATTACAAAGGTGTCAACCTGCATTGGTAGAGGGAGTTTTCTTATCAGGAGCTCTCTCTAGAAATGAAATCACAGATCCATTCCCTTTTTCCTATTCTTCCTAACTAGGTATTAAGTTCAGCTGTTTCTATACTTTTGGGGTCTTCTACATTCTGGAACCTTAGGATAAAGGCATGACCACCTTGCCCTAAAGAGAGATTTGATACAAGGGAAGCACCTATTCTGCCTATGGATAAAGTTGAGTATAGGACTAACTAGGCAGCTAGGAGTGCAGTGGATAGAATGCCAGACCCAGAGTCAGGAAGACTTATCTTCATGAGTTAAATGTGGCCTCAGATACTTCCTAGCTGTGTGACCCTGGCCAAGTCACTTAACCCTGTTTGTCTCAGTTTCCTCATCCATAAAATGAGCTGGAGAAGGAAATGACAAAGCACTCCAGTATCTTTGCCAAGAAAATCCCAAATGGGGTCACAAAGAGTCAGACATGTCTGAACAACATAGGACTAAGATAATCTATGTGGAATTGTTTAAGATAGTACAGCTGAAAGAGATACAACTTTATAAACTGGCTACAGTCATAAAAATAATAGCTCTGTTCCAAACTCTTTTCTCTTTATATCCCTCACAGCACAAGGCTGGGCACCCATCACCTGCTTAATTGGCATTAGATGCCGCTGAAGCTAACTGGAGATGAGGAAGGAAGTCTGTGCTCTACTTTTGTGTGACAGGACAAGCAGCAGTCAAGCTGGTGTCCCAGTGGTCCATCAGTCTGAAATGACACAATGCCAGCTCCCTACGCCCCGTCCCTGGTGCTCCTCTCAATTAACCTCCTGCTCCTGTCAACAATAGCAGTGAGTGTGATTTCAGAGCAGAAACTCAAGCACAGTGTGACTCTGGGGCAATGGAGCACTCTTGAGGCTATTTTCATCTCAATGTTTTTGCTTCGTGCTTCTTTCCTCTTTAATTATAGCATAATTTGCATTTATATTATTTCATCCTGTCACTGGATTGGGGAAGGCCCTGATAACGATCGACACTTAGTAATTTCACATCATAGCTCCAGCATCAGATGAACGGCATAAAGTCTCTGTGAAGTCCTTTCCAATTAAACAGCTCATTTGAAGTGTCATGGTTTGGTGTTCTTGTTAGCTTCCAATGTGAGTATCTCTCTGGGATATTTCTTTACATGTACCATCATAATAAGGTCTTGGTGCAGAAGACACTGGGAGCATTCTTGTATCTCACTCCATAGATATAATGACACTCACTTGAAAATAGGTCTCCTTAGACTCGCATGAGGAAACAGCTTTTCCTCTTAATTGGACAGTTCTAGGCTCTCCCTGATTCCCAGGTCTTCTCCCATCAGAAGAGACATTTCCATTTAATGAAACAAGCAGAAGGTTCTAGTGATATCATATCACTCCACTGACTATGTTTGGGGCCACTCAGGGCAAGTAAATTTAAATGGGATATGAGATCCTCCCCTAGGATCTTTTCTCATGCCCTGAAATACAGTGAGTACACAAAGAAATTTAGCTGCCCAAAAGATTATTACAGAGCATTTAGGTATCTTTAAGGGCCACTCTCATTTGCTGTGGAAGGGGTACAGGACTGACCAAGTTATTCCCCAGTTCAAGTAGCCTCCTACTATCTTCATTGTATAATAAAACTCCCGTCATTTAAAGACCTTCATAATCTGACTCTAATCTATCTTTCCCAAAGGATTACACATCACTCTACTTTAGACATTCCACAATCCAGTCAAATCCTTCTACCTTGTCTTTCCTATGTGTGGTCTTCCATTTCCCTCCACCATGACTTTGAAGATCTAGTCTCCATGCTTGGAATATTTTCCCTCCTCACCTCTACCTCTTGGAACCCATGGTTCCTGTCAAGGCTCATTTGTAGGTTCTATTTCTTTCAAAAGAGCTCTTCTGGTTCATCCAATTGTTAGTCCCTTTCTCCAAAATCACTATGCCTTTATTTTGTATATATATTATATGTATTTATCTATGAATATGTTGTTTCTCCCACCCCCACTCCCACCAGGAGAATAATTTCTACAGGACACTTTTGTATTTGCATCTTCACCACCTACACAGCTTATGACACACAGTAAGTATTTTTTGGTGAACAGACTGTCAGTTTGAAGCAGGTGAGGGAAATCCCATGGCAAGATGGAGAAGAAAGCTACTTAAGTGATGTGATAATAAGAGATATGGTAAGGAAGGTCTCGAAGAATCTCCTCCTCTAACATGTCATTGTGTCTGAAATTTCACCACTGAAGAGCTATTCCTTTGGGTTAGAGTATGGCATTGTACACTGGTAAAATGCAATGATGCTTGGGCAAGGAAACATTTTGAGATATTTTCAAACATTAACATGTTAGTGTGAAGTAGTTCATCTGGAACCTTTGCAAAACAAGTTTGCTATGAACAAGTTTTGACAGGAGTAATCTTAGGGAGACAATCATATCCTAAGCACAAGAACTGCTGAGGGAAAAAAGGAGGGCTTCTTGGAGAATTTAGGAAGAGAAGAACCTCAACAATCATGGAGACACCATGGGGAGGGGGGGCACCAAGAAGGAATAGGGAAAGACTACAAATGACAAACTTCAGCAAACGTATCCCAGCAGCAATGAGCTCTGGGTCAGCGGCTAAAAGATCCAGAATTATAAGGAACTTTCAGTTAAGATAGTATTAGGGGCAAGATTAGCATACTAGTATTAGCATACATGAGTATGCTCTTAGTTCAGAGTTGAAACAAGGCACTTCTAAATCATTGAATAGTTAGCAAAAAGGAAGTTTCCTTAGCTTTAACTTGGCAAAGATATGCAACAAGAGTACAGTGGCACTTACCATCTGGATCACCCCTGCTCCATGCCCTGCCTCCCCGTCTCCATCTGGAAACTAGTCTATTCAGCAAGGACAGGTGGGGTGACTACAGTGATCTTCAGACCTCCACCAAAATGGAGGTGCTCACACTGCATGTTAGTGGGGGGGGTTATTGCCTTTAGACAACAAGGAAGTAGAGACAAATAAAAAGCCTGAGAGTTTCTGAGAAATTAATAATCAATGTATTAATTAGGCTAGCAAATAATCAACAAACTGATGATCAGTGATCTTTCTCAGTTACCGAAGACAAAACTATGGAGATCCTTGAATGCTTCAGCACCTTTGTAAAAGGGGGTTCACGCTGACTGGCCACCCTCTTAGATAAACAGATAGACCCAGAAACCAGAAATTCTGTCAGGAGGTGGACTCTATTCCTAGCTGCCTGAACCAAAACTGAGCAGTATTGACACACACAATGGGAACAGAACCAAGAAGAGGCCTATTCCTCCTCCCCATCTAAGAGTATAGAAGGGAACACAGTCCCTAGTGCAAAATTTTGGAAAGCAGTCTGGGAGAAATGAGGCTTGTATTACTGTATAATAAACTCCAAATGGATATGTGACTTAGATATAAAAGGTCATAACATAAAAAAATCAAAAGAGCAAGTAAAGAGATCCCTTTTACAGTTAGGACTAGGTGAAAGATTCTTAACCAAACAAGGGATAGAGAGGATCGAAGAAGACAAAATGAACAATTTTTATTACACAAAATTGAAAAGTTTTTACACAAACAAAATCAGTGTGGTCATACTTAGAAAGCTAAGAAAAACTGGAGAAAAAAATCTTTGCTGCAAATTTCTTTTCTCGAGAAGAGTCTGATATCCAAGATATATAGGGAACTGATACAAATACATAAAGAACAAGAGCCATCCCCCAAAAGATAAATGGTCGAAGGATATGAACAGGTAGTTCTCAAGGGAACTTGCGGCTATCAACAGCCACATTTTTTTAAGGTTTCTATATCATAAAAAATAAGATAAATGAAAATTAAAACAACTCTGAGGTTCTACCTCACAATCATTCTATTACATCAACAAAGATAATAAAAACAAAAAAATGACAATTATTGGAAAGGCCAAGGAAAGAGAGACACAAATGTTGGTGAAAATATGAATTAGTCCAACCATTCTGAAAAGCAATTTGGAACCATAACCAAAAATTCACTCAACTATGCATGCCCTTTGACTCAGCAAAACCCCTAAAGAGATGACAAAAAGAAGGGACCTATATATGCCCATCTTTAGAACAGCATGTGTTCTAGCAAAGAACTAGAAACAAAGTAAATGCCCATTGATAGGGGGATGGCTGAACAAATTATTGTATAGGAATGTAATGGAATATTATTGTGCCACAAGAAATGACAAAAGGGGAGGATTTAGAGAAACTGAGGAAGACTTATTTGAACTGTTGTTACAGAATGAAATAAGTAACCACGTATCACATCAACCAACATGTGCTTAATAAATAGTGCTTTTTGGTTTATTGGTTTATTGCTCATCAAGTTGCCCCAAGGCTTCCTTCCTGTCATCTCTACCCTACCATTGTCCTGAATCTACTTTATCAGTAAGAGTTTTGACTAATTCAATATAATAAATAAAATTAATTCCAGTAATAAATACAGGCTATAAGTTAAATGAAATAGTAATTTGCTATGGTGATCCTTACTCCTTAAAAACAAATCCAAGACTCATAGAATAATGTCTGAAGGCTACAAATCTCATTTTCACTCCCTCCCCACTCCTCTACAGAGGTAGAAAGTCAACAAACATTACACATCATATATATTTTCAGACTTTAGTATCTTGATCAGTTCTGCTGATTTTCTTCTTTTTCTTTTTTTGCCTTTAAAAATATACTATTAATAATATGGGATGGCTCTCTATGAAATAGAGGGGTGGGACACTGGGATAACTATGGTGATGTAAAAAACAAAAGAATTAATAAAAATTTATTTGTCAAACTCATCATTTGTACCATATCATCAAGTACTAGGAGATAAGACATAAAATTTTAGAATGAAGAAAGAAACCCTATGTTAGGGATAGAACCAACCTGTCCCTTTCAATGTCATACTGTGATCTTGTATGAAGATGAATCAGTCAGGTCACAAACATTTATTAAGTACCAAATACAGGCAAGACTCTGCATTAGGTGTCACCTAATCACCTCAGAACAATTCTGGCATTTGGGCACCATGATGACAAGCCCTGCAATTGTGAGCTAGCTAATTTGACAAAGTTCTGAGCCTGTCAGGTCTACATGGGAAAAGAACATCCAATGGTGGTACAAATGAACCCAGGCCCAGTGTGCATGGAGGAGAGAATGTCAATGTATAACCTATACACACTTACTCGGCTAATTACTAATAGAACTAGGATGTGAACCTAGGTCTCCTGACTCCAAGTACTCCACTACTCTTTCTATTACATCATACTGCATCTGTCTGGATTCCAGTTCTATCACCAGTCATAGTAGTTTTTTCCCAGCTTTGAGTATAGTCGATAAACACCATCTATCTTTTCATCCAAGCCAATGGTGACCAAAACAAGCTATGGCAACAAATGGAACATAATGATGTATTCTAAAGGAAAAGAGAACTCAATTGACAAATTCAAAGAGGTTTATCCATAGTCTGGGGAACTTTCTTTCTGAATTCAGGATCCAGTTTGGCAGGGAGCCCTCTCTGACCCTCCCTTTGCTATAGCCTCTTCCTTCTGCTCCCCCCTGGCAGTACATTCCACCTTCACTGGTGAGGATGCTTGGTTGTTGGAGTGACTGATCATGGCAGTAGCTGTATCCTGAAAAATTGGTTGTCTTTGAAATAATCTGATTGCTTTCAAGATAAGGATAATTAAAGTTCTCTTTCCCTCCTGGTACCAATGACCCTTATACTTCTCACTGTTGATCACTTTCTACCTTATCTTATACTGTTCCTCAAACGT
The DNA here is from genome assembly GCA_028646515.1 of Pseudochirops corinnae. Lineage (NCBI taxonomy): Eukaryota > Metazoa > Chordata > Mammalia > Diprotodontia > Pseudocheiridae > Pseudochirops > Pseudochirops corinnae. Next base: position 174,246,527 of record CM053588.1, read on the forward strand.
AACTCTGCTCCTGTCAGGCTAGTCTTATCACTGTCCTTGGAATATGTTATATTCATCACTACCACCCCTGGCCCTCCTCTCCACATTCTATACTACTCATCCTTCATGGCCTGGCTCAAGCTCAACCATTCCAAGAAGCTTCCCCTAACTATTCCAGCTTCCCCTGGTTACTACAGAAAAAGAGGATCACATATGAAACCACACAGACCTTTACATATTCCCTTTTCAGACCTCACTATCTTAATCATTCATTAGTACTTATCACATACTGCTTATATTTTTAACTTTCCACATATGTCATATTCCTCAATTGCATTATAAGCTTCTTTGATGACAGATACTGTGTCTCTGTATCCCCTCCAATGCCAAGCACAAGACTAGACACATGGTAGGTACTCAGTAAGTGGTCATTGAGTGAATCAATGAATCAATGGCCAAAGGGAAGAGAAAAGGAAAGAAAACCAAAAAGAGAATAATGACATCTCTATGTTTAAGGTAAGTGCCTCTGTGGCATGATATGATGGTTTTGGCTTTAAAATTGTTCCCTCATTAATCTGTCTTTTTTATTTCAACTTTGATTCTAACACCTTGCATATAATAGGGACTTAATATTTGTTCACTTGAATTTAGTGGATCCATGATCTAATTAATGAGGGTAGTACCATCACTGCTAAGATGGTAACCCTTCCATACTTGCTTATTCTGTGTATTTCTTGTCCATATCTTTCTGTAAATGCCCCGCAAAGACTCTACCCAACAATCAAAGCCTTCTGGTGGTTCTTGAAATATTTCATGAGATTACTATCCAGATCAATTTCTGCTGCTGTGGCCACTTGGATCAGGAGTAATATAAAATATAGCTGGATTTATTCATGGAACATTCATGCTTCTCCCATATAGCCCAGAGACAAACAACAATTGGATGTGTGCCTGTGGCCATGCAAGTGATGGAGAAAGCCAGAGCAAGGGATTTTAAGGAAGAGGCTGCATTTGAACAAGAGGAGAGAGGTCGAAGAAATTATGTGCAAGCTCACAATGATGCCCCTATCCACCCATTCAGGAAGTACTGTGATACCATAGCAATTTAATTCTTCTGAAAGAAAAGGCCTCAGATGTCTCTAGCATTAAAACAACATAGAAATCATTAAATGCATATAGCTGACAACAAGACAATAATAAGATCTACAGATCAGGGAGCCAAAATGTAACCTTCTAGAGGAAAAAAAAATTCTTAGTACTTAGTTTGCTCAACACTTGCTACCTTTGTGTGGAGAGGGGAAGGACCTCTAGGACGTTCTCAGTTCTTGCACTGCATCCATGTGAGGCTGATCTCAGGCCATGGATTGGTGATTTGTGTACTGAATGTATTGACATCAACCTCCTATGATTTATTTCTACAGTTATTATTAAAGCCTTTATACAGCATGTCCTTTATGTGACCTTAAAAGAAACACAGGCAGGTAAAGGATGAATAGGAGAGGCCAGTGGGATGGGGAGGAGGGGAGTGAATGAGCTGTGAGATTTGTTTGGAAGATGCAGACACAGCGCCTAGACTGACAGAAGAACCCTCAGGCTATTTGCCTGATGTTCCAAGAACTTTGAAGGAGATCTCCATGGATGCTCTCAGAGCGCTCTCTGGTGTTAAGAAGGATGTATTACATCTAAATACTTGATTGAGCCAACAAGCACAGTATACGAAATTTAAGTCCCTAACCCTCATTCGCATTCCTTCTGCCTTCTTCCCTAACACATACAGGTCCCACTCCACCCTATTCTCTTGATTGTCCTGTTGTGTTTAAATCTAGGCCTTTGTGGTCAGGCATCACTTCCAGGACTTACATCCTCCTTTGGCTATTTTTTAAGATATACTACTGTTACTGTCATGAGCAATATTTCTCAAGTCTTGATCTCATTAACCTTTCCCAACTTGCCCTGGCTTTTTTGTTTTTTGACAACTGCAATAAGAGGTTTAACAAGTACAACAAAGGACTCTTGGCACTAGATAGAACAGTGGATAGAAGAACATTGGATTTGGAGTCAGGAAGACCTGAATTCAATTTCAGCCTCAGACACTTACTAGCTGTGTGACCTTGGAAAAGTCATTAATCCCTTTTGCCTCAGTTTCCTTACCTGAAAATGGGAATAATAATACCACCTGTTTCTCAGGATTGTTGTAAGGATAAAATGAGATATTTGTAAAGCCCTTAGCAGGGTACTTGGCACATAGTAGATAATAAATGCTTGTTTCCTTTCTTCTTAGTTGCTATGACTCATCTAGGCACACTGTTGTTCTGCATGATTTAAGCAGTGCCATATGCTCATAATCTTACTTTCTTCTTCAGGAACTACACAAGATCTCTCAGAACCTATGTCCCTAAGATGCACATAAGGATAACCCCAAGCAGTCTTGAACAACAGCCTATATATGGAAGTCCTGTAATTGGCTTTTGCCATCATCCCACAATATTCAGTGTCTCTTCCCCAACAAGGAACAATTTATAGCTTCTGCCCTTATCCTTGAGCTAACATACTTGCAACAGTACACGGACATTTAATGGACTTCATATTATGGTACTTGTTGATATAAGAATTCTCAAGAAGACTATCATGAAGATAATTGCACCTTATGGGACATCTGTTGCAGAGAATAACAAGGTAGAGAATTTCTACAAAGTTTTACAAAGAACTTAATTAAATCCTAAAAATCAAATTAATTTTACACAGGAGTACCAATAGACAGCTACGCTAAGACATGGTTTTGGACACAGATTCTCTAGACCCCACTGAAAGTTGCCCTCCCCCATCATCCCAAGTGCCTTTGTTATTATGTTTAATCATTTGGTCATGCCATCTCCTGTGTATTAAGGCACCTCTCATGACTGAGAGGAAATCCACTCCTTCCTCATTGCGCCTTTCAAAATCCTTCTCTTCCTTCAAGGCAGAGCTCAGGTGCCAGGCTCCTTTACAAAAATTCCCTGAACTGAAAGTGTTCTCTTCCTCCTCAGATTTTCATAGAGCATTTTTCTCTCCTTTACTCTTATCCCACTCTATCTTATATTACATGTAACCTGTGTAGCTGTCTCAAGCTTCCTCTCCCTTAGGAAGTCCTTGAGGGGAGCATATAGATTTTTTTAAAACTTCACTCCATATTCCCCAGAATTTCCATATTCTCTCCATGCTCCATAGTGCTTTGCTCATAATATATTCTTAATAAATTTTTAATTAGAAAATACCTTACATGCTTATTGGTGTGACATAGTGTAGAAAAATACAATATGCAAAAATCCACTTTAACACACAAACAATGAGGGGACTGATGCTTTCCAGTTCAAAAAGATGTATAAAAGTTGGTTTGACTTCTAATGAGGAATTTTCTAGAAAAGATTAATAGGCAGGTAGTTGGACTAAATGACCTCTAAATTAATTCCCAGCTATAAAATCCTATTTCACCTTAGGAGCCCTCTCAATACCAAGCACACCCAGTACATTTTTAATATGATTCATTTCACACACCATCATTCAAAGGCTGTATTGCATAAAACAATATAGTAGTGACTTTAACTTTTTTCAAAACCACTGGGCACTATTATTTCATTTATCCCACACACAGTATTGTCATGAGATAAAAAAAAAACCAGTTATTATCCCCATTTAGCAGAAAAATAAATTGAGACTCTGGAAGTTTCAGTAAATCTACCTACCATCACACAGGAAGTTAGTAGCAGAGCTGTGACTAGATCCCAGGGCTGCTGTCTTCCAGTTCAGAACATCAGTCTGATTAAAGAATTGACCTAATTGACCAGTAGCTCTCCTCAGTTGTCTTAAATCCAGGACATCAGTAGGAGGGATAACAGACAACTTAAAACAGCTGCTATTTTCTGTTAACAATTGAGTTCTATCCAGGACATAATAAAAAAAAGTTTGATGCACCTAGTTATTATTCACTTTTAGTGAGCTAATTTGGAAGAGGTGATACAGAGAGACAACAAAGTCCTAAAAGGCAACTGGGGGGGGGGGGGGAGGGAAGGGGCAGGAAGAAAGAAAAAGGAAAGAAAACATGTTGTTATAATGACCCAGAAGGCATTAAATGGGAAAAAGGACTTCTAGGAAAGTCTATGATTTTAGTTTATGATTTTAGTTTAAAAGTCTTTCTATGGGCAATAGGTTGGCTAAGATCCCAGGATCATATATTTAGAGCTGGAAGGGACCTTGGAGGTCATCTAGTCCAAATTCCTCATCTTAGTGGCTAAGGACACATTTATAGCTTCTGCCCTTATCCTTGAGCTAACATAATTGCAACAGTACATGGACATTTAGTGGGACACCACATCTTCATATTATGGTACTTGTTGATATAAGAATTCACAAAAAAAGACTACCATGAAGATAATTGCACCCTATGGGACATCTGTTGCAGAGGATAAGAAGGTAGAGAATTTCTACCAAGAACTTGATTAAATCCTAAAAATAAAATTAATTTTACACAAGAGTACCAATGGATTAGGACAGCCAGAAGACCTAAGTTCAAATCCTGACTTGGGCACTTAATAGTTGGGTGACACTTGGCAAGTCACTTAGCCTTTCTCAGCCTCATTTTCCTCATCTCACAGATGCCCAGTGGTTTCCATCTCCTTCTACCACTAACATCTCTGCACATCAAGCACCCTACTCTTGTATTGCTCCCTTATCATTCATGTGTGGAGATCTTATTTCCCTAAGTATTCAGGTCCTTTGAGGGTAGGGTCTTGTCTTCTCCTGTGTTTCTCCTACAAGACCTCGGATAGGACTGCACCGCAGCAAGTGCACAACAGAGGCTTTCTGACTTAAGAAGGATGTAAGTTCCAATCCCCAGATGCCATGAAATTTTCTGTCAAGTTTTTCCAAGAAATATCTTTATCATGTACTATGGGTGGTGAGCCCATAGGTACCCTGAACAATCATTGCAGGGACTGCTAGGACAGTATATCAGTAGTTGACAAGTTTGAGGTGTATCTTCTGCCTCTCTGGTGCCTACTTCTCCTTTGCTGGGAGAGGGGCAGTGAAAAAGGCACTGCCTCAAAGTCAAGATGCCTTGATTCCAGTCTCAATACATCACAAACTAGAAGTGACCTTGTGCAAATCATCTAATTACTCTGGACCTCAGTTGTCTCATCTGAAAAATAAGGATGTTAAAACTTCTTTTCCAGATACAGAATGAGACATATTCTTTCAGACATGGTTAGTTAGTGTGTCAATGTGTTTTGCTTAACTATTTCTTTAATTAAAAGATAGGATGCTACTGGGGAAAGAGTAATGGGGAATGCCAGTATTGTTTGTAAAAGGTATTAATGATTTTTTAAAAGAAAAATATAGAGGTTAGACTATATAATATCTGAGGTCTTTTTCAGATCTAAAAATTAAATTACACTGTGATTTTGGTTCTTCTTCTGTTATATAGGGATAATATGTCACAGGATCAAAGAAGCTCCAAATCTCAGGATTCTGAGGAAATTGAATAGTAGCGTCCCTACAGCATAATAACTAGCATTTATAAAGTACTTTAAAATTTGCAAAGAACTATATATATATATATGTATATATATATATATATATATATATATATATATATATATATATATGTTCTCTCATTTCATCCTTACAATAATCCTGTAAGGTGGATAGTATTATTATCCCCATTGTGCAAATGAGGAAAATGAGGCTGAAAAATGTTAAGTGACTTGACCAGGGTCACCCAGCTATGAAGTACCTGAGACAGATTTGGAATCAGGTCTTCCTCACTTCAGTCTAGGGATCTATCCATTACATTACCTTAGCCACTACTTAATGGCTTCCAATGATAAGGAACCCACTACCTCTTAAGAACACTCATTCTGTCAAAAGGGGTACACAATTTAGACATAAAGGGTGGTACTATAAGCAAATTAGGAGAGTAAGAAATAATTTACCTGTCAGATCTATGGACAATGGAAGAATTTATGACCAAATGAGATAGAGAACATTGTGAAATGCAAAATAGATAATTCTGATTACATTAAATTAAAAAAATTTTACACAAAGCCAATAAAACCAAGATTAGAAGGGAAGCAGAAAACTGGGAAACAATTTTTTATATAGCATCTCTAATAAAGGCCTCATTTCTCAAAATATGTAGAGAACTGAGTCAAATTTATAAGAATACAAGTCATTGGGGCAGCTAGGTGGCACAGTGAATAGAGCATCAGCCCTGGAATAAGGAAGACCTGAGTTCAAATTCAGCCTCAGACACTCGACACATTTACTAGCTGTGTGACCTTGGGTAAGTCACTTAACCTCAAATGCCCTGCCTCCCCTCTCCAAAAATATCAAAAAAAAAAAAAAGAATACAAGTCATTCCCCAATTGACAAATAGTCAAAGGATATGAACAGGTAGTTTTCAGATGAAGAAATTAAAGCTGTCTGTAACCATATGAAAAAATGCTATTGATTAGAGAAATGCAAGTTAAAACAACTCTGAGGTACCACATCATACGTATCAGATTGGATAGCATGACAACACAGAAAAATGATAAATATTGGAGAAGATGTGGGAAAATTGGAACACTAAAGCATTATTGGTGGAATTGTGAACTGATCCACCCATTCTGGAGAGCAATTTGGAACTATTCCCAAAGGACTATAAAATTGTGCATACCCTTTGATCCAGCAATACCACTTCTCTGTCCAGGTCCCAAAGAGATCATAAAAAAGTGAAAAGGTCTCACATATACAAAAATATTTATCGTAGCTCTTTTCACGATGGCTAAGGTATATGAATGTAATGGAATATTATTGTTCCATGAGATTTCAGAAAAAGTTTGGAAAGACTTGCATGAACTGATGCTGAGTGAAATGAGCAGGACATGAAGAAAATTGTACATAGTAACAGCAACATTGTGCCATAACCGGCTTTGTTAGACTTATCTCTTCTCAGCAATACAATGATCTAAGATAATTCCAAAAGACTCATGATGGAAAATGCTATCCACACCCACAGAAAGAACTCTGGAGTCTGAATGAAGATCAAAGCATACTATTTTCTCTATTTTTTTTGTTTTTTCTTTCTCACAGTTTTTCCCTTTTGCTCTGATTCTTCTTTCACAACATGGCTAATGTGGAAATATGTTTAATATGATTGTGTATGTATAGCCCATATCAGATTGCTTGCCATCTTGGGAAGGGGAGGGAAGGTGAAAATTTTAGAACTAAAATCTTATAAAAGTGAATGTTGAAAACTAAAAGTAAATATTTTTAAAAAGAACACTCATTCTACTTTCTTTGTACTAACAAGGAGTTTTTACTTATATCAAGTCTATATCTGCCTCTCTGAAATGTCTGTTATTCCTAGTTTGGCCTTTGAGGCCAGGCAGAATAAATCTAATCCTTTTGACATACAACTGCCCTGAGCACTTGAAGACAGGTCGCATGTCCCTGCTAAGTCTTCTTTTCTTTGGGCTAACCATTCCTAGCATCTTCAATCAATATGAAATAATCTTCCCTCCTCTCACCATCCTCATCACCCTCTTGGACCACAGTTGCTCACTATCCTCCCTAAAACGTGACATACAGAACTGAACATAAAACTCCAGATTTGGTTGGAAAAGGGCAAAATACAGGGAAGCCATCACCTTTTGAATTATGGACATTATGCCTTTCATAATATAGCCTATAATCATACTAGATTTCTTCCACTGGCATATCTAACTGTTGACTCATATTGACTTTGCAGTCCCCTAAAATTACCATATCTTTTTCACACAAATTGCTGTCCAGTCATGCCTCCCCAACCCTGTACTTGTACAGTTGATTTTTTAAAATCCAAGTGTTAGACTTTACATTATTCCCCTTTAAGTTTCACCTTAACAGAAATGGTCTCTCACTCCAGTAGGTCAAACTCCTTTTGGAATCTTGACTTTATGATCTAACATATTCGCTATTCCTAAGAATGTCATCATGCAAGTCACAGATAAAAATATTGAACAGCATAGGACCAAAAACAAATTCTAGGACATTCCACTAAAGAAGTGCCTCCATCACAGGACAGTGGGGAAAAAATAGTGACTCAGGCATCATAGGACCTGAGTTTAAATATTATCTCTGACAGTTATTACTTGTGCGACTTTAAACAAATTGCTTCACTTCCCTGGGCCTCAATCTCCCCTATATTATTATACTGAAATACAGTTATCAAAATATTTTCAAGGAGTCCACAGACTCCTGGTTAAGAATTCCCGATCATCTAGCTCAGGTCTGTCTGTTTCAGCCATGAAGTACTACGGGAAAGCCATCCAAATATTGAATAACTTCAATTGATTACATTCCTTCTCTGACCCTTTATATATCAAAGATCCATGAATACCAATCCTTCCACTGGTTGAACTATGTCCTTACCCTGTGCTTAGGTGACTTAAAGAATTTCCAGGGCATTATGATTTGAAGTGCCAGGAAATCTCTTCCCACGTCAAATCTATTTCCTAGGAAACCTGTCAAAGTGCTTAGAATTCTAGGGATTCACTATGTTTTCCTGTGGCAGGACCTGGAATATTTTCATCTAAAAGCCTCTGGGAAAGATAGCATCAATATGTTATCCATTATCACTTATTAACAGGTTTATATAAAGGGGAGAGGAGGATTATAATCAGTGCCTGGATCAAAGCATGTACTGTCAACTCAAGTGCTCAATCTTACCAATCAATCTCACCATCCAACACCACAGAATGTTCTCATTCTCTCTCTCTCTCTCTCTCTCTCTCTCTCTCTCTCTCTCTCTCTCTCTCTCTCTCTCTGTCTCTCTCTCTCTCTCTCCCTCTCCCCCTCCCTCAGAGTTATTAGTACATTAGGTTCTGCCTCTTTGAGGACACTTCCCTTTTCTCTCATTAACCTAACATTTAGGTGTGAATTACCTCCTTTAGATCATTAGGTCAGAAACCTGCCCATCCTATTTAATGAAAGTCCCCTCACATCCCAATTCACCCTGTTTCCTAATTACTCAGGCCTTCATAAATAACTAGAAGAGCCATTTAATAAGAGTCAGTCAACACCATTTACTAAGCATTTACAATGACCAGGCTAAGCATTGGAGATATAAAGAAAGGAAAAATGTGATCCTTGCCCACAAGAACTGGTCAGAAAAGGGCCCTTTCTAAGAGGCGAGAAAAGATGTAAATAACTAGGTACATACAAAAGATGTATGCTGTTGTTTGTCCTTCATTTTCAAAAAGGAGCAATGACATCTCACTGGGTGATGTCTTGACTTGCACATGAATTGGATTTAAATGATTCAGATGGCTCAAAGTCATCAACTTCACTGTCTCTTCCAGGGGTATGGCTTCTGTGCATTCTAGAGCTTCCTGGAGTTACAGGTGAAAGTTGGGTGGCAGATAGACATTAAAGGTGGATGAGCATCCCTGAAAAGAGATTGGCAAGCCTTGGCACCAGAGGTGCTAGTGTTCTTTGAACACCCCCATACACTCCATGCACAAAATATACATATAATATATATATATATACATATATATATATATACACATAATGCATGGAAGGTGAAGAAGATGGGAAGTCATTAGTCTCTGGAGGAACTGGGAAATGCCTCCTGAAGAAGGCAGCATTTTAACCAAGTTTTGATAGAAGCTAGGAAAGCCAAACGATTGAGGTGAGGGGACAGAGTATTCCAGATGAGATCCAGCCAACTCTCTCACTTCCTCCTGATATCACAAGTGTGCTAGTGGAACACTCTGGCTCTCTCTCTGTCATTCTTTACCTTCATCATATGAATAATCCATCTTCTTTTCTGATTAAATATTCTAATTATTCTTTTTTCAAACAAACACATACCATGTCCCCCTCCCTCTTTCCATCATGTGAGAAAGAAAGAAAAACAAAATCCCTTGTCACAAACATGTATTGTCAAGCAAAACAAATTCCCACGTTGACCATTCCCCCCACCAAAAAAAGGCTCATTCTTCACTCTTGAATTTATCACCTCTCCCAGGAGGTGGGTAGCAGTATCATATATTTTCTTGATGGCATCTTTTACTCTTGTTCTTCTTCAAATCATTAGTTAAATGTTGTGTCTTGTTCACACTCACCATGTATCTTTCCATTGCCCTCCATATGATACTCACTTTTATCTTAGGATAGAGTTGTAGCCAATATTTTACTGCCATACAAAAATATTATTAGAATGTTGTAAATATGAATTAGTTTATGATAGTAGCTTCCTTCACAAGGAAGACAGGTAAGTTTTGATAAGTGGGGGGAAAGGAAAGAAAGATCTGAGACATGACTCATGGATGAGGATGGTAGACTAGGTTAGAACTGAAATGAGACATTCAGAGCAGTCAAGAGTCTAAGGTGGGAGACATAATGAGCACACTGGAGAGAAGTAGCAAAAAAGGAATGGAGGAAATGCTAGCACTGGATTCCCAAGAAACCAGATCTATTTATGCTATTTAGAGGATGCCCTCAACACCATGCAATGACAACATTCTTATTTCTGCCAGGGAAGGAGCCACTGGAAGAATGATCATAGCTACACAATCCAAAAGGCAAGAACACAAGGGACAAAATCATGTCAAGTGAAACTGCCTGAAAATATTTTGCTGGCAATCAAGGAAAGTCAATGTATCTTAATCAAGAAGCAATAGCTATAGTCACATGAGTCAGGGCTTAGGAACTGAGCTTTTGTTGTGGGCAAACTTACAGCCTGTTTTTTGTTTCTTTGTTTCTTTGTTTTTAATGAGCAAAGACAGTGAACCTACATTTATGCTACTTTTCAAGGTGTTAGAAAAAGAGAAGTCCTACCTTTGACACTTAGCAGTATTATCTTGTTTAAGTCAGTAAACATCTGTTTCATGGTGAACTATGATGATTTCTACCTTCACTTCCAGCTCAAAATGCATGTGTGTGTGTGTGTGTGTGTGTGTGTGTGCACATGTGCATTTACTTTAGATGATCTTTCCTTCCTCCTGAACTCCTACAGTATATTCTCCTTGAATGAGATTGAGTGTTATAGGTGGTATTTTCCAAACTACTCATTTGCTATTAATCATATATTATTATATAGTACAATTGTAGATTCATGTATGTTTCATTCTATATCCCCAATTAGATTATAAGCTCAAATGAGGCTACAACTATACTTTATATTTCTTTGTATTTCCTATGCAACCCCACACAGTACCCTCCTCCTTTTAGATATCCAATAAATATATAAGGTTGCTGATGATGAGAATCTGTTAATTTAGTTCAATGGAGTAACTAATCTGAATAATTCCTGACCTCATAACCTATTTATTCCCACCACTCCCCTTGAGGATTTTGAGGAATAAGCTACAGAGACAAGACATTTCTGGCTAGCAATGGGCAGTCTCAGGTTTACCTATTCTATATATAAGACATCATTCTATATAGAACAATTTTTCCATATCAGTCATTATAGTAATGTTAGTATCTTGTTGAACTGGAGACATTAAAACTATAAGACCCACCATACCACCATTCTATTTCTTCAGTTTATCAGCATAAACTAAGGCATTGTTTACATGGCATCAAATAACTGAATGAAAACCAAAGAGTTCATCTGAACATACGATAACTTTTTAAATTTTGCATATAGATATTTGACTTTGTATAGATGCAAACTACTCAGGATCTACAAAGGAAAGAGCAAAGATCACAGATACATTGCTAGAAGAAATTTCAGAGGTTATTTCATTTTACATATGAACAGTCCCAAAGAAGATAATTGACATACCTAAGACTATATAGATAATAAGTGGAAGGGATAGGATTTGAACCCAACTTTTCTGACACTATAATACTATACCCTTTCCCCTATGCCATGGTTCTCTCCCTGAGTTTTAAGGCAGTTATCCAGATAATACGGTTAGGAAATTACCCAGATAATTAGACTCAAAAATCCTATTCATTTAGACAGGGGAAGTAAAGGGCTGGAATTATCCACATTTTTCTGTGCATTGGTCAGATTAAAGCAATAATAATTTCGCCCTCTAGTGTTACTTGCCTCTGTAGAGGCAACCACTGTGGCTTTGTGTTTTCAAAACATCTGCCTTGAAAGGCCTCAGAAGAAAATCTGGCCTGACACATCCCTCTAGACCATCAAGCTGCCTGGAATGACATTTTCAGCCTGATACTCTTTCATCCCCACACACCTAATTGGGCTTCATCATTAGCACAGCCAGCACTCTCAGAGGGACAGGAGCTAAAGCACTCTAATAGAAATCAGGAAAAACTGTCAGTGTTGGTCTCTGGAGACCTCAGGACCATGTCAACAAGCAGATCTCCTAGCAGGGCCAGAAAGATCACACAGGAAGAGAAAAAGAGAGACAGCTAAGTAGAACCATCATTAAAAATGACACTTGGTCTTCCACAAAAACTTTGCCCCCACAGTCAAACAGGATGAGGCACTCTTAGAATGCAGCAGAAACCAGGCAAGAGAGCTCCGTGCTAATTCGGTTTACTCTAGCACTGGTAGTAGAAAAACAGCCAGCATGTCCCAATCCAGAATTTCCCAGTCAGGGCATCCCAAATAATTGGTACATTGTGAGGACCTCCTTGTGCCTTTCAAATGGAGAGATACTTTGTGCATGATTTCAAGTATGAAACCTTAAGTGCTTGCAAAATAAGTGCATTAGCCCAGTGATGAGTTGCTAAGTTCTGGACTTATGAATTTCCAACAAAAATCTTAGGAAGGTCCTAATTACCCTAGAATCTTAAAATTAAAAGGAAACCTTGGGGTATCTATGCTAACTTCCCACCCAATGTACTAATCTGTTCCTTCTGAAATCTAGCCTTTGCTTGAAGACTTCCAATAATAGTAAGTGTATTTCATAAGGCCATTCCATGGTTGAAGGTATTGTTTAGTAGAAAAGTTTTCCTAATAGTTAAGCAAAATCTGACTCCTTGTAGCTTCCACCTATTAGTCCCAAGCAAATATTTGAAGGATGTCATATGTTACTGTATCATTTCCTTCTCTAAGCTAAACACCACCAGGTCCTTTAGCCCATTATGGCCACTTTCTCCATTAGTATGGCTGCATCCTTCTTATTATGTGTTGCCAGGGCCATCTCTAGTTGTCCTGATCTCTATCTTGCCACTAGACCCAGATGGCTCTGGAGGAGAAAGTGAGGCTGGTGACTTTGCACAGCCCTCCCTCACTTAAATCCAATCCACTTGTATGTCATGGTATCACCTCCCTGATGTCACAGTCCTCTTGGAGAATGAAAGACAAACAACAACAATCTCTGCCTACAACTGAAAATAAGACTCAAGTAGTAGTCTAACTAGGGCAAAACATAAAGAAACTATTTCCCACAATGCTCTGGATATTTCCATCACCACACTCTAAGAATAAATTAACTTTTTAAATAAATGCAACACTTTATAGACATATTCTATTTAATTCAACAAGATTTTATCAAGTATCTAATATGTGCCAGGCACTGGGTATACAAAGACAAAATGAAGCAGCCTCTGCCCTCAAGGACCTTTCATTTTTATGGGGGAAGACCAAATGTAAAAACTAAATGCAAGGTATATACAAAGCAATTTCTAGGGGGAAGGAACGGGTGTAATATGAAGGGCAATTTGTTAACAATATAACAAAGGTTCCAAAGGGCTCAATGGAAGTGCTGAGAGCATGGGTTGTATAATTTTTGACTTTGTGTCACAAGCACAGACTCCAGCAAATGGTAAACACTTAAATGTTTCTTCACTGATTGATGGATTGTTGTTGTTAGTGTTCATTTGTCTTTCATTTTCGAAAAGGACCAATGACATCACTGATGATGTCTTGACTTTTTCATAAATTGGATCTAAATGAGGCATGAAGTCATCGGCCTCACTCTCTCTTTCAGAGTTATCTGGAAGAAATCCAGTGGCATACAAAAATCAAGATGCCTGGTGATGGCCCGGTGACATGGGAAGGATGTTTCAGCCAAACAGTACCTGGCCAACCACTGTACCAGACATGGATAGGGATGAGGGAGTAAGGACTGGTGGTACCCAGAAAAAAGAACTTCAGCCTAGGCGGCCTACATCTTAGAATCACAAAGGGCAAGAGATTGCCATTCCCTTCACAGTAGTAATAGCATTGATGACAATCCTTAAGCAAAAGATAGAAACCTGGCTGGTTGGGAATGGAAGGGAAGGAGATATCTACATATGTGTGTGTGTATACACATATATGTATATATATGCATATATACAAATACACACATACACACACACACACACACACACACACACACACACACGCAGTGGCAGGGTAGCCGGTGACGTCCTGGTCCTGATGATGAAGATGGCATTCGAGGGGAGTTTGGAGTCCTATACGGTTGCAGAATGGTAAGATTTGTTTGAATGACTCACCAATATTGAGTCAGATCAGTTCTGCCCCAGGGCTTATTCAAATGTTGATTAAATTATTTCTCCTGGGATTGAGGGCTGGAAGAAAAGAGAAGAGGACTCCTAAGGTTAGTATGTCTTGGACCAGTATTCATATAATGACCATGTGGTCTACTAAACCCATCAAGTCTTTTCCTTCAAAAACTGTTGCCCAACCTGGGTCTCTCCTGCCCTGTTCTTGTACTTTTTTTTTAACCTGAATGTATAATATTATTTTTCTCTGTTAAATATCATAAAGTCCTAGAATTTCAGAGTTGGAGGGGAGACGTGGAATATCCTCCATTTACAGGTCAGGAAAATAAAGCACAGATTCAGGAAACTAAAGCTCAGATGTGGAAGTGTTTTTTCCAAGATCACAGAGTGAATGGCAGATCTGAGGCTAGAATTCAAGTCTAGTGCTTTTTCTACTACATTGCCATCAACTTTGCAGAAAGTTATCAAAGACTTCTGAGACACCATAAACTCCACGTTGACATATATAATACAGGGGAGGGTTTTGCAGATACAGAAAATGCCATCTGGCTACTTATATGGTATTTGGTTAGAAATGAGGTGATTGGACTAAATGATCTCTAAGGTCCCTTATAACTCTAAATCCTGTGAACCTATGAGCCGTGTTAATCTGTTCCACTTGGATAAATTGAATATGGTCAACTCCCAATTATATATTGGCATATTTACCGTAATCAGTGTTTCATTTCAGACCAAGTTCCCTTTGCTCCACAGGAGGCTCCCAGACACTTCTTGCTGACAGCTGCTGTTGTAAGTCTAGGAAAGGCTAATAAGTCATTTTGACATCAACCTGAGCCAGGCAAAATTAAGAAGGTAAATAGGATGTCAAAACCCTCTTCCTCCATTCCATCCTCCAGAAGTCATGCAATGAATCCAAAAGCCAAATACAAATCATTTGAATTCTTCATGCTTCTATTTTCCATCCTTAACCCAGGCAATCAATCAATAGGCAGTACGCTCTATAGAAAAGATAGGCTCCAGGTATACAATGAAAGAGAAAACCCAGTCCTCCCCTCAGGGAGTTTACATCCTAAAGAAAGAGACAACATGAAAATCAATAGGGATATAGGAGATACATAGAGAATAGAAATAAAGTAATCTTCAACAAGGAGAGCAGAAAACTCAGTGGCTCACCTGTTGACAAGCCTACTTGAACTTGGCTAGGCTGGTCTTCAGATAGTAAGAAATACAGTTCACAATAGGCCTGTAATTGGAGCCTTTACAGGTAGGTAGGATCTACCATAGCTCACAGTCCACTGGCATAGCCTTTCAAAACTGAGGTTATCTCCATACTACAATGAAACATCAGAGGTGGGCTTTAATGAAATTCCTACTTAGAGATTGATGGGGTGCTTGGGTACCTGTACTTGAACCCCAATTTGTAAAATCACATCTCTCCCTAGCCTTAAATCTCCCTAGCCTCACTTCTCCCAGTGCCAATACTCTACCTAGCAACCATTTATGATCAAGCCCCTGACAAATGTTTATCTCCCCTTGGTACAATAACAAGCTGCACCTATGAATCCTTCACCAAATTATCTGTAAGTAATTCTCCAGTTCATCATATACATCCTGAATCCCTGTATGCCTTAGGCTTGGGACATATGTATACTCCTAACATCCACCTTGTCAAACATGACATTGATGGGTGACAACATGGTCAGCCCTGACCCCTAGCTGACTTAGTGATGTTTCAAGCCTAAAACCACACCTCCAGGCAGCCCTGCCTTGGGCTATTTCCTGGTGAATTCTGGGCAATACACCTGCACAGTAGATATTAAAAGTACATGTTCCTTTAAGAACTAATTTAAGAACGTTAAATTCTCCCTAATCCCACCCTGACTTGTCTAGTTAGCATATTTGGCACTTGTTATACCATATATAGACTATCCTATATAAACTTTAATTGTACCCCTTTCAGGTTGCAGGTTTCCTAAGAACTCTTGCTGGCTAAATAGCGTAACAATAAGTCTTTACCACCTTGACTTAGAGAATGATTGAATCAATGAATTCATTCCACACTGCTTTCCAGGGATTCTGGTTATTGGGGTTCCTGAACTCCTTGACCCCCACATCAGCAGTATAGAAAGACACACACATGATCAGGTATGACTAGTATGTTTATCAGTTTTACTTGACTATACTTATTTGTTACAAGAAAGAGTTCTATTGGGAAGAAGCCATTGGCAAGTGAGAGCAACTTTGTCTTTTTTTTTTTTAAGAGGGGAAGGTAGGACAATTGGGGTTAAGTGACTAGATTTTTTGTGTGTATGTTAAGTATCTGAAGCTGGATTTGAACCCAGGTCTTCCTGACTCCAGGACTGGTGCTCTATTCACTGTACCACCTAGCTGCCCCTGAGAGCAACATTTTTATGAGAGCATAATAATAATGAACTGGATAAGACTTTCTTAAATAACTAGACTGAAAATCAGAAGACCTGGGTATTATTCCCAACTCTGCCATTAACTAGCTTGAGACCTTGGGCAAAATCACTTGGTCTCCCTGAGCCTCAGTTATCTCATCTATAAAATTAAGGAGGTGAACAACGTTATCTCTTAAACTCTAAAACTCTAAAATTCTACATTCTCAGGCAAGGGAAAGACAAGGAAGAACAAATGAGCTTGATATATCTGAGGGAAAGTAAAGAGGTTGGAGTGTAGGGATTCGCACTGTGGAAGAATATATAAGATTCACTAGGTAGAGGCAGTTTCAATTATGTAGACCCTCAAAAGCCAGGCCAACATTTTTAGTAGGAGAGTGATTACAAAGTAATCAAAGTAGGAGAGTGATTACAAAAAGCTGTAACTCAAAAGGAGTGGATAATGGTGGGAATTTTAGATGCTGTAGCTTGCTAATGAGATTGTTTCTTCTAAACAATCATTCTTCAAATCCTACCACCTAAGAAGCCACCTGTTCTGCCTAGGCATAAGATCCAAATGTTACATGCGAAAGAAGCTCCTTTTGCAAATGAGGCAAAACCCTTGTGACTGGTGATGCTGAAACACAGAATTATCTTTCTAGCTAGAAGAACCTCTCAGCATAATGCTCGGGGATGCTCTGCTTGCAGCTGTTCTGACACTTGGTTGCTGGGTTTGCTTCACCCCTCCAGGGTGGATGGGCAAAAGACAGGAACATAACTCCACTGAGCAGATTACAATAGGGACTCACTCCCACACTCTCTGCAGCCCTTAATAAGATGCAATTACTAAAGTGAAACATTTAATTGCATAATGTTTTATTAATTCTTTCTCCATGAAATATTTATCATGAACTTTCACGAATACAAAGGTCTGGCTGCGCTTAATGGCTCAGGCTTAGGATGGCTCTGAAACAGCGTGTTTAGTCTTCCTGCAAAGGGACTGAGGGTGACAAGCATGATGCTGTTAGTGTGACAGATCCCAAGGAGTACAGCAATAGACAGAGATCTGAAAAGCATAAGGATGCAGGAAGTGTCTTCTTCAGTTACTCTTGCGGTCTATCCAGCCGAGGATTCTAACTCAAAGTAGTGATTTGAGAAGGCATGATTCTCCCTCATGTCTACCTGGTGAACTCCTTCCTTTCCTTCAAGACTCATCTAAAATACAGTCTCCTCCATGAAGCCTTCCTTGCTCTTAGGCAGGTAACAATACTAGCATACCCAGCCAAAGAAGTACATTGTTGCAAGCAGAAAAGTCATGTGAGACAACCTTCACTTACATCTAATGCTCCTTTATAGTGAGTTTCCACAATGTATAGCACTCTAGTTTTGGATCACTGATGTAAATGAGCTCTTCCTGACTCCTACATTATTACTACCATGAATCTGGGCTTGAAGCAGCACAATATTCTGTTTACTTTCCTAGACCTTGAAAGGGATCTTAACATTTTTCCTCTGGAGGGCTCTTTTCCTAAGTGTCCTCTTAATTATCCTAATTAATCACATGCATTGACCCCAACTCTTTCAGTAGGGTGGACATTAAAAATCTCCCAGAAAAAAAAATGGTCTGTCCTCCCTTAGATCTAGAAAAATCACTTTCCAACACATTTGTCTATCATATTCTAATTTGTATTATAATGATTTGGGCATTCAAAGAAAACTAATCCAGCCAAAATTAGAAGGGAAGTAGGAAACTGGGGGGGAGTGGGGTAGAAAATTTTTACAGCAAATTTCTCTGATAAAGGTTTCATTTCTCAACTATATAGGAAATTGAGCCAAATGTATAAAATATTAACTATTCTCTGGTTGATAAACGGTCAAAGAATATTAACACATAATTTTCAAAAGAAGAAATCAAAGATATCAATGGTCACATGAAAAATGCTATTAATCATTGTTGATTACAGAAATACAAATTAAAACAACTGAGATACCACCTCACCTATCAGATCAACTAATATAACAGAAAAATAAAATGACAAATGCTGGAGGGGATATGGAAAAATAGGTACACTAAAGCACTATTGATGGAGCTGTGAACTGGTCCAACCATTCCAGAGAATAATTTGGAACTATGCCCAAAGGACTATAAAATTGGGCTTACCCTTTGACCTAGAAATACCACTACTAGCTTTATATCCCAAAGAAATCAAAGGAAAAGGAAAAGTACTTGTACAAAAATGTATTTATAGCAGTTTTTTTTACACTGGCAAAGAATGGAAATTATTGGGATGCCCATCAGTTGGGGATTGGTTCAACAAGTTGTAGTATACAGTTGTGATGGAATAGTGTTGTTCTATAAGAAATGACAAGAGGGATGGTTCCAGAAAAAAAACTAGGAAGATTTAGATGAACTAATGCAAAGTTAGCAGAACCAAGAGAACATTATACACAGTGACAGTAATGTTTTAATGATGATCAACTGTGAAAGACTTAGCTATTGTAATCAATACAAAGATCCAAGATACTTCCAAAGGATTCATGATGAAAAAATACTATCCACTATTGTTTTGCATGACTACACAGGTATAACCTATATCAAATTGCTTGCCTTCTCAATAGGAGGAGAGGGGTGTAGGGAGAAAAGGAGAGAATTTGGAACTCAAAGTTTTAAAAACAAATGTTAAAAATTGTTTTTACATGTACCTGGGGGAAAATAAATACTAAATTTTTAAAAGAAAGAAAGAAAAATACTATCCACCTTCAAAGAAAGCTGATGAACTCTGAGTGCCAACTGACTCATAATTTTTTTCACTTTCTCTATTTTTCTTGCATTTCTTCACAACATGGCTAAAATGTAAATATATTTGCATGACTTCACATATATTGCTTGCCTTCTCTATGAGCATGGGAGGGGCTAGAGGAAAACAGAATTTAAAATTCAAAATGTAAAAAGAGAATGCTACAAATAAATAAATGTACATAATAAATTTAACATTTCACTTTCAAAGAAAGTATTATTATTTGTGCTTTTATCTCATTTCTAATACTAGATTATAAACTCCTTTAGGGCAAGGGCTGTGTCTTTTTTCTATCTTTTAAATATTTTTTATTCTAAACTTAAGAAATAAAGCAAACATTTCCATAACAAAGTGGAATAGAAAAACAGAGGATTGCATCTGAACTGCAGATCTGTTATGTACAACTTGCTATTCCTTTCAAACAAGTTATCATGTAACTTTCTTTTTTTTTCCTTCCCTCCCTCCACCCTCCCCTAGATATAGCAAGGACTGTGTTTTAATTACTTTTATATATTCTCTAACACTGTATTTTGCACATCAGGAGATCAATATATATTCTTGAATTTTATTTTTCACACTTTATCTATACACATTCTTCCAAATCGCTGGTTTCTATCAGTAATCTATTGTCCAGGTCCAACAAAATCAGCCAAAATTCAGCTCAATTCTATTCAGTGAACATTTGCTAGGTACCTACTATGTAAAAAACTCTCTGCTAGATGCTGGAATTACAAAGACACAAAAAAAAGCAGTCATTGCCCTCAAGAATCTTGCATTCTGCTGAGGAATATAACATTTACAAAATAAGTATATAAATAAAAAGTAGTCTCAGAAAAGAAAGGTGACTAACAACCTCAGATATCTGGGTAGACTTCTCAGAAGAGGTAGCCCTTGAGCTAAGTCTTGAAAGAAAATAAGGATTTAAGAAAATAAGGAAAGTATTTCCAGGTGGAAGGAGAGGAGAAAAGAGGGAGTGGTTAGCAAACTGGACAGAGGAAAGAGATGGAATGTCTATGGAATAATTCATAGTCTAGCTTAGCTGAAATGTAAAGTTCATGGAGGAGAATAGAATGTAATAAGTCTAGAAATGTAGGTTAGAGCCAGATTATTGATCACCTTATAAATGGCAAGCTAAGAAATTTGTGTTTTGTCCTAGAGGCAATAAAAAGTCATTAAATGGTAGCAATTTCTAATGAAGAAAAATATCAGTCATTATATATGATTAAAGCAGGAATAACATGATTTTAATCACACTACTTTCCATACAAAAAGCTTTATTATAGTTTGAACTCCTTCTTAAAAGGTTGGTGTTTTCTTCCCACTTGTTTAAACCAACATCATGGCAGACAGATGGACATATAGAGTGTATGGCATACAGGAGGACTCTGGATTGTGACCTTGAGCAAAGTATTTAACCTCTCTAATCTTAAGTTTCCTAGTCTGTAAAATGAAAAAGTTGAATTAGATGTTCTCTCAGGTTCCTCCCCAGGGCAGATAGGAGGAGCAGCAGATAGATAGAGCACTGGACTTAGAATCAGAAAGACTAATCTTCATGAGTTCAAATTTAACCTCAGACACTTCTGGGAAGCTAGATGGCACCATGCATAGAGCACCCAACCTGGAGTCAGGAAGATTCACCTTCCTATGTTCAAATCAGGTTATAGGCACTTACTAGCATTTTAACCCTGGGCAAGTCACTTAACCATGTTTGCCTCAGTTTCCTCATCTGTAAAATGACTTGGAAAAGGAAATAGCAAAGCGCTTCAGTATCTTTGCCAAGAAAACTGCAAATGGAGTCACAAAGAGTTGGACACGACTGAAAAAGACTGAACAATGGATTCTTCTCCACCTATATCACTGTGCAATTCTACAAGTAAGTAAACTTAGTTTTGAGTTCCTGCCCATCTCCATTTCAGCACCTGATTCTCATAATGAGCTATCTCCTCCTTCCAACCCTTCCCCTCCCTGCACTGGTGTAACGATACTAGGATTTGAAGATCTTCCACGCCCCTTGAGCTTGCTGATGTAGCAGGAAGGGGTGGAGCAAGAGAACGCTGGAGCCAAGCTAGTCTCTGTGCGGTGCGGACTGGAAGCGGCGTCAGAGACAGTGGCTGC
>CM053588.1:174268750-174293317 GCA_028646515.1 Pseudochirops corinnae
GGGAGGGGAGAAAATCTGAAACTCAAGTGATTGTGGAACTGAATCTTGTAAATTAAAAGTAAATGAGTAAATAAAAAAAAAAAAAGAACTAATGACAGTGACCCCATTTATAGCCAAGATCCTTAAAGCTTCACTGTAACTCTGATGTCTTTCCTACTCCTCTCAGCCTGAGGCAATGTGGCATGCTGGAAGGAACACTGAATTTGGAATCAGGGGACATGACCTCAAATCTAAGATCCAATCTTTTCCACCCTTGTGATCTTGTTCAAGTTACTTCAAGTCCCTGAATCCTACCTTCCTCATCTTTAAAAAAGAAGGTGGGAAGAGGGAGTACATTGCACTCATTTATCTCTAGGGGCCTTCTGAGCTCTAGATCAATTCCTCCCCCTGCCAAAAAAACAACTACTCCCAGTTAATCCTGTAACTGTTAATAACCTGTTACTGTTAAATAACCCAATTATTTCTCAATTTACCTTACGTAGATACTGGGGTAGAATTAGTCATATCACCCCAATCATTATTGAAGCTTTGTTCTCAGAAGCTACAGGGCTTGTTTACAATTATTTTAACTGCAGGAAGAGGTCAGAGCTAAGAATCCTCTTTCAGACCAAACACAGTTATACAAATAAAAAGCATTCTTAAGAGGTGATAGAAAAACATGTTAAGATCTGTGGTTTCTTAAATGAGGCAGATAGTTTTCCAGTATACTATAACTTCTATAAATGTATGGTGAAGTGTCAAACAGAGTCTTAATTAGCTGGATAATTCTAGCCCTAAAACCTATATTGCAAGTATAACAAGCAAAATGCTTTGTAAACCTTAAAGTGCTTGGTAAACAGAGTCTATCATCATCATCATCATAATTGTTATTATTATAAATGTCTACATCGATCCAATTCATAATATAATTACTCAATTCTCCATTTCATTTTGCCAAGTTGATACAGACATGGAATCCAAATTATTGTTTAGGGGAAAATATGCCATTCATTTCTATGAGCTAACAAGGGCTGGAGTTAGAGTGAGAGTGACAGGTGGTATCAAGTCAGTCAGTCTGCAAGAATTACACCAGATCATTCAGTAGGGGAGAATTGGTAGGCACCTCAAGACCAGGTAAAACCAAAGTCTTTTGGGGGTAAATCCAGATAACTTCTCTGATCCAACTGATTACAAATCAGGCTCCCTCAACTGACAGATTCATAAAATCACAGAATGTGAGAGAAAGAAGGGATCTTGGCAGTCATCTAATCCAACCCATACATGAGAGGAATTCCCACTATAACATAACTGAGAAGTGGTCATCAGCCTCTGACTGAAAACCTCCAAGGAATAGAAACTCACCATCTCTCTAAGCAGCTTATTGTACTTTTGGAACAATTCTATTCGTTAGAAAGTTTCTACTGATTTCTAGCCTAAGTTTGTCTCTTTGCAACTTACATTCAAATTCACTGCTCCTGGTTCCATCTGGAGCCAAGAAAAACAAATCTAGTACCTTCTCCACATGACAACCCTTCAAATAATTTAAGACAGTTCTCATGCCCACCACAATCTTTTCCCCAAGTTAAACATGCCCAGTTCCTTCAAACAAGCCTCATGTGGCCCAGACGCAGAGCCCTTCATTATACTAGCTGCCCTCCTCTGAACACTTTGCAGCTTATCAATGTTCTGCTTAAATATCTATTAAGTTTTGCCATAAGAGTTTTTGTACTCTTTATCAGTCATTGTTATTTCAGGGTTCACAGCTGCCCTTTCATTCTTAGGAGGTTATTTGACTGGCTGAAACCTGTCCCATAGGATGCTAAAATTAAGTGAAGGTCCTCAGACATTCCTGAGATAAAAAGCCAAAAGGGAGTATAAAGGAATTTATTACATCTGCAATTTTAGTCAAGGCTTCTCAAGTGATTTAACTTTCTTTATTTGGACTGTGAAAGGATCCCGACCAGCTCTCACCCAGTGGTTAACTTTTGACAAGCAAATCTTGCTCTCAACTAGCCCATGGTAAAATCTCCAGATGTAGCCTTCTGGTGTAAATCTTACAAACTTCACTTTAATGTATAACTTGCCTTGGTTGATCTATAAATGCCAAACTTAGTCTGTTGAATCTCTCTGGCCTTGAAAAATGTGAGAGATTGCCTCCTCTTTGGCATGAGTATTTGATTTAAATATATATGCATACACATATATGTGTGTATGTGTGTATACGTATACATACATATATTTATATATACATATAAATGTATTTCTCTGTCTCACTTGAAAACTACATATGGCTTTGTTAAAACCCAGGGTGCAGAGTTGTTTTTTCTGTTCTCTGAACCTACGTTTACACATAATAAAACCAAGGCTTTAACCTCTGGGATCTCTACATTAGGCTAGTGTCATTCAGCATCAATTACCTATCACAAGAACTCAGTGGGAATATTTTTTTCCTGTTATCACTTTGAACTCCATTTTCAGCATATGTCCTCTCTCTCCATGGCATATTGCTCATTGCTTTTTCCTTAAGAATCATAATGTCTGAGTTTAGTTCTTGGTCCTGCCATTTACTATCTATGGGACCTGGAGCAACTCACATTACCTCTTAATCTTGGCTGTCTTATGTGTAACCTAGGAATAGCAATACTTGCACTAACTATCTCAGAGCTTTTGTTGCAAAAGTGTTCTGGGTTTTTTGCTTTTTGGAGGGGGGAAGGTAGGGCAGTTGGGGTTAAGTGACTTCCCCAAGGTCACATGGTTAGTTTTGTGTTAAATATCTGAGGCCGAATTTGAACTCAGGTCCTCCTGACTCCAGGGTCGGTGCTCTATTTACTGTTCCACCTAGCCACCCCACAAAAGTGTTTTAGAAATTACAGTGTCATATAAATATGAGTTATTCTGTTCCCCCATTGAACTCCATCACTCAGCTTCTGCTAGTTTGATCCAGAGCACCTGAAAACTTCAGCTTTGTTCCAGTGTGACTCTTGTCTCTGCCTACTGACTACATTTCCCAGGATCTCTCTTAGGGAATTCTCAACCAGTGACCCATCACTGTGTGAGATCAGTCTACCCCTTCAGGATACATCTACCAGGTTATAATTGTGGAATTTCTAATAAGGCTCTTGCTTATCCCCAGCTAATGGAGCTGACCACCATGCCTCATCAGTCTACAGTCAAAAAAATCACCAAGCATTTATCAAGCATGTTGTCATAGGCACTACCTAATGATCACCAAAGAAAAAGAAGACACTTTCTAGTCTTGAATAGCTGACAGTCTGAGTAGGGAAACAAGACTTCACAAATGTGTCCTAGGGCTCTCTTCACCAAAAAGCCTCATGAAAGCTACTTCAGTTCAAGGTATATTTGTGCTTAGAATCTATTCAAAAATCATAGTTCACAAGCCTTAACTGTTTCTTTTACCAGATCAACCAGAAGATAACTAATTCCAAGCATTTAATAAAATAACATAGAAAAATAAACGCTGAGGAAAATTAATGCCCTGCTCCATACCACCCTCCCACAGATTCTCATTCCAATGATAGGAGAGGAAACACACTTGAAAAACATAAATGGCCACAGGTCCTGTGTTGAAGAAAAGCTCACACGTTGGGACATGTATGTGAGAGGGCATCTGCATAAGGTACATACATAAGCAGGACAACTCATTCTCCTACAGCATCTTCTATTTTGGAGAACCTCTCCATCTCTGACATAATCACTTTCTGTTCCCATGCAGAGCCACAGATGTCAAAGTCATTGAACTATAGACTTACGTGCTGGGCTTCTGGGCTACACTTCTAGGTTATTCTCTGTTCTCTGTTACTCTCTCTTGGTCCTCCACAGCTAGGCTTCCCTCTATCAACCCTCCTCAGATTTCTCCTTCCATTTTCTGTTTTTTTCATGCTGTGGTATTCTTTTCTTTTAGAGAAATGAGCTATCAACTCTTTTAGCTCATAGGGTCAGGGACATTCTTAGCTCATTTGATTCAGACCAAAGCCAAAGTCAACCATTAAAGCCCTCAGACAATAGATCCCTCTTTTGAACTACTTTATTTCTTCTTCAGCTACTACTCTTGATCCTAATCTACTATCTGATTCGTGGAGAAAAAAAAAATCTGCCCCATCATACTACTCATAGTATGTGAAAATCTCACCTCAAGAACAAGACTGGAAGAAGCTGTTTGGAACTGGGACCTTTGTTTTATTTCCCTCCCAGTAATAAGGCTACTAAGAGGCAGTCTGGAATGATGGATAGTCATGGAAGTCAAGAAGGCCTGAGGTCAAGTTCTTCTTCTGATACATACTAGCTTTATAACCATAGGTCATTTAACCTGTCAAACCCCCAGAAAACTAAGACTATAAGTTATGGACAAGGTACTCACATGCATTAGTGGAAGGAATTTCCATATCTATACAAATGAAATTTCTGGTCCAAGTCCAACATAGACCCTCTCCTCCCTACACAGACATAAAAGAACATTGAAACCGAAACAAATCCATAACAATATAGGATATAGTGGATTCCCAAGTGCTAAGAAAACAGAAAGGAAGGATAAGTGTGCTATGGGGTTAGTCAAAAAAGGCATCTCAGAGGAATTATAAGATGAGACTTGAAGGAAACAATGGGTGACAAGTGGCCAAACTCCTCTTGACAGGATGTATTCTATCAGCCAGAAGCTCAGTCAGACTGTTTTCATTTCATTATCCAAGCCAGTTCACAGGGGAAACAGGAGGAAAATGCATCAGTGAAAGCAGTTGCTTTTTTCTTTTAATAGTTTCAGATGAAAGCCTGCTGTGCCCACACTCTCCATGTGATGTTGGTAATAAAAAAGAAACTCTCAGAGCAGCAAGAAGTGTAAAAAAATGAAAGAAAAAAAAAGAAAATAACCATTTTTGACAATCATCCAAAAGAGGTTTGCTTCTCGGCACTCCCAATTTTCAGGGTGGAGTGTGTCAAGGACAGAAAATGTCATGGGTAATGAGCTAATAAAATTGAGCTTGATAATCACAGATGCCGAGCACGCCTAGTTAACTGCTACTGCCAGGGCTAGGGGAAACATCTTTTGGACCTGAGCAATGGTGCCCTTAGTGACTTGACCTTTCTCCTCATCAGCAAACTTCTTCCACAGCCTGGCTAGGAAGCAGAAGAATAAACCAGCACATTTGGTACAGTGCTTTATATGTCTCAAGGTGTGGTTTTGGGTACTATTATCACATATGAGCTTCACAACAATTTTGTGGGATTGATGAGACAAGCTCTATTATTCCTATTTTACAGAGGAGGAAACTGAGTTGTGTAAAAACTAAGCAGCTTCATCAAGATCACATAAAAAAAGGACAGCTAGGTGGTACAGTGAATAGAGCATGGGCCCAGAGTCAGGAGGACCTGAGTTCAAATTCAACCTCAGATACTTGACACACTAATTGTGTGACCTTGGGCAAGTCACTTAACCCCAGTTGCCCTGCCTTCCCCCCTCAAAAAAACAAACACAAAAAAGATAACATGAAAAATCAGTGATATGTACAACCTATATTGAATTGCTTCCCAGTGGGGGTGGGTGAGGAGGGAAGAAAGGAAAGAATTTGGAAATCAAAGTTTTAAAAACAAATGTTAAAAAAAATGCTTTTTACATGCAACTGGGAAATAAGATATACAAGCACGGAGGGATAGAAATCCATCTTGCCCTACTAGAAAGTTAGGGGGCATATAAGGGAGGATATAAGAGAGAGCAGATCTGGGGAAGGGGTATTTGGTAGGCTCACATTTTGGGGTGGGGGTAGGGAAAAGAAGGGGAGAAAATTTGTAACTCAAAATCTTGTGGAAATGAATGTTGAAAACTAAAAATAAATAAATAAAAGATCAATTTTAAAAAACAAAAAAAAAATCAGTGATGGAAACAAGTCTCAAACCTAGGTCCGTTGTTTGGACCAGTGCTTCTGCCATACCATAATGCCAACAAATAAAGTTGTCATTACTTGACTGATGTTTAATGTGAAGGTAGTTGTAGATCCTATATTCATGCCACCCTGGCGGGGGGGGGGGGCTGGGAAAGGGGGAAGAAGAGGGGAAGAAAATTTGAAACTCAAGGGTCTGTGGAACTGACTGTTGTAAACCAAAAGTAAATAAATAAATTTTTATAAAAAAATTAAGTTGTCATTGGTCCAAAAGGAAGACTTCAGGCGAACCCTTTGACTCTTTTGTTACAGGATAGTCAAAGGACAGCCATAGCTGGTGATGGATGATACATTATGACTATAGACTATTAGGGTACACAACAATACTCATTCTCCTTGACATCTGGATTTTTAAAAATCCATTTATCTAGTTTTTACTAAGTGCTTACAGCATGCAGAACACTAAAGGAATTGCAGAGACATATAAAACACAGTTCCTGCCCTTGTGGATTTGAGTCTAATTAAGAGAAAGACAAGACAGACATAAACACAAGATTTAAATAACAGTTTGAGACAAAAGAATAATAGATACTGCAAGATGCAGCATGTGATTAATTGCCGAATTAAAAGTTTAGACCATAAGAACTCTAGGAATTCAGAGCAAACAGAGGTCATTTCAGAATAGGGTAGTTAGGGAGAACTTCACAGAGAAAGTGGGAGTCTTGGAGAAAAGGTAAGATTTTTTTAAATGATAAGGAGTAGGAAAGGTTACATGTAGAATACCATAAGTGGAAGCCCAGAGGCAGGAAAGTGTTTTGTATATTAAGAAAATAGTGAATGCATCAGTTCAGTCCAACTGGAACAGAAAGTGTCCCTAGAAAAGGAAACCAGATTAGAAACTAGTGTCAGATTGTGGATTACCTTGAATATCAAGCCAAGGATCTTTGGCTCTATTTTGTGGGGAGTCATTAAAATTTTTGTGCAATGGAATGTCATCATGAAAGTGGTGCTTTAGGAAGATAGATTTAATAGATATTTGTAAGAGGGAGACCATTTAGGAGTATATTACGAAAACATTGGCATGAGATGATATGGGATAGACTGGAAAATGGATGTTACTAAAGAGCCCTGAAGTTCACTCACTCTCTTCCATTCCCCAAGCATATGCATCATTCTCCCTTCTCCATGGTTAATGCTTAAGTTTGCTAAGCGTCCACATCCCATATCAGTTGGATGATCACACAGCCTTTGGGGTCAAGCCTTGGAGCCCTTACAATGGATGGCATTGGGGCCCTGTAAGAGTTCCCCAGGGGGCTCCAGACCTAATTAGAAAGCCACTGCCCTAGGCCATAGGCATCTGTCTCTAAGCAGTGATGGAGAGCACAGCAAAAGATTGCTTAGAATGGTATAAATTTAATCCAGGAAGATTTTTTAAAAAGGAGAATCTAACTGCGGGTCATATAATCTCATTCTTTTTCAGTGTCTATACCTGTGATTGCCAACCCCTGATTTTGCTGTCAAAATTAATAAATTTTCATTCAATTTCAAAATAAATTTATTTTATAATTTTTTGTCAGGGAGAGGGAAACAAGGAGCATAGGGAAATGAGGCCAAAGTCAATAATAACAGACAGTTGTACCTCCAAAAAGGCTAAGAATCAATCATCTACATGAAAATAAAATTCCAGGACAAAAATTAGAAATTCATTTAGCCATTGAGTTGTTTAACTTAGAGGATTTCAAACATCTGGATTTTTTCTTAATCTGCTGTTTTTATTTTCACTCTTAGTTTTCATCCAGATTTTATAGATGAAACTTGAAAAGATTTTAGAAATAGCAGGAACTCTAGAGATCATCTAACCCAGTGCCCTTGTTTTATTTATAGATGAAGAAACAGAGAACCAAAGACCACAGGATTCAGAACTGGAGGTGACCTTTTGAGATTCTATAGTCCAACATTTTTATTTTACAGATTAGGAAACTGAGTCCCAAGGAAGTAAAATGATTTGGTCAAAGTTATAGAGTAAGTAACAGAGACAACAGTACTATAGAACTGAATGTTCTTTCCGGTAGACCTCAGCATTCACTCGGTGTTTTAGAAAGAACTATTACAGAGAGCTGGGTGTAACTTTTTTCACTTGTTTTGAGAACTACAAAAACAGTGCCTGACATCTCTAAGCAGCCCTATGAAACAATTAGTTTGTATTCCCATTAGCAAAGTACTTTCACACTATGAAAAATGTTTTTTGAGAGGACATAAATTATTGCAACTAAAATGTATTTTTATTATGCTCACTCAACCCTTTCTTCTTCATCCTTGTGAAAACGTTGCTTCCTTAGCTGAGTAACTGGAGTGGGTTCAGAGGACCTGATGAATCAAAGCAGGCCAATTTTCTCCTCTGTAAAACAGTGTTTGGTCTCAGAGGTGTTATTCTGAATGAAAGGCTAGAAAGACCCACTTTTAAGAGGGCTGACAAATAAATGTCTATCACCTACTGTGATGCCACCACAAAGAAGGTGAAGAATCTCCAGTATGCTGAAATCTTCTTAGGAAGATTTTCCAAATGTTAAAAGCTATAACGAAGGACTCTGCTACTCAGGGTAAACACCACAAAATATTTCCTAAAGCAAGAAGCAAGAAAAAAGTCTTTTAAATTTTTTTAATACTAATTCATCTGGAGTGAGCAAAAACCTAAGGGGAGTGACTTCAGATTCTAGGATGCATGACTACTCTGAAGAGAAAGAGATCCTGGGATACTTGAAAGTCACTCCTGGGAAGACTACCACTGGGGCAGAGAGCAAGGCAGTGCTGGGCCAGGGAAAAACTCTTTTGGGCTTGGCCATGGTATTCAGGGAGAAAATGCAATCTGGTAGCTCGTTGTTTTAACTACATGCTCAGTTGTTTCTACATGATGAAAAAGCATAAGTTCCATCAGTAGCCTCTAAATTTCAATACCTGGTTCAGTCCCTCATCTCCCCACCTAAGCATTGCCAGGAGTTTGGGTCATTGTCCTTCACTTCACAGTTGTAGCTTATTAATATAATTACTATTATTTTTTGGAGTCAGAGTTAAGTGACTTGTCCAGGGTCACATGGCTAATAAATATCTAAAGCGGGAGATTCCTTCTCTAATCTCCTGCTTTTAACGTTCTCTTTCTTTTCAGAACAGGATTTTAGATCTAGAGCAGGAAGGGAGTTCAGAGATCATCTGGTCCAATCTCATTTTACTGATGATGGAACTGAGGCCCAGGGAAGTAAAGTGACTTGTTCAAGGTCCTCCTGACTCCAGGGCCAGTTCTCTATCTGCTGCTCCACCTACCTGTCCCAAAAGAATTATTTTTAATGAAGAAAAACACTTTGGGAATAAATTAGTTTTGTCACATATGTCTATGATAATAATACAATACAATAAACATGAACTAAGTGTCTACTATGTCCCAGACACTGTGCTGAGCATTGAGGATACAAATAAAAGAGAAAAATGGTCCCTGTACTCAAGAAGCTTACAATCTAACAGGTGAAGGAAAGGAAGCGTTGATAGAAAAGCAGAAAGGGGGAAGAGGTAAAAGATGATGGGGTGGCAGTGGTGGTGGTGATGACAACAACAAGGGTGATGGAGTCCACAGCAAGCAGTGCAGGTGATAGGAAATAAAGAGCTGGTTAGGTATCTGCACCCTCTTTAAATGGGGGCTTCGGGAGTTTTTAAGTCTTCAGTTCAGCCCTCCAGTCAAAGGAGCAAAGGCAACTGAAGATCCTGATAAGGTGTGAGTATCAAAGCTGGTGAAATCTCCATGAGAAAGAGATGCCTGATGATGAGAATGGGGAGGATGAGTGAGCAGGCAAAAAAATTCATTTTCATTGTGAGGTTATGATAATTTATGTCCTCTAAAACAAAAGATTTTTCATGGTGTGAAAGTATTATTGGGAGTTCAGACTAATTGTTTTAGAAGGTGAGATGATGGTGGTGGAATCAAAACCAAGCAGCATAACTGATGAGAAATGAATAATAGTAAATAGTAAAATTAATATATCACTAAATCCTTTCAAATAATAAAATTCTTTCTGTTAAAATGCCCAGTGGTTGAAAAATTGAAACCTTTTTTATATGGGTAATTTTTTTTTGTCTTGCCTTTTCAATACACTCAAATTTTACTCTAAATAGTAAATTCGTAATCAGTAATAAAAATAATGAATAATCACATCCTTCCAAATTAGAAAAATTATTTCCATATAAATGCCCAACGATTTAAAAACTAAGACCTCTTTGTATATGAGATAACCATTTTTGTCTTGTCTTTTCTGATGGATTTAAATTTTACTTTAAATAGTAAATGTTTGCTTTTCTCAGTAAAGTCTACTTCATCAAGTAAGCCAGTAGGAGGTGGGGAAATATATATATAAGGGAGGCAAAGTCCTTCCCAGAATTTCTGAAATTATATGAAGGTGCTTGCCCACTCTGTTTAGTTGGAAAGCCGGCTATGTTCAATGTGTCCTCTTAACTTAGAATAGAAATTGCAATGCAGAGAAATTTTTGCTCTCAATCTTACATTGCCACCTGCTGGATCCATAAGGCAAACTGCCACTATTCACAGGCTACACTAATTCAGTAAACATTCAATGACTGCTATTCAATGCAAGGCACTCAACTAGGCCGAGGGAATATAAAAACAATTTTTTTTGTCTCTGCCCTCAGAAGGCTTTAAGTTTTGTTGGGAAGATACAACATGTACACAAATAATGTATGATGGAATAAGTACTGAGAAACAGAGAACTAGGGTTCAGATCTCACCTCTGATGCTTACTACTCAAGCTACCTTGAACAAGTCACTTTACTTCCCTGGGCCTCAGTTCCATCATCAGTAAAATGAGATTGGACCAGATGATCTCTGAACTCCCTTCCTGCTCTAGATCTAAAATCCTGTTCTGAAAAGAAAGAGAACATTAAAAGCAGGAGATTAGAGAAGGAATCTCAAATGAGAGAATGATTTGAGCTAAGCTGGATGAGGATTCTGAGAGATGGAGATGAAGAAAGAGTGCATTCTGGGCATGAGGACTGGCTGGCGCATATAACAAAGGTGTGGGCAGAATATCAAGTTTAGGGAATAGCAAGTCAGGTTCTCTGGAGCTGGGATGGAAAGAACATGAGAAGGAATCAATCTGAAAAGATAGGCTAACATGCCATTGTGCAGAAGACACAAAAAACTTGACTACGATGTTTTTATTTTATTATACAGACAACAGGAAGCACACTGAATCCTCCAGTGCTAGGAGCCACATGGTCAGACTAGCATAGCACTCTAACCTTCAACAACGGAATTCATTAGAAATAAAAGTGCCAGTATGCCCAAAGGGCTATCAAACTGTGCACACCCTTTGACCCAGCAATACCACTTCTAGGTTTGTATCCCAAAGAGATCATCAAAATGTGATAAGGACCCTCATATACAAAAATATGTATTGCAGCTCTTTTTGTAGTGACAAAGAATTGAAAATTGAGGGGACACCCATCAATTTGGGAATGGGTGGGCAAGTTGTGGTATATGAATGTAATGGAATACTATTATTACACAAGAAATGATGAGCAGGCAGATTTCAGAAAAACCTGGAAAGACTTGCATGAACTGATGCTGAGTGAAGTAAGCAGAACCAAGAGAACATTGTAAATAGTAACAGCAATATTGTGTGATGACCAACTTTGATAGACTTAGCTCTTCTCAGAATTCCAATGATTTAATTCAATTCCAAAAGATTCAAGATAGAAAATGCTATGCACATCCAGAGAAGGAACTGCAGAATCTGAATGCAGATGGCTCTTTTTGTTTCTTTGTTTGTTTGTTTTTTGTTCTTTCTTTCTCATGGTTTTTCCCTTTTGTTCTGATTTTTCTATCACAACACGACTAATATAGAAATGTTTAATATGATTGTACATGTATAACCTATATCAGATTGCATGCCATCTTGGGAAGGGTAGAGGGAAGAGAGGGGAGAAAATTTAGAACTCAAAATCTTATAAAAGTGAATGTTGAAAACTAAAAAAAAGAAATTAAAGTGCCAGGAAAATATTCCAGTGTTCAGATTAGCCCTAAATTGGGGAACTTCTCATGAGAAAAGTTAGACTTCTATTTTTAAAATGGTCTAAGGGAAGAGACCAGAGGGAATATCTGGATCATGATCAGCTCTGAAGAGAAGCTCAGAAAAAGGCCCACACTTGCTTCTCCCCATTGAAAGTCTTCACCTCATCATTCAGAAAATGTTCTGTTTTAGAGACCTCCAGGCAGGGCTAGCCTTAGTCTTGGTCACGTATGAGGTTGTCCTTGGTCTCACCTGTCCTGTCACGTGGTCCTAAAATTCCAATTATTAGGGACTCATTCCTTTGAGATAAGATATTTCCTCTTCAGTTTGTTATTATTCCCTGCACATTTTATAGATGAGGAAACTGAAGCTGAGAGGGATTAAGTGACTTACCCAGCATCATGCAGCTAGTAAGTATCTGAGGTGAGGTTTAAATGAAAGTCTTCCTGACTTCAAGTCCAACATTCATATATTCTCATGGACTCACACAGGTATGAGTCTCAAATTTACATCTCCATCCAGAACCTTTCTACTGAACTTCCATACTGAATCTTCAAATGAATACGGGACATCTCCATTTGGATGTCCTGCCATCACCTCAAATTCAAGATGTTCAGAAAATAAACTCTTCTCCCCTCAAAACTAGCTCTCCTTCCTGACCTCTCATTCTCTTATAATAGCCCCTCTCTAATTCCTCTGTCTCCTTTTCCTTCTGTACCTAGAGCAAACAACCAAATTGTTCCTCTTTTGCCAATGTTATTTTTCCTGCTATAATTATACTTCATCATTTATTGCTCTAATATTTCCCTATGTAATGATGGTAGCCACGCAACCTAGATTTTCTGGGCTAGTTCCAATTTAAAATGTTCTTTTAGCAAAAAAATGTTCTTTTACAAAAAGAATATCTTTTTTCAGACCATGTTTCCCCAATTGGTTCTGAAAATAGAATTGCCTTAACTTTATCTAATCTGTCACCAAGTCTTGAAAATTCTTCCTTTGAAATATCTCAAGGGCTCATCCCTTTGCCCTCTAATTGTCAATGTTATCATCCTAGTTCAGGACCTTACTGTCTTCCACTTCTGTTACTGACACTAATTCCTAGCTGATGTCTTTTACTACATTCCTCCTCCTTACCTCCAAACCATCCTGAACATTAATTTTCTTTCACTGCTTTCTCCATGTTATTTTCCTAATCAAAATTTCATAATGTATTTTGCCTACTCCAAATGAGTTCAATTGAACAAGGCTTTATAAGCATCCGCTATATGCCAGGCACTGTGTGAAAGCACTGAGAATACAAAGACAAAATAAAACTGTCACTACTCTCAAGAATTTTACATTCTATCAGGAGAAGCAACAAATACATAGCTGAGAAAGTACTCTCTGTATAGGAAGGGCCTTGTTCATACTCCCTTACTTGTGTGGTGTTGAGTACATCACTAAATATTCTTAGACTTCGGTGTACTAATCTAAAAATTGAGAGGCTTGGAAAGATGAGCTCTAGATCCCTTCAACCTCTAACTCTACAATCCTATGACCTGGGCAGAATACAAAGCTATCTCCTCATTGTGCCTAGAGGCTGTGCCTCTCTAAACGCAGACCGTGTTTATATTAACTATTTTGGCTACCACATTGCTCTGCTTTCTCATATTGAGTTCCCATTTCACTAAAACTCTCAGATCTTTCTCAGGATATGTCCAACCATCCTCCCTCATCTTGAATTTGTGTAATTCATATTTTTGATCCAAATGTAAGAAATTACATTTATCCCTGTTTAATTTAATCTTATTAGGGCTGCTAGGTGGCAGGGTGGATAGAGTAGAGTGCTGGACCTGGAGTCAGGAAGAGTTAAGTTCAAATAAGACCTCAGACACTTACTAGCTATGTGACCCTAGGCAAGTCATTTAACCCTGTTTGCCTCAGTTTACTCATCTGTAAAATGTGCTGGAGAAGGAAATGGCAAATTACTCCAGTATCTTTGCCAAGAAAACCCCAAAAAACGGGGTCACAAAGAGTTGAACATGACTGAAAACGACTAAACAACAATAATAAGGTGCTCTAACTTGTAAAGATCTTTTTGTGTTCTGACCCTATCATTCAATGTACTAATTATATTTTCCAGTTTGGGGTCATCTGTAAAAGAGTCAGCCTATATAAGATATATATATTCAACTGGGTTGTCTAAATGTAGTTTGAAAGAGACATCAGCAGATAACTCTTGCTCACCTAAATATTGCTGGTCTAGGGAGAAAATTTTGAATCAGAAAAAAAATCATTACCTGGTCATTTTCAGGGCTGTGGGAGGTCCCCTAAGTGACCGCTTTGGGCTCCTTCACATCAAACAATAGTTATATTAAAGTTTATCCCAAATAATGAATAACAAGTAAATCCGTTCATCCAAGCAAATATCAAACAAAAATCAAGAAAATTATGCAGATTAAAAAATACCAGAACAAATGCAAAGTGAATGAGCTCTCCCATTGGGAGTGAGATATCTGAACCAGAACAAAGAGAGAGGCCCTGATTTCACCCACAGGGAAATACTCAGATATCTCTAGGGAGTCAAGTTGGAAATCAGAGGGATGTTAAGGACTCAGATTTCCCTATATGTTTGCAGATTCCAAAGTCTTTCTCTTTCTTTTCCTGTGTCTGGAGCTGTTCCTAAGAGAGCCCAGTTTGTTCTCTTCAAGAAAAGACTCTCTCAGAGCAGCTCTGCGCCTCACCAAGTCCAGAGTCTTGGATCTTCTTCTCCACCAATCCCCAGTTACCTAAGCAGCAGTTGCGTATGTCCCAGGCTTAGCCAGAAACTTGGGTTGCATTGGTTAGTTTACTTTCGTTAACACTCAGTTCTGATTGCCTTGTGATTGTAGTTCTTTCCATTTAAATTGTAGAAATTGCACATCCTGGTTTTCTGACTCTGCTTACTTAACTTTTCATCAGTTCATGTAAGTCTTTCCTTGCTTTTCTGTACTGATAATGTTCATCATTTCTTACAGGACAGTCATAGTTTATCACATTTGTATACCAAAGTTTACTTAGCCATTCTCCAGTTGATAGGCATCTCCTTTGTTTCCAATTGTCTGTGACTACAAAAAACACAACTATAAATATTTTGGCACATATGGATGTTTTCTTTTTGTGAATAGACTCCTTGGGGGAGATGCCTAGCAATGGAATTTTTGAGGAAAAGGGAATGAACATTCAGCACCTTTATTTGCATAATCTCAAATTGTTTTTGAGAATAGCTGTACTAATTCACAGCTCTGACAACAATTCTTTCCACAGTATCTGTGGAATAGTATTGATAATAGTTAATATTTATAAAGCACTTACTATTTGCCAGGTACTGTGCTAAGTTCTTTACAATTATTATCTCATTTGACCCTCACCATGACCCTGGGAGGGAGGTGCTATTATCATCCCCATCTTACAAATGAGGAAACTGAGGCAAAGAACAGTCCATTGACTTGCCCAGCATCACACAGCGAGTGTCTAAGCCTGGATTTGAACTCAGATCTTCCCTACTCCAGGCTCAGAGCTCTATCCACTATGCCACCTCCCTGCCCAACATTGACTATTTTCATATTTTATTTTGCCTTTTAATAAGATACACCCATTCAGAGACATATTCCAGTGATATTGCATCCTGCCAAGCCTCAATAAAACGCATGAAGTCCAAATTGCTTTGTTGCATTAACATCTCTTGCTTTTGGCCTAAACTTGTAGTCATTTGACTGAAATGCATTTTACTACTGGATCCTTTCTTGGATTTTTGTCTTATTTAAACTCACGGATGTTTCAGCTGCTTTTCAGTGGCTGGCATACAGTAAGTGCTTAATAAGTGTTTGTTGACCTGATTTGCCTTGTTCCTTCATTATAGATTCTTTCTATGGTATCTAGCTTAGTAAATATAAAAAGGCAATTTCCCCCTTCCATCATCTTAAAGTCCCACTGATTAGATTTATGAGACAATAGGCAAAGTCTTGCCAAGCTTTGTTGAATGTAGGCCATCTCTAGGCTATCTATCATCCCTGTGTTTTAAACTGTCATCCAGGTGTCCAAACCTCATTGTCAGATAACTTCTTAGCCATCTGTTTACTTTTCAAGCAATGGCTCTTCTGTATCACTTGTTTTCAACAGACAGCAACATAACCTGTGTTCCTGTGTTCCTCTAGTCTTCATTTCTTCTCCAACTCTTTATAGTCTGTGGTAATATATATATTAGTCTCCTCCTGGCAGTGTCATTTGTGCCTATATGAATAACCAGAAGTGAGTAATAATCATCCATTTTGGTTAGTAATGGGACATTTTCAGGTATATCTTGGATATATGCTCTGGGAAAACAATATATCTCTCTGTTGTCATTATCACTTCAACACAGATCTTGGTACCCTTAAGCAAGGAATCATCAACCACCATTACTCTTCATTTCTTTTTCTGACCCTTACCAGGCAATCTTTCAATTTATAATTTCTATGATTCTACTACAGCATTCTATGGAGGATAAGCAGTTCCCTCCTCTGCAGAAAGATTCATTAATTTATTTTTTTAACTCCAATAGTACAGTAGTCTTTTTCCTTTCTCTTCTTTACCATGTGACATTTTTCTATTCTCCAGCCTCCTGACAAGGTTCAAAATTCCCTTTCTCTACTTCATATAATTCCCCCCTCCCCTCATTTAGGCCCCACTTTAAAGGTTGTTAGATGGTACAGTGGCACAGAGTCCCAGGCCTGAGATCAGGAAGACTTTAGTTCAAATGCAGCCTTGGAACTAACTATATGGCAGCAGCAAGACAATTAACTTCAGTTTCTGGGAAGTATGGTACAAAGAAAAGTCTCTCTAATAAAACCAGGCTCTTTCTGCCCTTAAGCACTGTGGGAATCTGATGCCTATGCACAGAAACATATCCCTATGCTAAAATCCACCTTTTATGCTCCATCCCCAGGCCTGGAATGCCACTCCCAATCCAATCAATCAATATGAAGTTAATTACCTACTATGTACCAAGCTCTATGCTAAACTCTGGGGATACAAAAAGAGGCAAAAGACAATCCCTGACGTCAAGGAGCTTACAATCTAATAGGGAAGACAATATGCAAACAAATATAAGCTAAATAAGCTATATACCAATTAAATAAGAAATAATTAACAGAAGGAAAGCACTGGAATTCAAAGGAGTTGAAGAAGACTCTCTACAGAGATGTCATTTTGTTTTTGTCTGTCCTTCATTGTCAAAGAGGACCGATGACATCAGGAGGATGATAAATTGGATTTCAGTGAGGCAGAGCTGTGCAAAGCCATCAACCTCACTCTCTCCTCTAGGAGCATCTGAGTCCAGTGACAAGACATAAATCAGGACAAATGGAGATGACCCTAGATGTAGTGGCATACCTTGGCCTTTTCAAGCTAAGTTCTTTCCCAGGTCTCAGTTTGTCTGAGGCAACACCCATTCAGTGATTTAAGGCTAGGTAAGAAAAGAAGCAAAAGACAACCTCTAGTTTGCCTATTCAAAAATAAAATAAACCTGGAAGGGGAAGACCCTCAGAGTTTCTGGGTCAGAACAGAAACAATTGTTTTTTACACTTACTCTGAGCTAACAAAATCCAAACAATGACCAAGTGAGGCTTAGGCTAGGACCTATATTGGTCAATTAGTGAGAGTCAGAGTGATTTGGGTTTAAGGCATGGTTTTAAGTAGCTCTTTTTGAATCACAATGGGTTTTGTCAAAGCCTGGTTTTCCAGTACTCAATTTCATGAAATCATAAATGAAAACTACATGGGACAAATCCTATAACTGTCCCAGTTTTTTTTTTTAATGATAGAATAAATAAGTAGAGAAGAGGAAAAAAAAAATCTAGCCTGAAAACCCCAAGACATCTTGCAGAGTATAAGCAATCAAAATTTATATTCCTTTGGGCAGAACACCCACATGTAAGAGTATGAGTCCCCATGTGGACAGAGAGAAGGGAGGGAGGGAGAGAAAAAGGAAGGAAGGAAGGTGTAGAAAGCCAAAGTATTTGACTTTTGGGGTCAGTTCTTATGCAGATGTCTTGGAGAAGTGGTTTTGGCCTAGGTTTGCCCTAGACAAACCTACATGCTTTGAAGCCAGCTCTCATTTGCATCCTCTTTGTTAATACCTTTAAAAAGGCTAATTGACTCCCAAAAACCTGTTGGCTTTCACAAGACTTTCTGGTGCCTAGAATTAAAGGAGTCTGATTTTATCCAAGCTACTTCCAGGATATATCAGACTATTGTAATGATAAAACTATGATAATACCCCAGGATGTGACGAATTGAGCTTATTGATGAGAATACTTGAATCTTTGTTCTTTGGATCTTTAAAAATCTTGTTCAGATCATCGTTAAATGGAGTTCATGGTTCTTCCTTGAACTACCCACATCGCCTGGTCACTTCTTTCTCACGTCTCTATTCATGCTTAGTGCTGGACACTGAGCAGCTCTCAACAGGAAGGAAGGAAGAAAGGAAGGAAGGAAGGAAGGAAGGAAGGAAGGAAGGAAGGAAGGAAAGAATGAGCATTGTCCAACTGTAGCTGACCAGTTGGGTCCCCCATGGGGCAGCTACTAGTATTCAAAGATTGTTGTTTACCCTTCATTCTCAAAGAGGACCAATGACATCAGGAAGGTGATGTCTTTACTTGCAAATGAATTGGGTTTAAGGAGACAAAACTGTGCAAAGTCATCAGGGAGGTCAGTAGTCAGAGTATAGTAGGAAGAATATTCTCATCTTTTAAAGCAAAGTTCTGTGAAGATTTCCCCAGACATTCTCTCCCCTATTGGCTTTTGTCTTCCCTGAACTCTTTTGCACTTACAGTTAACATTCAATTATTTCACATTTACAGGGTCATTAAATACAGAACTAGAAGATTTTAAAAGTAATCAAGTTCCACTCTCCCTCCTCATTTTATGGATGTGAAAATTGAGTTCCATTGAGCTTAAGGTGATTTGTCCAAGGTCATACAGCGAGTAAAAGCAAAGCTAGAATTCGAACCCAGGTCTTCTGACTCCAGTGCTTTTTCCCACCACAGCACCACACATATCTTAATTAAAGATTGTCTTTCATTGTTCTCTAACTATATTATGCTAGTCTTATCTTCCTTGATCCTCCACACCAAGATCTATATCCTTCATTTTACCTTCCATGTTGCTGAGCCCATACCACAAAGGTTTAGGGGATCTGTGATTTTGTAGATGGATAGTCTCTCCATAAGGAGGCAGCTAGATGGGTTTGGAATTAGGAAGATCTGAATTCAAATTCAGACTCAGATACTAGCTTTGTGACCCAAAGCAAGTCACCTAACCTCTGTTTGTCTTAATCCACTAGAGTGGATTAGAATGGCAAACCACTCTAGTATCTTTGCCAAGAAAACCTCATGAACAGTATGGCATGCTATGGGCCATGGGGTCATGAAGAGTTACACGTGACTGGATGACAACAAGGCTTTCCACAAGCATTCTATGCCTTTGTAACCTGCCTTTCATGATTTTCTGGATCCATAATAATCACTTAGTAAATAGTTTACTGAATAACTAACTTGGGCTTGGTGTGAAGAATGGATAAGATAGAGATAAGGTAGGAAGGGTATTGCAGATTGAGAGGACTATAGAGGAAGGAATAAGCACATCAGCTGAAAGTAAGTAGCAAAAAGTGATAAAAATGCACCTGTCTAAAGGAGAAGAATCACATTTCCAAAAAGTAAAAAAAAAAAATTTCCACAAAGGGAAAGAGAACTCTGACATGGGTTGCTTAGAATAACTGAGGTAGCCATTGAGGCACATAGTGTATCTGAACTCAGGAAGACCTGAATTTGAGTCTTGCCTCTGACACTAGTTCCATTTCCTCATCTGTAAAATGGGGGCAGTAATACCTGTGGTACCTACATCATAAAGTTGTGAGTTTCAAATGAGATGAAGAGCATTAAATACTTTAAATATTTTAAAGCACTATATAAATGTCAGTTATTATTAATCCTCAGGCATTTATGGAAAACTTTGTATCTATAGCAGTGGTTCTCAACCTTCCTAATGCCGACCCTTTAATACAGTTCCTCATGTTGTAGTGACCCCCAACCATAAAATTATTTTCGTTGCTACTTCATAACTGTAATTTTGCTACTATTATGAATCGTAATGTAAATATCTGATATGCAGGATGTATTGAACATAACCCACAGGTTGAGAACTACAGATCTATAGCAACATCTATCATAAACTGATGCTTTACTGCTGTTTCCTTTGCTGCAAAAGTCCTCTTTTCAGCTTCTTTGTGTGACAAATATCATCTGAGATACAGAGAAAACATGTATTATGTTCCATTATTGTTGTTATTGCTGTTTGTTTGTTTTTTACTCTGGGGATATTCTGTAGGGGAATAGTTGTTCACAGTAAGAACAAATCAGAAAAAAGGAGAGTGAGAAAAAAATGTAGCTTTGTTTTAAATAAAAATTATAACAGTGCTTCTAGCAAGTGATTTTGGGAGAAATTCTACCCAGATTTCAAGGCCCAATTCGACACACTTCATTTCAACAAGTGTTTGCTGAAAGTTGTGGGAGATTTGGAAGAATGATCATTTCTGACACTGATTTTTCTCCAAGGATGAAAAGAGAACAAAACAGTTTGATCATTAAGAAGCTTTGTAGCAGATTAACCTAACTACTTTTATGTTGTTTTTTAAAAGACTCTAACAGGGCACTTATTGGCATAAGAACAGGTTTTTTTTCTTTTTTCTTCTTTTTTTTTCCTGCTCTGCCTCTGAATTCCAACACGAGGCAGAATCTTAACACAGCTTTGTCTTTAGATACACATACTCAACTATCTGAAAACAGGGTGCTCCTTGGACAGGTAAATACAAAGCACATCAAACCAAATTTCATTCACTGTATAGTCAGTGGTAGAAGGAATAATGGGAAACAGTAGCAGATCAAGAAAGAGTGGGAATGGAGTTTATCTGAGGTTATTTTTGTTTTTGTTTTCAGAAGACCTGATACTTTATGGCTACTTTTAAAGATACCCACCCATGCTGGTCTGCTATATAAAGTACCCTGGGACCACGTGGCAGTAGGGTACCTACCAATGAGCAACTATCCAGAAGAATATTACCTTACGATTATGTAACTACCTAAAATGAGAGGGAGAGGCCAGAGGAAGGTACCTAGGGCAGGCAGTTTTTTTGGTCATGAATTCTTTTGGCTGTCTAGGGAAACCAAGAGACACCTTCTCAGAATGATACTTTTAAATATATAAAATAGGTATAATAGGACCAATGTTTCCTTAATGTAGCTTTCTTCCCATCAACAACGTGAAGAAACTTTACCTAAAAAAAAAGACAAAGCTACCCTCAGAACCTAATTGGCCCAGGTGATTGATCCCAGATTCCTCAATGAAGCTTCCTTCCCCAACCCAAAGCTGTTTCTGGGCCTTGACTAACCCCAGCTTTCCTGATTCAGTTTCCTGGGCATCTAAGAGCATAAAAAGTCCCAGCCATAAGGAGTGTAAGCCTGTCTGCGAATTTTTGAAGCCCACTCAAGCCTGCTTTACCCAGACCTACTGACCAAATTATGGAAAAAAATTAGGGAAGGGGAGAACCCAGAGAAATTAGGGCCGCTGTATTCTTGATGCGTATCCTTGCTGTGTTAGGGCAAAGTAAACTTCCTCATGTTAAATGTTCAATGGCTTGCTTGCAAGTGCCTCATTTTGTCCCATCAAAGAAGCTGAACTAAGAGAGTGCCCACTGAGAGCCTCAATCAGGACACCAGGTTAAGAATCCTTATGTTATGCCGCGGCTCGGTGGTGCAGTGAATAGAGCACCAGCCCTGGAGCAGGAGGACCTGAGTTCAAATGTGGATTCAGACATTTAACATTTACTGGCTGTGTGACCTTGGGCAAAACACTTAATCCCAATTGCCCTGCTCTCCCCCCTCCAAAAAAAAAAAAAAGAATCCTTATGTCTAGCAGAATGCCATAGGGCTTTGTCCTTCATCCTATCTGTTCAACCTGTCTAGCAATGTTTGCATAAAGTGATTGAAAGAATCTTCATCAAATTACTGATGATATGATTAGAAAGGACAGCCCATACATTGAATAATATCATAGAGCAGTGGAAAGAACTGGACTTGTTGTTAGAGGACCTTGGTTCAAATCCCACTCTGCTACTTTTATTATTCATATTATGTTATTATGCAAGTCACTTTACATCTCTAGACCCCAATTTCCTTATTTGTAAAATTGGGGAGGTAGGGTGGCTAGGTGGCTCAGTAAATAGAGCATTGGCCCTGGAGTCAGGAGGACCTGAGTTCAAATTCGGCCTCAGACACTTAACACTTACTAGCCGTGTGACCTTGGGCAAGTCACTCAACTCCAATTGCGCCTCCAAAAAAGCAAAAAAAAATTTTTTTCTTTAATTGGGGAGGGAATTAAACTAAATGTGTTCTAAGGTCCATTTAGCTATAGACCCCATAATCAAAATATAAAATTATCTTAATGGGCTAAAACAAAATTAAGATGAATAGGGATGATATCTATAAAGCCATACTATTTCAAACTGGAAGGGATGATATAGGTCATCTAGTTCAATCTTTGCATTTACAAATGAGAAGCCCAAGGCCCAGAGAGGTCAAGTGATTTAATCACATAGCTGTTAAGGAACGGAATCAGAATTTGAACCTGTCTTCTTTCTTCTACTGCAACATTTAAATTTTCTCAATCATTCAAACAATTCAGGGATAAAGGAGAATTGATGGACTGAAGAGAGTACTAAACTCAGAGTTAAGAGACCTGGGTTTTTTGAGGGGATGTCCTTAAATTGGGCAATGACTATGGTATATGATTGTGATGGAATACTATTGTGCTA
This sequence comes from Pseudochirops corinnae, assembly GCA_028646515.1. Lineage (NCBI taxonomy): Eukaryota > Metazoa > Chordata > Mammalia > Diprotodontia > Pseudocheiridae > Pseudochirops > Pseudochirops corinnae. The sequence continues at coordinate 174,291,559 of CM053588.1, forward strand.
TGAGAAATGACAATACAGGATGATTTCAAAAAAAACCCTAGAAGCACTTACATAAACTGATACAAAGTGAAACGAACAGAACCTGGAGAACACTGTACACAATAACAGCAAAATTGTATGATTCTCAACTACGAATGACTCAGATTTGCTAATATGACAAAACAGGAAAGTGATCAATGTTGGAGAAGATGTGGGGAAATTGGAACGCTAATGCATTGTTGGTGGAGCTGTGAACTGATCCAACTATTCTGGAGAGCAATTTGGAACTATGCTCAAAAGGCTATGAAACTGTTCATACCCTTTGAACCAGCAAATATCATTTCTAGGTCCATATCCCAAAGAGATTATAAAAGTGGGAAAAGGACCCACATGTACAAAAATATTTATAGCAGCTCTTTTTGTGGTGGCCAAGAATTGGAAGTTGAGGGGATGGTCATCAACTGGGGAATGGCTGAACAAGTTGTGGTATATAAATGCGATGGGTACTATTGTTCCATAAGAAATGATGAGCAGGTGGACTTCAGAAAAACCTGGAAAGACTTACATGAACTGATACTGAGTGGAGTAAGTAGAACCAGAAGAACACTGTACACAGTAACAGCCACGTTGTGCAATGACCAACTTTGATAGCCTTAGGTCTTCTCAACAATGCAAAGATCTAAAACAAGTCCAAAAGGCTCGTGATAGAAAATACTATCCACATCCAGAAAAAGAACTGTGGAGTCTGAATGCAGATCAAAGCATGCTATTTACTCTCTTTTTTTGTTTATTTGCTTCCTTTATCTCATGATTTTCTCCCATTGGTTCTAATTCTTCTTTACAATATGACTAATGTGAAAATGTATTTAATATGAATATATATGTATAGCCTATATCACATTGCACACCATCCTGGGGAGAGAAGAAGGGAGAGAGGCGGAGAAAATTTAGAACTCAAAATCTTATGGAAGTGAATATGGAAAACTAAAAATAAAAACTAAAAAACTAAAAATAAAAACTAAAAAATTAAAAATTTTTTTAAAAATTACAAATGACTTAGCTATTCTCAGCAATATAATGATCTAAGACAATTCCAAAGGACTCATGATGAAAAATGCCATCCACCCCCTATAGAAAGAACTGATGGTATCTAAATGCAGATAAAAGCATACTATTTTTCACTTTATTTTTTTTCATAGTTTTTATTTCCTTTTGGTCTGTGTCTTCTTTTACAACATGACTAATATGGAAATATATTTTCTATGATTGCACACGTATAACCTATATCAAATTTCTCCCTCCCTCAAGGGAAGTCAAGTCAAGGAGAAGTCAAGTCAAATCATTCTACCTCTTCTTCAGTTTCATCTGTAAAATGAAATGATCAGACAAGATGATCTCCAATATCTCTTTAAACTCTAACACTTTCTGTCTCTACAATTCTGTCTGATTTCATGTGAAAAAGAGCTAAAGCAGATTAATGAACCATAAGGTCAATATGAGCTGACACTGTGATGTGACAGCTATAAAAGCTTATGCTGCATTAATAGAAATACAGTGTCTCCAGATCAGGGTTAAAAAAATATATATTCAGGGTGGCTAGGTGACGTAGTGAATAGAGCACCAGCCCTGGAGTCAGGAGGACCTGAGTTCAGATCTGGCCTCAGACACTTAACACAAAAAAAACTAATATACACACAGATATATTCCTTCTTCCCACTACATTTTTCTTTTTTTTTTTTTATTTACTCATTTACTTTTAATTTACAAGATTCAGTTCCAC
>CM053588.1:174293817-174317736 GCA_028646515.1 Pseudochirops corinnae
TCCAGATTGCTCTCCAGAATGGTTGTATCAATTCACAACTCCACCAACAATGCATTAGTGTTCCAATTTTTCCACATCCTCTCCAGCATTTGTCATTTTCCTGTTTTGTCATCTTAGCCAATCTGACTGGCGAGATCCCACTACATTTTTCAACCCACATCTAGACTGTGTTTGAGAGACATTGGCATATTATGGTGCATCTAGATAAGGAAAACAAAGATGGTGAGGGGACTAGAAAATATATGAGAAATAATTAAAGGGATTGAGGGTGTTTAACATGAATGAGAGGTGACTAGCTGTTTTCAATAAAACAATCTACAAACATTTATTAAGCAACTATTATATTAATCCAGGGACTATACAAGGCACTAGCATAAAGACAAAAACAAAATCAAAATCATGCCTGCCTTCCAATAACTTACGTATTCCCAGAGAGATAATGTGTACATAATTATATACAGACGAGACACCAAATAAATACAAGGAAATTTTAGCAGGTCGGGTAGATAGCAGGTAGGGGAAGGTAATCAGAAAACGCTTCATGAAGAAGGGCTGAACTTTTCAGGAAACAAGGAATTCTTAGAAGCAGAAACAAAGAGAGTGTTCCAGGCCTAGAGAGAGAGACTACAAAGGCCTGGACACAAGAGATGGCGGTCACGTACAAAGAACAGCAAGGAGGCTACTTTGGCTAAACCTTCCAGTGCAAGAAGGGGAGGGACATATAGTAAGATAAAAAGGAAAGTTGGGGCCAGGTTGTGATAGGTTTTTAATGCCAAGTTGAGGACATTTTATGCTGGAAGGAAAAGAAAACCATTAGAATTTATTGAGGAAAAGTCTGGCACAATCAGCCTTGCAGTTTAAAACGGTTAAACTGTTTACATATACAAATGTGTATATATGTGTGCGTATACACATGAAAATGTTATCAGTATTCTTAAAACTGTCTACTACTAAGGATATTTGAAAGGAAGATTGGGGCTAAGTTGTGTATGATGGGGTGATTATAAAAAACAAAATTGGGTAGGAAAAAGAAAAAGAGAGCAATTATATTATAAAAATGGTGTGTGAAAGGAAGGAATACAAAGGAAGCAGGTGGGAGTGGAAGTCTGGTAACGTTGGAACCTTACTCTCGTCTGGGTTGAAGAGGAAACACGTACATTTGGAAGGGTGTAGAAGTTTTCTGAACATATAGAAAGGTGAGAAAACTGGAGGTCAGGGTGGTGTGGATTGAGATTGATGGAGTGGGGGAAGGGAAGGGGGGATTCTTGGAGGGGTGGGTGAAGTGGGAGGTATGAGGGGGGAAGTTAAAGTAACAGGGATAGGGTTAGAAAGAGAGGCTGAGAGAAAATAGTGAATAAAAATAAGATGGAGGGAAATTCACAAATAGTAATGACAGCTTTGAATGTGAAGGGATGATTATAGCAGCTCTCTTTGTGGTAACAAAGAACTGGAAATTGCAGGGATCCCCATCAATTGAGGAAGAGCTGAATAAGTTGTGGTATATGAGTGTAATGGAATACTATTGTGCTGTAAGAAATGATGAGCTCGATGGTCTTAGAAAGACATGGGAAAACTTGCACAAAATGATAAAGAACAAACTGAGCAGAACCAAGAGAACATGGTATACAGTAATAGCAATATTGTTTTAAGAACAATTTTGAGAAACTAAGTCATTTTGACTATTAAAAATACACAAATTAAAAATAAAGGACATATAAAGAAAGATGCTATCTATATCCAGAGAAAGAACTGATAAACAGAAATATGGATAGAATAATTTTACATAAATATACATATACATATGTATACACACACACACACACACACCTATTTATGTCTAATGGTACCTTTCTCTAGGATGGGGTGGGGAGAGGGAAGAAAAAAAAGAAATTCACATGATAATGTTGTATATTTGGAAGGAACAGCAAGTTGTACATGGTAGATTTGTAGTTTCACGTACAATTATCTTTTTTATTGTGCTGTTATGAAAATGTTTGTTTTATTCCATGAATCAAAAATAAAATAATTTTTAAAAAGACCTATTCAGAACAACAACAACATAAAGGTACCTGAAAGGTAGTCATGAGGAAAAGGGAACAGACATTCTCAGTTGTTACTTTGGAAAGGGCATATTACAAAGGAAGAAGTTACAGGCAGATTTTCCTTCAGCATAGAAACTTCACAGTATCACAGTTACTCAAAGGTAACTTAGAGACGATCAGAGGTGTCTCTTAGTCCGTAGCAAAATTCCTGAGAGCTGCCTAAACCAGATTAAAATGTCATTGGAAAATGTTTAACAAAATAAATAAAACTACAAAAAAAAAAACATTGTTGAGTTATGTCTGACTCTTCAGAACATCCATGAGATTTCCTTGGCAAATTCACCCGAGTAGTTTGCTATTTCCTTCTCTGGTGGATTAAGGCAAACAGAGGTTAAGAAACTTGCCCAGGTCACACAACTAGTAAATATCTGAGTTCAGATTTGAACTCAGATCTTCCTGACTTCAGGACCAGTGTTCCTGAGCCACTTAGCTGCCTCCTACAAAACAACATTTTCAATGGTTCCTCCTAAAAAACAACATTTTCAATGGTTTTTCAATCATGTCAGACTCTTTGTGACCTCATTTGGGGTTTTCTTGGCTAGAGTGGTTTGCTGTTTTCTTCTCCAGCTCATTTGACGGATGAGGAAACTGAGACAAACAGGGTTAAGTGATTTGCCCAGGTTCACACAGCTAGTAAATGTCTGAGTTAGTATTTGAACTCAGGATTTGAAAAAAACAATATAGTGTTAATTTAGATAATAGATAAGTCAATCTGTGGCCCACTTTGGTCTGTTTCTATGTTTCTGTTTGAGTTTAACAATATTAGTTTAAGTATCTGAACCCCATTTTACAGACGAGGAAACTGAGGGTCCACAGAGGTGAAGCAATTTGCCCAAGATCATATTGGTAACAAGTATCATGTCTTCTGTTTCCAAATTGAATGTCCTTTTCAGTATACTTCACTGCTGTTAGTATCTGACAAGTAAAATTATCCAACAGTGGAATAGACTGAAGGTTTCGTATTTTTGAATGCTTATTTAATTTATTTAAAAATAACAAAAACTCCATAACATGATAACATAAATATTTTATGAAAAATAACTATATTTTCTAAAACAAAAAATTCAGTAAAAAGCGATATTGTTTTACTTCTGCAAAACTCTTCAGTGTCTGACTTAATAGAATACAGCTAGACTCAGTCTGTTGTGATAAGTCATTTTGGTTCAAACATATGAAGAAAATGTGGACCTCACACAGATGTGTAGTTGGAAAAAGGAGTATTTTAATAAGCAAATAAAGAGTTAGTATCATTATGAAAATAGTATTGGCCTGTTGGGTCCCCTGAATCTCAGGGACCCCCAGGGGTCCATGGACCACACTTTGAAAACTTCTAGAATAGGAATTTCTATCTAGAGGGTGTTTCAATTCCAAGCTCCAAAGGCTTGAATGAAATTTGTATGTCCTAATGTCTACCACCAGGGGGCATGCAAATTAAATAAATTGAAAATCAACTAGCTCTAACAGTTTAAAACACAGGGTTTCATGACTTTTTGTAAGGAATTCATTTTCATTTTCCTAAAGTCTAGAGAGTTGTATCTATTAAAGGAAAAAAAGATGAAGAGGGGAGTGGGAAATGGAGCAGAATGAGGGAGAGGGTGCATTGTAAGCTCAATATGAATCAATAATGCAAAATGACAGCCAAAAAAAAAAAAGACTATTTTGATATTAGAATTAATTAAAAGAGGCAAAGTGCCCAGGAATAAAGAGGGGATATATCTACTGTACTTGGCCCTAGTTGGACCACATTTGCAATGCTGTATTCAGATCTGAGCACTACCTTTTAAGATTGACATTAATAATGCTACCACTCTAGTACAAAACATCATCACCTCACCCCTAAATTATTGCAATAGCCTGCTGGTGCATCTGCTTTGCCTCAAGTCTCTCCCTACCCCAATCCATTCTCCATTCAGCTGCCGAAGTGGTCTTCCTAAAGTGCATGTGGGACCATGTCACCCTTTTAATACATACTCAATATATTCTACTGGTTCCCTGTGATCTCCAGGATCAAACGCAAAATGCTCTGTTTGGCATTCAAAGCCTTTCATAACTTAGTTCCCTTCTACCTTTTCAGTCTTCTTATTCCTTACTAACCACCACGTATTCTTCCATCCAGTTATGTTGGTCTTCTGGATGTTCCATGAACAAGACTCAGCTACAGGCATTTTCTTTGGCTGAATCCCATGCCTGGAATGCTCTCCCTCCTCATCTCTGCCTACTGACTTTCCTGGCTTCCTTTATGTTCTGAAGAAAATTTCACTTTCTGTTAGAAACTTCCCCCAACCCTCTTAATTCAAGTGCCTTCCTTCTCTTAATTATTTCCAATTTATCCTGTATATAGTTTGAACATCTTTGTTTGTTTGTTGTCTCCCCCTTATATTGTGAGCTCCTTGAGGGCAAGGACTATCTTTTGCTCCTTTTTGTAACCCCAGCACTTAGCACAGTGCCTGGCATGCAATAGACATTCTAGAAATGTTTATTGACTGATAAGTTAGTGTCTAGAGAGGAAGGTAACCAGAATGATCCAGGGCCTCAAATAGCATGCCATATGAGCCTTAGTTGAAGGAACTGGGGATGTTTAAACATGAGATGAGAAGACTTAGGGAAAACATGATAGCTGCCTTCAAGTATTAGACCAGTCATTAATTCTAGAATTGAGATTTGACTGATTCCACTTGGTCCCAGAGGTCATAACTAGAAGCAATGGGTAGAAGGTGCTAAAAGGCCAATCTAGTCTTATAAAGTCAAATAAAAAATGTGTTTACAATTAGAGTTTCCCCAAAGTAGAGCAGCCTCTCTCAGAGAGACTTCATTAGATATCTTTAAGCAAGACTGGATGACCACTTGTTGAGTATGATATAGAAATGATTCTTTGGCTAATATGGAAATATGTTTTTGATGATATCACATGTATAATGGGTATCATATTGCTTACTTTCTCAATGGGTAGGGGAGGAGCTGGAGGGAGAGAGAATTTGAAACTCAGAATTTAAAATGAATGTTAAAAAATAAAATAAAAACAACAAACAAAAAGAATTCTTGCTCAGACATGAGGTTAGTCTATATTGGTTTTGGAGTCAGAGGGTATGGGTTCGGTCAATCCCTGTGTGACCTTAGATAAGTCATATAAACTCCCTGGGTCTCAAATTTCCTTATCTTAAAAATATGGGGCCTGGACTAGATAATCTTTAAGTTCCTTCCAGCTCTATGATTCTATGATCAGATGACCACTAAGGGCCCTTCCACCTCTGTGATTCCACAGATGAACTGAAGGAGAAGCCTTATGGTATGTGTGTGTTTAAGAGGAAGAGGAAGAAAGTTACTTAAAATAGAGTCCCTGAGTGGATTGAGTGGGGAGGAAATGATAACAAAAAATTATATTTATAAGGGGCTTTAAGGTTTGAAAAGCACTTTGTATTTTCTCACTGAGACTCAATCTCCCAAGCAACCCTCCCTACAACCTTGTGGGTTAAATGCTGTAGATGTTAACAACTATGCGGGATAAGTGCTCCACTTATTATTACAACTACTCACTCTCTGTGAATTAGCTAATCTAAGAACTATTCAAAAATACCATATACCCTGACAGTAGGAGTTGATATTTGGAAATTGATCTACAGTTTTCTCTTCCACTGGATAACAGTTGGTGAAGAGAATAAAAGCCTAAAAAAGGGATAAACAACAAGGAGGTTAAAGAGAGTAAAGTCAGAAAAAAGATAGCTTAACTGAGAGGAGGGATGAAGCTAAGACAAAAAAAGGAACTTCACCTGTGGCTTGAGTTGAAGCTAGATCCCCAGAATTAGATAGGAAAGTAATGCTTCTGGGAAGGATTAGGTGTGGTTTTCTCTGTAAAGAAAATGTTCTTTAACTTTAAAAGTTTATAATTATCAGTTTATAATAAATATAATATATTCTTTAAAAAATAATTTGATAACTCAATTTCAATATAATTTATCTACTTTTATCTTATGTATTTTCTGAATTTCCTTTTGAATTTATTCTGAAAAGAAGTTGATAGCCTTCACCAAATTGCCAAAGGGGTCTACAACACAAGAAAAGGTTTTAAAATTCCTGCTGTTCATGGCTTACTTGGAAATGTGTTTTGCATGACTACACACCAGTAATAAAGGTTACTTTAACAAATTGCTTGCCTTCTCAGTAAGGGAGGGAGGAAGGGAAGGAGAGAATTTGGAACTCAAAATTTGAAGGAAAAAAAAGAATGCTAAAATTGTTTTTACATATAATTAAGGGAAAATAAAATATTAATTTTTTAAAATTTTGCTGCAGAGTATTGTAAGCTGAACTTTAATTTACAGGCATTGAACCATGAGCCCTTGGAGAAATAGCACAGGAAATTGTATCACTCCTGTGACCTACTCACTATAGAACTGGCAAGCCTCAACTAAATAAGATGAATATGTTGCTGGAAAGTCTTAGGAGAGAAGCATACAGACAGGAACAGGGTGGGAAGGTCAGGACACCTGTTGTTATATAACAAAAATGTCTGCAAAGCTTAGAGAGTTAAAGCAATGAAAAGGAGCATTTGCTACATTTAGCCATTCTGTATTTAGCACAGTATAGAAAAGCCAGGTGAGGGAGGGCAGAGCCAAGGTGGCAGAGTAAAGGCAGGGACTTGCCCAAACTCTCCACCAAACCCCTCCAAATACCTGTAAAAAAAATTACTCTAAACAAATTCTAAAGCAGCAGAATCCACAAAAGACAGAATGAAACAAATTTCTAGCCCAAGACAACTTAGAAGGTCAACAGGAAAGGTCTGTAGGACCTAGGTGAGAGAAGAGTACAGTCCAGCCTCCACTCCAGAACAGCCCGTGGGCAGTGGTAGTGTCAGTGGAAGTGATAGCAGCTGCTTCCAGAGCTCTCAGCCCACAGATGGTAAAGGGATTGAACCACTGATCAGAAGGAGATTACATGGGTCTCTTTGCTGACACTGAGGCAGGATTCTACTGCTTTGCCCATACTTGTATCTGGGTTACAGTCCTGGGGTGAGGAGGAACACTGGCATAACAGAGTTTGTGGCAGCAGTGGAGATGGAACCCTCCTCACAGTTCCATGGCAGAAAAGAGTGCTTGTGGTCACTCACAGACCAGAACAGAGGTCATGAGATGAGCAAACACCTCTCCTTAGATCATACAACCTTGGAAGAACTGAAAACTTACAGGTCCCTGGAAGTATTTCTGAAAACAGCTACACAAAACTCCTAAAGCTTGGGACAGTATACCTTCCACACTGAAAGCAGAATCCTACCTTTACAAAGAGTTTAAAAGTCAAATAACTGACTGGGAAAATTAACAAATAGCAGGGAAAAACTCAGACTATAGAAACTTACTTTGGTAAAAAGGAAGATCAAAGCATACACTCAGAGGAAGACAACAAAGTCAAAGCTCCTACATCTAAAACCTCCAAGAAAAATATGAATTGGTCTCAGGTCATGGAAAAGCTCAAGAAGCATTTTGAAAATCAAGTAAGAGGGAGCAGCTAGGTGGCACAGTTAATAGAGCACTGGCCCTGGAGTCAGGAAGACCTGAGTTCAAATCCGGCCTCAGACACTTGACACACTTTCTAGCTGTGTGACTTTGGGCAAGTCACTTAACCCCAATTGCCCTCCAAAAAAAAAAAGAAAAAAAAGAAAATCAAGTAAGAGAAGTAGAGGAAAAATTGAGAAGAGAAATGAAAATGATGCAAGAAAATCATTTACAAAAATGAGTCAACAGCTTGCTAAAGGAAACCAAAAAAATTAGTGAAGAAAATAACACCTTAAAAAATAGACTAACTCAAATAGCAAAAGAGGTCTCAAAAGTCAATGAGAAGAATGCCTTAAAAAGTAGAAGTGGCAAAATGGAAAAGGAGGTCCAAAAACTCACTGAAGAAAATAGTTCCTTAAAAATTAGAATGGAACAAAGGGAAGCTAATGACTCTATGAGAAATCAAGAAATTACAAAACAAAACCAAAAGAATGAAAAAAATAGAAGACAATGTGAAATCTCTCACTGGAAAAACAACTGACCTGGAAAATAGATCAAGGAGAGATCATTTAAAAATTATTTGATTATCTGAAAACCATGATCCAAAAAGGAGTCTAGACATTATCTTTCAAGAAATTCTCAAGGAAAACTGCCCTGATATTCTAGAACCAGAGGAGAAAATAGACACTGAAAGAATTACTGATCACCTCTTGAAAGAAATCCCAAAAAGAAAACTCCCATAAGGGGCAGCTAAGTGGCACAGTGAATAGAGCATGAGTCCTGGAGTCAGGAGGACTTAAGTTCAAATCCAAACTCAGACACTTAACACTGACTAGCCGTGTGACCATGGGCAAGTCACTTACCCCCAATTGCCCTGCCTTCCCCCCTCCAAAAAGCAAAAAAAAGAAAAGAAAAGAAAAGAAAATTCCCAGAAATATTATAGCCAAATTCCAGAGTTCCCAGGTCAAGGAGAAAATATTGCAAGCAGCCAGAAAGAAACAATTCAAGTATTGTGGAAACACAATTAGGATAACACAAGATTTAGCAGCTTCTACATTAAGGGATCAGAGGGCTTAGAATGCAATGTTTCAGAGGCCAAAGGAACTAGAATTAAAACTAAGAATCACCTACTCAGCAAAAGTGAGTAAATTGATGGGGGAAGGGAATTGATATTCAATGACATAGAAGAATTTAATGCATTCTTGAGAAAAAACAAGAGTTAAAGAGAAAAATTGACTTTCAAATACAAGACTCAAGAGAAGCATGAGAAGTTAAACAGGAAAGAGAAATCATAAGAGACTTATTAAAGTTGAACTGTTTACATTCGCACATGAAAAGATGATATGTGTATATATATGTACATATGCATACACATATACACATACACATACAAGTACATATATATATATATATAAAGAGGGCACAGGTTAAGTTGAATATGAAGGGGTGATATCTAAAAAATAAAATTAAGGGGTGAGAGAGGAATGTACTATGAGGAGAAAGGGAGAGGTAAAAGGGGGTAAATTATCTCATATAAAAGAGATAAGAAAAAGTTTTTATGGTGAAGGGAAAGAGGTGGGAGGTAAGAGAGAATGAGTGAACCTTACTCTCATTGGATTTGGCTTCAGGAGGGAATAACATACATATACAATTGGATATGGAAATCTATCTTACCCTGCAGGAAAACAGGAGAGAAGGGGATAAGAAGGGGGATGATAAAGAGGAGGGCAGAATGGGAGACCCACATAATATGACTATTATGGAAGTGTTTTGCATGACTATACATGTAAAACCTTTATTGAATTGCATGCCTTCTCAATGAGGGTGGATGGGAAGGAAAGAAAGGAAGAATTTGGAACTCAAAGTTTTAAAAACAAATGTTAATAACTGTTTTTACCTACAATTGGGAAATAAGATACAAAGGCAATGGGGTCTAGAAATCTGTTTTACCCTACAGGAAAATAGAGGGGGATAAGAGAAGGGGGGAGGATAGAAGAAAGAGCAGATTGGGGAAAAGGGCAATTGGAGTGTACACAGTCTTAGAGTGGAGGGAGGGGAGAGATGAGGATAAAGTCTGGAACTCAAAATCTTATGGAAGTGAATGTTGAAAACTAAAAATAAATTAATTAGTTAAAATTTCTTAAAAAAGAAAAGGCAAGTGAGATAATAATTAAAGTGGACTCTAAAATATAGAGATTGATACACATAGGAGCGGTGGCACCTAAGAATAAAGATATAGTCAGACTGCAGCAAGTGAGAAGTATGGCAGCTCAGACATTGGCCCTTGCTTTTCTTGAGACACAATAATTGCCAACAAAATTCCAGTTGATGAGCATGGTATGGAAGTGCCCAACAAGTGTTCAGCTATAAAGAGTACTTGCCACCAGGAAGACTCAACCTCAACTAGCTGGAGTATCCTCTCTTATATGGGCCATGGAAACAAGGCAAGTAATCCATAATTCAAATGCAGATTTGAGGTCTAAAGACCACAGATAATATGGCAAAACATAGAATTGTCAACAAAAGAGTGCTACCTGGAGAGGTAATAATAGCATTAGCAAATGGAGACTATGAAAGCAGGATATGCAAATAGCAGCACAGGTCTTACTTTATCTTTATCCATGGGTGCCACTGCTCCTATACATATCAGTCTCCATACCCTAGTGTCCACTGTAATTATTATCCTAGTTGACTTTTCTCCATTGTGCTAAATAGTAGAATGGCTAAATGCAGCAAACACTTCTTTTGGAGTCTCATCGTCATTGAACTGACTCTCCATGCTTTGAAGATATTCTTATCACATCATCACAGGCTATCTGGCCTTCCAACCCTGCTCTTGTCTGTATGGCCAGAACTGCAGATCTATTTTCTTCCAAGAAAATGATCATATTCAGGGTGGATAAACTCATCCCCAAAACCAAACTAAAATTTGACCATTCTTGCAACCTCTACAGAGACCTATAGGGACATAAAAGCAAATAGTAAGAATGAATATGAGAGGAACACTGACTCTTCAACAACAAAAAATGGATTCCAAATGATGATTCTCTAGAAACAGAAGAGTAAAAGGATTGATTAAAGTAAAAGCTAATCACGAGGACTAGTATGTTATCATGTATGAGTAGGATGTGAAATATGCCTGAGCAGCAATCCATAGGAACTAGTTCACTGATTTCCAACCTTTCCAGGAACAACTGAGGAAGATTCCTTTATCTGTAATAGATGACCTCAGAAACCACCTCAAAGACATGTTAATCAACGGCATCATCACAAAGTCCAGTAGCCCCATATGCATCACTCACAGTGGTAGTACTAAAAAAAAAAAATGAAAAGATACAAATGTGTAGATCTTCAAACTTTGAACAAAAAACAAACATGATGTCAAGAGTTCAAGATGCTATATATTGTCTATAAGACAGCTAGAAGTTCTCAGCTTGGGATTTATGCAGTAGCTATTACTAGAATTCTATGGCAAAGGAAGACAAGAAGACAGCTTTCATCTATATTTTTATCAGTTTGAATGTAAGCCCCAAACATCTCAGGGGCACATGCCACTTTCCAACACCTGATGTAGAAAATAACTGGAGACACAATTCATCTGGAAGTGTTAGTATAAGTGTAATGGGAATGGAAATTTGAAGATCTTCCCTGCCTCTTAATAGACCTAGGGAGGAGTTTGAAGACCTCCCCTGCTTTGAAAGTAAACTCTGCCCCCTAATAGGCTGAATATAGTCACATGGAGCCTGTGGTGGGAGGAGTTTGCTGAAGGGAAGCAGAACCCATAGGAAGCTGGTAGTCAGAGCTAGCCAGATGGTGGGGGAGAAGCTGGTAGTCAGAGCTAGCCAGATGGTGGGGGAGAGAGGAGGACCTCAGGCAGAGTCAGATAGGCTCTTGAGTAGATATTGATTTTGTATTGGTTTGTGGGGAGGCTGAAGGATGCTGTGGTTGTCAGTATTATTATGGCTTCTGAATATTTTTGGTACTATGATAGAATAGGCTGGTTTGGGGATTAGGTTTTCTGGTGTCTAAATAAATGCTTCAGTTCTATCCTCTATCTGGAGGGTTTGGTATACTTTGTGATCGAATGTCATGTAATATATATAGTCATGATCTTTATTGTGATTGTGGGTGCTGTAAATATTGCAATGGTGCTACAATAAGTTATCAAGTTTTATTTAGAAAGATCCTGGAAGAAAAACATGGTAGAAAAATCTGGTAGAAATGTTGCATTAACTAGAAGAAAATTATCTTGGACCTTCAATAAGGTGTGAGCACTAGCTAAAAAAGTAAAAATACTAATGATGTGGTCAAATCCTTCAAGATACAAGGATCTTCCTACAATCTGAAAGTTATCACAAATTTGTTAAGAATTCTGCTTCTAGGGGCAGCTCAGTGGCGCAGTGAGTAGAGCACCAGTCCTCGAGTCAGGAGGACCCAAGTTCAAATCCAGCCTCACACATTTACACACACACACACACACACACACACACACACACACACACACACAAAACCTAGCCATATGACATTGGGCAAGTCACTTAACCCCAATTGCCCTGCCTTCCCCCCTCCAAAAAAAAGAAAAAAAAAGAATTACGCTTCTCTCTTTTTGGGGTGGCAAAGAATTGGAAATTATGCAGGTGTCCTTCAATTGGGGAGTGACTGAACAAGTTGTGGTATATGATTGTGACTGAATACTGTTGTGCTATAAAAAATGACGAGGTAGATCATTTCGGAAAAATATGGGAAGACCTTTATGATATGATACAGAGTGAAGTGAGCAGAACGAGGAGATCATTCTATAATAGTAATAGCAATATTGTAACAATGATCAACAGTAAAGGCATGACAACTCTTATCAATTCAATGATCCAAGACACTTCCAAAGGAGTCATGATGAAAAATTCTATCCACCTTCAAAGATAGAACTTATGAACTCTAAGTGTAATTTGAACTATAACTTTATTCAGTTTATTTTTCTTGCTTTTTTTGCAACATGGCTAATATGGAAATATGTTTTGAATTATTCCACATTGTATAATTGATATCATATTGTTTGCCTTCTCAATGGGTGTGGGAAGGGTGGAGGAAGAGAAAGAATGTGGAGCTCAAAATTTTTTCTTTTTAAATGAATGTTTAAAATAATGGGTTTTTTTAATTATTATGCTTCTGTTGATTAATCACCTAAACCAGTTATTTAAGTGACCTCATTTATGCTTATGTGATGGAAGAGAACCAAAAGCAGAAGGGCAAGAAAAGTCAGTTTACCTTAAATCCCATAAAGCCCTTGGGATATTGATGGATGGACAGATGTAAAAGTGCTTCCAAAGATCTAGTCAATTGCCTCACGCATCCACAAGTATTGACTTATGCAGATCTAGAAAAGATGCCAGGCTGGGCAGCTTGGGAAAAGTCCTCTACCAAGAAGAGTTATAAGTCACCAGAAACCAATCTCATTTTGCCGCACCAGAGTACTGAGTGACAGTGAGACTCCTACATAAGCTGAAGTTCTTAGTTTTATAATGAGCTTTTACTGAGACTGTTCAAAGGCTATGCATATGGAAGAAAATTCCAAGTGTAAACTTAAAATAATTCACTGACCTATCTTGACCAGTGCCAAATTAGATGATGCCTGCCAGAGATGGGTAGTGGCACTGACCAAAGATGAATTCAACATACATCACTAGACCAGAAAGACTAATGAAAATACCTTGTCCCAAAAGCCACATGACACTTAAGCTATGGTCATACCTAAGGAAGGAGTGAAGGTCACATGTGACATTGTAGAGTTTTAAATTGTCCAACCTACAATAGAAGAAACTGAGGCAGAGTTCTGAGCCAATGGCACTTTATTAAAGGGTCTATGATCCCCTCTAATGAAGTGGACCTTAGATCTTCCTTATGATATGAGATCACCTGGTCCCTAGGACCTTATTTTTATAGGGTTTGATAACTAAACATGTAAAAGAGGCAAAGTAAAATGTAGAATCTCATTGGTTGACAGACCTTGCTCTTGAAGGCCAAAAGCAATGTACCGGCCAAAAAAATGATATATCAGCAAGGGGGTCTTAGAAGCACAAAGCATCTCCTCTGACTAAATGATCATAAGATGACCACTTGCTCATGTTGGACAAGAGAGAGTGCTCTGGAGGTACAAAAATAAGTTGAGGGAATTTCCAAAGAATCAAGGTATCCCACCCATGCTGGGTTTGGACATGAAATCTGAGCAAAACAGATCTTTGTCAGCATTCTTGTGGTTGTGCAATTGAGCCTTACAACTCAGTAAACAAGTAGTGAACACTACATTCGAGTTAGAGGCCTATTATAAGAACCTATCTCATCTAATTATCCCTATATGAGTTATGTAAAATATCAATCTGACATACTCATTGGAATATAGCAGGAATCCTAATGAATCATTTCTCATAATATCCAGGTATCTGGACAATTATTTTCTACCATAAGGTCCACTTCATAAACGAGAGTGCAATTAAGAGCTTGGGACATCTATCAGACTATTATGCCATCAGTGTTTGAGAACTTTGTGTCATTGAAACAACCTTCTCTGTCTCCATTGTCTGAAGTGTGAAGAAGCATTTATTAAATACCCAAATATCTTAGCCAGGCACTTGATCCTCACAACAATCTCGGGATGTAGGTGCTATTATGACTCCCATTTTAGTCTCAAGGAAACTGAGACAGGCAAAAGTTAAGTGACTTGCCCAGGGTCATACAGATAGTAAGTATTTGAGTCTGAATTTGAAATCAGATCTTCCTAACTCCAGGCTAAGTGCTCTAGAATCCCCTGTACCACCTAGCTTTGTCTGAAGATGAAGATAGATTGGAAACAATAGCAGGTGAATAATGAAGCCTATGAGAATACAAATTTAAAAAACAAGGAAATTATGCTAGAAAGTTCAAGTCCTAGTCCTCAGAAGATATGCTACTGTTTAAACAACAGCAGAAGCTAGAGCTGTTCAAATGAATAGCATACCAGACTGTCACTGATCCCATGAATGGTGTCAGGAAGCAGTAAGTCCTTTTGTCATTGTTGTTCTGTTGTGTCTGATTCTTGGTGATGTTATTTGGGGTTTTCTTGGCAAAGATATTGGAATGGTTTGCCATTTCCTTCTCTAGCTCATTTTACAGATGAGGAAACCAAGGCAAAGAGGGTTAAGTGACTTGCTCAGGGTCACACAGCTAGTAAGTGTCTGAGGCCAGATTTGAACTCAGGTCTTCCTGACTCCAGGCCCAATGCTCTAATCTACTTTGCCACCTAACTGACCTAATTGTATGCCCAAAAAAGCATTAGGAACTGGTGCTGGGGGTAGATAGGTGACAGTGGATAGAACACCAGCCCTGAAGTCAGGAGAACCTGAATTCAAATGTGACCTCAAACACTTACTAGCTGTGTGATCCTGGGCAAGTCACTTAAGCTTGTTTGCCTCAGCTTCTTTATCTATAAAATGAGCTAAAGAAGAAAATGGCAAAACACTTCAAGGTCTTTGTCAAGAAAAGTCCAAATGGGGTCATGGAGATTTGGACAGGACTGAAATGACTCAGCAACAACAACAAAAAAACAACTGGTGCCACCTATTAGGAGGGCATAAGTTGTATTTTGACAATTGCCTTTTCACAATGTATACACAGACATAGCCAATCAAGAACCAGAAAGCTTATATGATTGCTAAAGTATTATGAGAAAAGTACTTTTCAGTATCTGGACTTCCTGCCAGGTTCAATGTCGACTAATAAGGCAGAGACTTTGAGAGCACAGTGTTCAATGCAATGTTAGCTTTGGCTGGCATCAAGAAGTCTAGAACTATACCCTACAGCCAGAACATTTGAACCTCACACTACTGTCAGGACTAGATATTAGGGACAATGAGAACAGAACAAAAATCTAGGTGGAGTCAATATGAGGCATTCCTGGCCTGGAATGAGACTTTCCACAATACCTTTTGATGTTTGAACAACAAAAGGAGATGTAGCCTTGTTCTGGGGAGCCCAATTCATGAACATGAATGGGAGTTGAGAAAACAATCCTTGGGTGCTTGTAAGGTTACATCAGGATCTCTACTCTCTGACCTATGCTCAGGAAAGGAAACGAAAAGAAAGGAGGTCTAGGAACACCCCCTCTCAGTCTCATCTGGGCAAAGACAAGCTAGGTGTTTGCCATGTGTCTCCTAGGAATCTCCATTTTCTAATTCTGGGGGAAAGGAGAAAAAATTCTCCAGACTCCATATTCCTTTGAGGCATCTAGGTGGTGTAATGTTCAGAGCCTTGGACTTGAAGTCAGAAAGACCTGTGTTCAAATGTAACTTCAGATACTAAATAACTCTGGGAGCATGAGCAAACCACTTAACCTCAGTTTCCTCAACCTTAAGCTCATTTGATTCTCTTTGTTGTGAAGATCAAATAAGAAAACATTTGTAAAGTGCTTAACAGAGTCAGGTGGCAGGCACATAGTAGGTGCTATATAAATGTATATTCCCTTCCCCCTCCTTTCTTCTACTGACCTCCAGTTTAGAAATCCAAGGGAGACGGAGCTTGAAAAAGCAGAAGGTTCTAAAAGTTTTAATAAAATTTTACAAATATTCTACATATATATCCATATATGTATATTTATATATATGGATATATATGTAGAATATTTGTAAAATTTGTGGCCTCAAGGCCGCAGATTCCCCACCCAGTTTGATAGCTCACTTTGATAGATAGAGGAAAGAGGGGAGGGGGTTCTGTCAAGTGTCTTCTCCCATTGCCATTGATTTAGAGGTGCCTCAGTTGCTGCAGACTAATCGGAGGCATTCCTTGTGTCCTCTCAGCCAAAGCCCGGGTTAAATCTGCTTCCATGAAAGGTGCTCTTCAGGGAGAGGCCCATTCACTCCCTGTAATCCCAACAAATTAAGTTGAGGATTCTTCAGAATGATCTGGAGATCCCCTTATCACCACCTCATAATTTAGGCCTGAAAGATGCCTGGGGAAATACACTGAGAAAGGAGAAAATAGAACCAACTTGGGCAACATGTAGCAGTTCAGTTCAACCAGAACAAAGAGTGTATGAAGGAGGATAACATGACATACTGGAAAAGCAAGTCAGAGCCAGATATTACAGAGGATTTGAAAATGCTAGGCTGAAGAATTTGTATATTATCTTAGATGAAAAAGGGGTGAGCTAGAGGTTTTTGAACAAGTGTGTGACATGAACATTAGGAAAATTATTTTGGCAGCTATATAAAGAATGAACTGGAGAGGAGAGTGGCTAAAGGCAGGGAAACCCTTATAAGATTATTATAATGGTCTACATGATAAGGGCATGACCTAGGCTAGTAAAAGTGGGAGTATAGAAGGACAGTATTCAAGAGATGCCTCCTAGGTGGAACAAGAATGTCGAAAAAGGGAGGAGTCAAAGATTATTTCCAAGGTTTTAAACTGGAGCAAGTGGGAATATGGTGAAACAAACAACAGGAATAGGAAAACTGGGAGCAAGAGAAGCTTTTATGGAAAAGATAGTGAATTCAATTTTAGATATTTTTCATTTTAGGTACTAGAGGTGCATCCATTTAGAGATGGATAGCAGATAATTGGAAATGTGAGGTCCTTACATGACATCATACTGCTTCTCAATATACAACAGTAACTTTTACTTTTACCAACCAAGTCAGTAAATCTAGTGAGCAGTTGTTTACAATCAAGAAAGTTCAGATTTTGAACTCAAAAGAGCCAGAATCTCAGCTTGATGAAATTTTATAAAAAAGAGTTTACTATCTTCTTCTTACTACCTTCTGCACTAGGCTAAATTGGAGGAGGGGCAATACAGGAGAAATAGAGATGTATTCATTTTTTCACCCACTATTAAAATACAAGTAGCCCCAGGGAAATGGAACATATTAAATTTTTGGTAAAAGGGAATGAAAGAGGGACAGGACCAGGATAAGGTGGACTGGGTGGCTTACACAGAGTAGATGAATGGGGTTGCTGGGAGCTCCAAAAGACAAACTTCCCTTACTTCACAGATTTCCCCAGAGTCCTGCACGTGGCTTCAGAAAACCTTGGTTCAAGCATTGCCTCTACCATATACTAGCTGTGTGATTTTGGTCAAGTCACTTAATTTCTCTGCTTATCTCCCCCTTTCACAATCCCCACTCGCAGCTGGTGCTAATCTCCACTCACCTGAGAAGCTTCTCCCGCCCAGCCACCCCCGGGGCACAGCCGGGGCTTCAGGCCAGGCTAGTTTCGGTTCACAATGCTGATATGGTTCCTCCTAGCTGAGCTGACTTTAGTGTGAAGTATCCTTGTGTGCGTTTTGGAGTTCTAGGATTGGTTTAGAGTCCTATTTTATGGGTATTTTGGGGTGGCTATGTGAGAGCTGCAATATGTTGCTGCTGCTATGCCGCCATCTTGGCTCCGCCCCCCCCCATCACTTAATTTCTCTAAGTCTGTTTCACTCTCTGTAAAATAGGACTAATATCTGCCCTTCCTAACAGGATTGTGACATTATGTAAAGCACAAAGACAAGTATTTAAGTTGTTATAATTTATCATTATCATTCCCAAGGGGCAGCATTGTATAGAAGCTGACCATGAAGTCAAAAGACCTGTGTTCAAGTCCTACCTTGGACCCATACTGGCTACACAAGTCACAGTACCCTAGGGAGCTAAGACTGTAAGTTGCAGAGGAGAATCCTGCCTGCCTTAGTAGAATGAGTTTCCTCATCTAAGGATATACCAGTGAGATAGCTCCTGTCCCTATCTATTATCATAATCATTACTAACAATACTAATACCCACACCTGAATTCTCAGATAGGAAGTTGCCATGGAGAGCAGGGTTAAAGGACACCTAAGGGTTTGGATGGGAAGGAGAAGTGGATACAGGCTTATCTCATATCTCATTGATGCATAGGACAATCTTTTATTATGTTTATCCCATTAATAGCATTCTCTTCCTTCATCTTAATTGGAACTTTAAATCTTAATTGTAATAGTCACTACCATGATTGTTTTGTAATTATCTTCACCATTAAAAATTTGATGTGCCAGCCATTAAAACTTCCAGACACATCCAATGACAAAATCATCCCTGATGCTTCACATGGATCAGTTTCACTCAACAACACATCAGGGAACAGATACTGAGCATCTATTATGACTCCACTTTGGTTTTTAGAACCTATCAGGGTTTTGTAATAAAGCTGAACTGCTCCTCTTCCAGGCCCCATATCACCTTTTACTTTAAAGGGCAGCAAAGAATAGACTGAAGCAAAATCTCCACTCTGGGAGTGGACATGGAGGCAGGGAAGAGTAAGGAGACCCACAACTTGGGGGTAAAGGTGTCTTTAAGCAAATCAAACCTATGAAAAGTCAAGTTTAGAAAATAGTTAAGTCTTTCTCTTTTTCTTTCACTGGGTCTCCCTATCTCACCCAAGTTGAAAGTGCAGCAGCCACTTGAGGACTTGATACCACTGATCAGCATAGAAGCTTTGACTTGCTCTATCCCTCCCATGATGTGGCTCACAATATTGGTGCTACGTTTAATGAGGACACCTGATAGGCTTTTAGCCCCACACATGAGCTCAATCTAGCCACCGGCTTCAGCCTGTGTGGTAACAGGGACTACATACAAACACCACACCTCGCATTTTTTTTAAATTAGCAAAAGATTTATCATTCCTTCTAGAACAAGATTTTCTTAACTTAGTGTTCGTGGTCAGGATCCATGGGTAGATTTCAGGAGGATCATGAACTTGGATAGGAAAAAAAAATTACATCTTTATTTTCACTAACCTTTAACTGAAATTTAGAATTTCCTTCCGTTGTGAATATAGACCACAAATCACAGTAGGATTATGGTTCACCAGAATGCCAAAGGGATCCATAACACAAAAAAAGATTAAGAAGTAGTACTTTGGAAAATGATTTGCAACAAAATTCTTTTTAGTGAACTGAATACATTTTATATTTCATTTGGTTTGCAAGAATTTGAATTACTTCCAACTTTCAAGGCCGGAATAATACTATAATAAGTTCATAATACTAGATAGTATAAAATCAGGAAAGTCATATTTTTTTTACAAAGATGACTAAATCTCCTTCTGAAAATGTCCTTCATGACAAGAATGATAAGACATTTGTTACACAGCTGAATTCCAGACTGTTGTACCTGGCTTTTTTGTAATGATTGAATGGTATTTTACTGAAACATAATATGTATCCAGTTCAGTGTTGCAGAAGAGGCAAGAGAAGTAGAAGACACGGTCCCTGTTCTCAAGTTGATTAAAATCTTTTTAGGAAGACAAGACTAATAAATGAAATAGAGAACAATGCAAGGTAGAGTGTACAAGTACTAGATTAGACAATAACATAGATAATGTTGTGTTTGTCCTTCGTTTTTGAAAAGGACCCATGACCATGAATGATATGTTGAATTGCAAGTGAATTAGATTTAAGTAATGAAGAATTGCACAAAGTCATCAGCCTCAATCTGTCTTCCAGCATCATCGAAGTAGCAATGGCCTGGAATGCAGTGGATGACCCTGGAATCTTCTATGTCTGACCAAGCCCTAAGCACTCCATAGCACCTGCTTCCTCCACCTTCATGGTCATTAGAACAAATTGTTCTCATCCACATATTCCACTGGTGAAAGTCTTTACGTGTTTGGAACAGACATTCTCCTAACTCACCTACAGGTTTGAGACCTATCAGTTACCCTCAACCTGATTTAACCAGTCTGTCACGTCAGTTTTATTAGGATCTGGCAGCTAAGCATGCTACAGCTTTGTGGAGCCACAGGTGAGAGTTGGGTGACAGGTGGACACCAAAGATGGAGGATCAGCCCTGAAAGGGGCTCATAAAGTTCTCACAAAAGAGGTGCTAGTGCTCCCAGAACACCCCATACAACCAACACAGATAATAATAGCTCAAAAAGATCAATGTCACTTGAAGAAATCAGGGAAGGCTTCATTGAGAAGTTCACATATAACCTAAACCAAAAGGTTTATAGAAAGTTGGAATGGAAAGAGGGAAAGAACAGGGCATTTCAAGTTGAGAAAAATATATTACTTCATCAATTTTACATATGGGGAAAATTGAGGAGGGAGGAAGTATAGAATGGATAAAGATACCATGGGGTTCAGATTAGCCCTCTCTAGTCCTCCCTTCAGAAATCTCTGGGCTCTGTACAACTAGTAATTATAACTTTGAATGTGAATGGGATGAATTCATCCATAAAATGGAAATAGATAGTAGACTGTATTAAAAAACAGAATCCAACAATATGTTGTTTACAAGAAATATATTTTAAAATGAGGGATACACATAGAGTAAAATTAAGGGCCGGTTTAGAATTTATTATGCTTCAGCTGATAAAAAAAAGCAGGACTAGCAATCAGGATCTTAGACAAAGTTAAAGCTAAAATAGATTTAATTTAAAAAGATAAACAGGGAAACTACATTATAATAAAAGGTACCATAGATAATGAAGTAATATCAGTACTAACCCTATATGCACCAAATGCTATAGCAATCAGATTTTTTAAAGGAAAGCTAAATGAATTACAGATGGAAACAAATAGGAAAACTAGAATAGTGGAGGACTTCAATCTTCTCCTTGCGGAACTAGATAAATATAACCAAAAATAAATAAATAAGAAAGAAATCAAGAAAATGAATAGAATCTTAGATAAGCTAAATATTCTGGATATCTGGAGAGAAGTGAATGGGAGTAGAAAGGAATATACCTTTTATAAGTGGTACATGGTACTTTACAAAAATTGACCACATATTAGGGCATAAAAAAATCTTTAGAATCAAATGCAAAAAAGCAGAAATATTAAATGCATCCTTTTCAGATAATAATGCAATAAAAATTATAATTAATAAGGGACCATGGAAACAAATTAAAAATTAATTGGATATTAAATAACTTAATCATAAATAATGAGTGCGTTAAAGAACAAGTCATTGAACAATAACTAATTTTATTAAAGAAAATTATAAAAATGAAACAATATATCAAAACCTATGGGATGCAGCAAAAATAGTAATCAGAAGAAATTGTATATATTTAAATGCTTAAATCAGTAAAATAGAGAAAGAACACACTGATGACTTGGGTATACAATTTAAAAAACCAGAAAAAGAACAAATTAAAAATCCCCATTTAAACACCAATGTGGAAATCCTAAAAATTAAAGGTGAGATTAGTAAAACTGAATGTAAGAAAACCATTGAATTAATAAATTAAGCTAGAAGTCATTTTTATGAAAAGAAATTAAACTATTGGTTAACATGATAAAAAAAAAAAGAGAGAAGAAAACCAACTTACTAGTATCAAAAATGAAAAGAGTAAATATATCACTAAAGATGAAATCAAAGCTATTATTAGGAGTTATTTTGCCCAATTATATGCCAATAAATTTAACAACTCAAGTGAAATGGAAGAATATTTACAAAAACATAAACTGCCTAGATTAAGAGAAAAGGAAATAGAATGTCAAAATAAAACTATTTTAGAAAAAGAAATTGAACAGGCTATAATGAGCTTCCAAAGGAAAAAAAAAATCAGGACCAGATGGATTTACAAGTGAATTCTACCAAACATTTAATGAGCAACTAATTCCAATATTAAATAAAGTGTTTGGAATAATAGGAAAAGGAGGAATCCTACCAAACTCTTTTTATGAAACAAATATGGTACTGATAACTAAACTAGGAAAGGCACAAACTGAGAAATAAAATGACAGACCAAGGTCATTAATGAACATGAATGTAAAAATTCTAAAAAAAAAAAAAAAAAGATACTATAGTGCCAAGAGACTACAACAATATATCACAAAGATTACACATGGCGACCAAGTGGGATTTATACAAGGAATGCAGGGATGGTTTAACATAAGGAGAACTATTAACATAATTGGTTATATCAACAATAAAAGTAACAAAAAATTATGTAATTGAAAATGGCGGCATAGGAGCAGCAAGGTACGGCAGCCACATCAAATACCCAAAAAATATGACTCTAAACAAATTTTAGGGCTCTAAAACGCACACAGAATACCTCCCACACTGAAGGCAGCTCAGCTAAAAGGGACCATCTCAGTGCTGGGAGCCGAAACCAGCCCAGCCTGAAACTGAGGCTTTGCCCCAGGGGCACCTGGACAAGCCGAGCCAAGCTGCAGCTGGAGCTTCAGGAGAGCAGATCTGAGGCAGCTGTGGCAGTTTGTAGAATTATCAAGCCATAAGAAAAAAGAACTAAGTGAATGGTCAGTGGAACTCAGATAAAATTGGGGGAGAAAAGTGGTCTGGCCAAACGGTCTCCAAGGCAAGGAAGTGGCAGAAGCACAGCCCTGCAGCCACCTCCACATTGTTGCTTCAGAGCTCCCAGCCTGCAGACCACAGGTGGGCCAAGCAGTAGTTTAGAGGCCAAGTGCTCTTGTGTTGAGCAGCCTGGATCCACATCGTGGTCTTGGGAGGTGGTGCTGGGGTGTGTTTTCAGTGAGCCAAAGCTGGTGGGGGCTGCAGAAGCCTCCTAAAAGTGCCAGCAGCTGGGAAAACCCCAACAATTTGGGACAGAGCTTTCCCCTCTGGAAGCAGAGCTCCACAGAGCTAAAAAATCATTGACTGGCCAGCCATGAGCAGGCAAAGGAAGCAAAGTAAGAACAGCAACCAAACTCGAGATTCCTTCTTTGGGGATCAAAAGAATCAAAGCAGGGAGCGGGATGAAGACAGCACAGTCAGAACTCCTGCACCAAAAGCTTCCAAGAAACATGAAGACTGTCTAAAAGCTAGAGAACAGCTTAAGAAGGATTTTTAAAACCAAATGAGAGAAGTGGAGGAAAAACTGGGAAGAGAAATAAGAATGATGCAAGAAAATCATGAAAAGAGAGTCAACAACCTGACTGAAGAAATTAGCATCTTAAAAAAGTAGATTAACTCAAATGGCAAAAGAGGCCCAAAAAGCCAATGAGAAGCATGCCTTAAAAAAAGTCCAATTTGCCAGATGGAAAAAGAATCTCAAAAGCTTTCTGAAGAGAATAATTCCTTCAAAATTAGAGTGGAGCAAATGGAAGCAAATGACTTTATGAGAAATCAAGATACTATTAAACAGATCCAAACAAATGAAAAAAAAAAGAAGGCAATGTGAAATATCTCCTTGAAAAAACCACTGACCTGGAAAACAGATCCAGGACAGACAATTTAAAAATTATTGGACTACCTGAAAGCCATGTTCTAAAAAAAAGAACCTAGAAAGCATCCTTCAAGAAATTCTCAAGGAAAATTGCCCAGATATTTTAGAACCAGAGGGCAAAATAGAACTTGAAAGAATTCACCAAT
>CM053588.1:174338166-174355120 GCA_028646515.1 Pseudochirops corinnae
ACAGGGACCTAAGTCAAATCTGTAAGAATACCAGTCATTCCCCAATTGATCAATTGTCAAAGGATATGACCAGGCAGTTTTCCGAGGTAGAAATTAAAAATATCTATAAGCATATGAAAAAATGCTCTAAATCACTATTGATTAGAGAAATGCAAATCAAAACCACATCTCACCAGTCAGATTAGGTAAGATGACAAAACAGGAAAATGATAAATGCTTGAGAGGATGTGGAAAAATTAGAACACTAATGCATTGTTGGTGGAGTTGTGAACTGATTCAACCATTTTGGAGAACAATCTGGAACTATGCCCAAAGGGCTATAAATAATTGCATGCCCTTTGACCCAGTAATACCACTTCTAGGGTTGTATCCCAAAGAGATCGTAGAAGTGGGAGGAAGACCCATATGTATAGAAATATTTATTGCTGCTTTCTTTGTGATGGCAAAAAATTGGAAATTAAGGGGATGCCCATCAATTGGAGAATGGCTAAACAAGTTGTGGTGTATGAATATAATGGATTACCATTGTGCTATAAGAAATGAGAAGGAGATGGACTTCACATTTACGTAGAGAGGCTTATACAAACTGATGCTAAGTGAGAAGAGCAGAACCAGGAGAAATTTGTACACAATGGCAGACACGACGTACGTGTGACGACCAACTTTGATAAACTGGACTCTTTTCAGCAACGCAAGGTTATAAGACAACTCTAAAAGACTCAGGATGGAAGGAGATGTCTACATTCAGAGAAAGATCTAGAAAGAACAGAGTTTAAATGGAGACTGAAGCAAACTACGGGCTCTATTTCTTTTCCATGTTTAGTTTTGTTTCCTCTTTCCCATTGTTCATTCCATCAGTTACAACCCTTCTATATAATCAGACTAATGTCCAATGTGAAAGTATTTGCAGATCCTATACTTGATTGCAAGCCACTATGGTATGGGGAGGTGGGGAAGCAGGGAGGGAGGGGAGAAAATTAGAAACTCAAAGGATTGTGGAACTGAATCTTGTAAACTAAAAGTAAATAGACAAATCAATTTTTAAAAAAATCTTCCCTTCTAGTCTTATTATAGATTGGTTGTCTTAACATGCCCAGCTAAACTAGTTATTCCACAAACTTAACATTCCATCCATGCATTCATCTGGTCACCTCTATAGATTCACAGAAGTGCTCTTCATACCTGGAATTCACCCCCCACCTCACCTGTGAGAATCTTTATCTTCCCTCAAAACTCAGCTTATATTCCTTGTCCTCTGGGAAGCTGTTTGACAAACAAGACATGCTTTCTCTTTGCTCGGGGCATTTTTTTCTGACTGTCCCCCAAACCTGGAACATTCTTTCTCTTCTACACTGACTACTGACCTCCCTGGCTACCTTTAAGTTCCAACTGAAATCCCACCTTGTACAGGAAGTCTTCCACAACCACTCTTAATTCCAGTGCCTTCCCTCAGATAATTATTTTCTATTTGTCCTGTATATAGTATGCTTTGTACATATTTGTTTTTATGTTGTTACTCCATTAGATCGTAAGCTCCTGGAAGGAAATGACTATCTTTTGCCTCTTTTTATGTTCCCAGTGCTAAGCACAGTGCTTAGCACTTGTTGGTGTTGTTCAATCATATTTTCAGTCATGTCTGAGTATTGGTGACCTCATTTGGCATTTTCTTGGCAAAGATACTTTCTCCGGCTCGGATGAGGAAATTGAGGCAAATTAAGTGACTTGTCGAGGGTCTCATAGCTAGTGTCTGAGATCATATTTGAACTCAGGAAGATGAGTTTTCTTGAGTCTAGGCCTGATACTCTATCCACTGTGCCACCTACCTGCCACTCAAATGTTTATTGATTGATGTCTGCTAAACAGATCAAACCACTCACTGAACTCCCAGGGATTATTCTCTGATGGCAGCTGCAGCCACCCCACCTCCAGCTTCAGGCCTGTCTGAACATTACTGAGCTCATTTACATGTGGTGCTACCATATTTTTTTCAGCTTTATATATTTATCTATGTTATAATACCCCCCAAAAGAACATAAGATCCTAGAGGGCAGAGATGGTTTTGCTTTCATTTTTGTAGCCCCAGAGCCACATACGGAGGTCTTCACATATAACTATACTAAATAAATGCTTGTTGAATTGAACTGTTAGCGAGGTTCAATCATCTTCTTTTTCTCAAAATCTGGCCCAAATTTAACAAAATGTGGCACAATTCAGTTTGTTATAATTCTTCTCCTCCAAGGTCTCTTAAAATAATTATATCCAATTACAACATCATGCTGATCACCATTCTTCGGACCTTAGAACCCACATATTTAAGTGCTACAGATTTCCATCACTGTATAGAAATGTCTTTAAAAGTCCAATAAAACTCCTTTTGTGGTGGCAAAGAATTATAAATGGAGGGGATGTCCATCAGTTGGTATAATGGCAAGCAAAGGAGTACTTAGCTCCTTACTTCAGTTATTCAGGTACTTAACTCCTTGTTTCAGTTATTCAAGTGTCTTTGTGCCTCTGCCTGTGATTGTATCAAGTCTTTGTTAGAAACAGAACCTGTGAAGCCTACAGTGGAAGGAACTTGCCAAAAGACCACAGCTGAGACTGAGCAGAACTGGGAGGAAGGATGGCGCTGGTGCCAGCACTCTGTTTGTTCTGTGTGTATTGATGTTACTTTGTCAGACCTGTCTGCTGATAGAACACATTGCTGTTGTTACAGAAGCCCTGGGACTTTACTGCTGGTTCAGAAGCCCTGAAAGAAGACTTTCCTTTTGCCTGTTTACAGAAGTCCCGAAGGAGGGTTTTGCTGATGTTCTCAGAGGTCCTGGGACTTTACTGATGGTTTGTGTTAATTTCTCAGACAGAGGCCCATTCTGTGGGTCCATGTGGATTTCACAGGCAGAAAATGAATTGATGAAGGTGCCGGCAATGTGTGTGAGTATCGTTGTAACTCTGCTAAGCTTGATGTGTGAAGATGAACTGGGAGCTGGACCAGGGGGCTGGACCAAAGGCTGGGAGACACCTACCTGTGAATCCAAGTGACAGAATTCAGGCAAGAGCTGGGAGCATGGAAGAGGAACCATGGAGTTTGGGAGTCAGCCTCAGTCAAGAAGAAAGAACTTTTACTTGAGTACTTAGTGCTGAATGACAAGATTATGATCTAGGGGTGGGAGACCTTTGTACTTTGTACTTTGTACTCCTTAAGGATGATTGCTTCTTAAGGATGCTTGAGTTAAGGATGATTGGAAGCCAGTCTCCAATCAAGATGAAAGAAAACTTCAGATAGGTACTTTATATTGATTGATTCAGATTGTGACTTACTGAATGATATCTTTTGTTTAAGAATATGTGGCCTTTAGTTGTTATGTAATAAGTTGTTATGTTTGTACTTTGGTTTCTGTGAATGTTTTGCTTTAGTTTATTGCTGAATAAATAGAGAATTCACTATACTATGTGATTAGAACCTTAAAGTTATTCACAGAAACAGTCCTTTGGAAATCTGCTTGTACCTGGATTTATAGTTGGGAAATGGCTAAACAAGCTGTGGTATATGATTGTGATGGAATAATAGTACATAACAAGAAATGACCAAAAGGATGACTTCAGAAAAACCTGGACTTACATGAACTGATACAAAGTGAAGTAAGCAGAACCAGGAGAACATTGCACACAGTAATAGCAATATTTTATGATGATCAACTATGAATAACTTAGCTATTCTCAGCAGTACAATAATCCAAAAAGTTCCAAAGAACTGATGAAAAATGCTATCTACCTCTAGAGAAAGAACTGAAGGAGTTGGAGTTATCAAAGCATACTATTTTTCACTTTCTTTAGTTTTCTGGGGTGTTTTTTTGTGTTTCCTTTCACAACATGACAAATATGGAAAATATGTTTTGCATCATTGCACATGTATAACCTATATCAAATTGCTTACTATCTTAGGGGGAGGAGGAGAGAGGAGAAGAGGAAAGTAGAGAAGGAATTTGGAATTCAAAAGTATTTTAAACAAATGTTAAATTTTGTTTTTACACATAATTGGAGAAAATTTTTTTTAAGTTGGCTCAAAGTAGAATTTACATAAAATAAATACCACTTCTCCACTGACTTCCATTTCTAACATTTTGTAAATAAGAAATTTGAAATGTCAGGGTTGCTTAAAATGTGGCATTCTTCTATATTAAGTGGAACTTGTTTTAATGTTAGTTTTTAAATTCTCATGTATATTTTCCATCTTCCTTCAAGCAGATTGTCTGAACAATCTGAAGGACCACAATTTCCACTGTAAATTTTAAGTTTCTCAGGGGGAAGTTTCCAACTTCTCTTCTCATACTGGGAGTTTCCTGAGAGCAAGAGTTGTATCTCCTTCATAAAAACTGGGGCTTCATGAATTAGATGTCTTTCATTAGAACAGCAAGGTTTGGAAAGTATAGTCAATGTTTCCTTTTCAGAAGTAAGAATACTTGGGGTAAGGGATCATTTTTACTTCATTAGTCTCAAAGTTCCTCAAAGGCAAGAGAAATATTTCTTCAATCAGAGCAGAGCTTCTTCAAAAATAGGAAAATCATTATACTAAGAGCCCCACACAAGGTCAAAAGACATATTTTGTCTTTCTTCTGTAAATATGTATATATGCCCAAACACACAGATACACATTACCTTTCATAATATATGTACGTTTCTATACACATATTTTATCTATCTCTTACATCACCCAATATAGCATTCTATGCATAGTAATCACCCAATACATAATGTTGTCTGACTGACCACCTTTCAGTTCCTGAATAAAGCCATGGTTGTGGACACTAGTGTTCTATATAGAGAAGGTTGCAACATTTATTACATGATCAGTAAAAAATAGTAACATGCTGCATTCAGTGTGCAGAGATGACATTATTCTTTCCAGCTCAAGTGCTAATCCTCAAATGTTGATCGTAGCCAGTGAGAATCACTTAGGGACTGTGGTGAATCATTGGAATTCAGGGTGTGTTTGGACTGACCCTCTTGGTGATAACTTGCTTCCTTCAGCACAAAGACAGCCTATTATGGAGCTAAACCTTCTCCATTGCACAATAGTATGGTGTACACAAACATACTCCTTATACCAAAATGATGCATTCAAGGCAACTATTGCTGACCTCAACCTCCCATCATATACCCCAAATTTCTCTGAGTTGCCAAGTTCCCCTTTTCTCACTATGGGTTTTTTTCTTCCTTTTCCCTCAAACCCCTTTCTGTGTGTATGTGTGTGTGTGTGTGTGTGTGTGTGTGTGTGTGTGTGTACATTTTATACACAAACATATATATATATATATATATATATATATATACACATTCCTTTGGGCCTCAATGTGTGTGTGTTTGTGTATTTAAAAATATGTATAAATATTTATTTTTGAAATTTAAAGTAAATTTTCTTGGAAAATTAGAGATTAGAGAAAGTAAGAGTGGAGAGCATGCTCTGAGTAGAGGTATATTATCTGTAGTGGAAGACAATGAGGTTCAATTCATAATAAAAAGGAACAGGGAAGCAAACTGCAGAACTACAGCTTAAAGAAGGGCCATAAACCAAAGCTATTCAATGCTGCCAGCTTTGTATTAGCAAAAGTTCATGATTAATATTTCATGGAGAAAGAATTAATAAAACATGCAATTAAATGTTTCATTTTAGTAATTCTATCTTATTAAGAGCCACATGAATAATGTGGGCCTTGTTTTGCGGTATTAGGCTCCCACTGCTTTATAGACTCTAGATTAGGGAGATCAATTATTTCATCAAGATGGAGGAAGCTGGTGGCACAAATCAGACCAAGTCATTTACCAGCGTGATTCTTTTAACCAGATCAATCATTTCAGTTCCAGTAATTTATTCCTGGAAGAAGTTCATATTTTAGAATCATCTTGTTGTCCTTGCCGACCAGCTGTTTGTAATTAGAATTAGTTATGGTGAAAGGTCTTTCTTGTACCTATCTCCAGATCATACATCCCCCCTACTGTCTCTACTTCATTTACCACCTACACAAAATGTATTCCCTCTCACTGACCCATCCTCTAACCCAATCAACAAGTGTTTATTGAACAACTACAACAGAGGAACCCTACAGGCTATGCTTCTTTATCAGCATAAAAGAGAGGAGGGGAAGCACTGAACCACCAAAAAATACCACTCTATGAGAAAAGAAATTCCATGAGACCAATCATCATGTCTCCAATACAAACTGTTCCCCTTAACAGAATGTTTTCTGACTTACTTTGGGTTGATTTGTCCAGCTCAGAACCACTATAAACTCCTTCTCACACCTACCTAGTCCTTGGACTTGTTTACTTATGAGTCTGGATTGATATCCTTGTTACTCCCTTGGATCACAATATAGACCGCACATATTTTCCCCAGTAAAGGTGAGCCCCACTGATTGTCCTTAATCACTGGCAAATCCTCCCCCATCTGATCTAGTGATTGGAGATCTGACAACTATGTTTAGGGTACTGTACTAGGTAGTATGAGGAAATAAAATAGAAGAGTAAGACATAGCTTTCAGCAGCTTAAAATCTAGTTAGGGAAATTACATATAATATATATAGGAGGTAGCATTGGGCCTGAAGTCAAGAAGACCTGAGTCCAAATACATCCTCAGACATTTACTAGCTGTGTGACCCTGAGCAAGTCATTTAATCTCTCTTTGCCTCATTTTCCTCATCTTCAAAATTGGGATAATACAGAGTACACCTACCTCCCACCACTGCTGTGAGGATCAAATCAAATACCTGGCACATAAATGTTAGCTATTGTTATCATTATTATCATTAATATTATTATTGTACATCTACATATATGCATTACACACATATATTTAAGTATATATACATGCACATATATTTGCTATATGTATATGTATCTACATGTGTGTGCCTATATTTATGTGTATATCTATACACATATATGTATGTGTGTCTATAGACACATATAGATATCTAGACATGAAAATATCATAAGCAATAAAAGGCAGCACATAGTAGATGCCAGATGAATTGGGAGAATGATACTAGGATGAGAATGAATCTGATACATGTGAGAGACAACAATTGTAGTACTAGACAATACAAGGCCTTGTACACAGGAGGCATTTAAGAAATACATGTAATAAAAATCATATATGTAGTAAAAGAATAAATTCTACCAAATTCTACATATCTCTATTAAACATCAACTCTTTTCAAGGACCTTAGAATTAGAGAGATAAAGATGAAAGATGAAAGTCCTACCCCAAAGGAGCTTTCCTTCTCCTAGAGATGATGTGGCGTGTACACTGTTAAGTGATTCCCAAAATACCATCATCAAGCATTTGTTAAGCATCTACTATTTTGTTAGGCACTGTAGTATGATGGGACAAAGAGTCCTAGGAAAATTTAAGGAGTAAGAGAATATTTTCAACTAGTAAGGGGAGAGAAGAATTCAAGGAATAGGATTCAGTGCTAAATTGCCAAATTTGAATATTCAGGACTCTCAGAATTCAAAGACCATACATAAAGTGGAGGATTTTGGCCAAATACCGGTGGAACTGGATAGCCCTGAAGTTCCTTCCAACTCTTAGAATCTGTGATAATGATCCAACCAGGAAAGACCCATGTAGATGTTAAAGACGTTGATTGGAGCCAGATTTGTAGAGGGTCTTGAATCCTTAGATATAAGATCTTTGAACTTATAATATAGTACTAGGGAACTATGAAAAGTTTTCAAGCTGAGGGCTGATATCAATCAATCAAGAAGCATTTATTAAGCACCTAGTATGTGCCATGCACTAAGGAAACAAGTAAACAGAATGAAACAATTCCTACCTGCAAATTTAAATGCTAATAGATGATACAAGTACATACTGTATACAAGCATACAGAAAATAAGTATAAAGAGAATAAATAAAAATAAATAGAAAGTGGTCAAATGTAAGGGAGTTTGAAAGGGAGGACACCAGCAGTTAGAAGGACCAGAAAAAGCTTCAATATAGAAAGCAGTGTCTGAGCTTCTTCTTGAAGGAAGAAAAGGATTCTCTGAAGCAGAGATAAGAAGGAAGTACATGAAAAGGTGATCAATACTAAGGTACATAGATGGAAGATGGAGTACTGTGTGTGATGTTCAGAGAGAAGGCCAGTTGACTAGGGTTCAGTGTATGAGAGGAAGAATAATGTCTAATGAGACCAGAAAAATGAATTGCACCCTGGTTTTAAAGACTTAAGAGCTAAGCAGAGAAGTTTATATTTTGTCTTATTGGCAACAGGAAGTCACTGGAATGGACTGATTTGGAGAGTGACATGGTCATATCTCTTCTTAAGGAAAATCACTTTGACAATAGAGTAGAGGATGGACCAGAGCAGGGAGAAAACTGTAGGAGACTGCACTAAGTGAATGGCAATAAAGACATAAATGAGTGGTAGCTCTATAAGCAGAAAGAAAGGACAAGATGTGAGACATGCTGTAGAGGCAGAAATGTCAAGATTTGGAAACTGATTGATTGATATGTGGGGTCAGGGAGAGTAAGGAGTCAAAAGTACTGAGGTTACCAACCTGGAGGAGTAGAAGGATGGTGGTGCCTTTGAAAGTACTAGGGAAATTTGGAAAAGGGAAGTGTTTAGGTGGAGGGAAAATAGTAAGTTCAGTTTGGGGCATGTAAAGTTTGGAATGAATCAGTGTAATGGTAATTAATTTAAATCTGAAGACCCCTTTTTGTTATGTCAAGTAAACAGGTACTTAGCCTTTAGTCAAGCCTCTGTGAAAGAGGCAGAGGGTGTGAACTCTGTCTCCTGTTGCTGACATAACAGGAAGGGTTTGGCTGAAACAAGAAGCCAACGCTGGGTGTGTATATAAGAAAAGCCCCAGAGAGGCAGGATCAGAATTTTTCTCCTGGTGGGCTCCAGGTGGAAGAGAGAGAGAGAGTTTCTCTCAGTGAGCATCTGGAAGCTGACTGAAAACTGAGAGAGGATTTCCTCAAGACCAGAATCTGGTGAAGGCTGAAGTTGCTGCCGAGAAGGCCACCTGGAAGGTTGAGATTTCTTCTGGGTCCTAGGGCCAGCTGAACTGCTGGAGAACTGAAGAAGCATGACCAGGATAAGACTTTGTTTGTGGCTTGGTTGATCCTTGAGTTCCCGGGAACAGAAGTTGTGAAGGTTTTGAGATGTGCTGGACCCTGTGAACTTCAGTGTGGAGCAGGAACTGCCCAGAGGACTGGACAAGGACCTGGGAGCTGTTTGCCTCTGAATCCAGGTGACTGGTAGATTCAAGAGCTGGGACCATGGAAGGGTATCCAGGGAACCTGAGAGACCAACCTGAGTCAAGATGAAGAAAAAGACTCTCTCCTTGGATATTGAATGTGGCAATGAAATTGAAGTTTACTAGAGACCGAGAGGTGGAGGGTTTGTGTAATTTTCTAATGATTATATTTAGGGATTAATGATACTTAGTGACTAATTGCTAGATAAGTGACTGATTAAGTTAATCTATGATTGCCCCATGAACGGAAGACTGACTATTGTATTTTGAGATGACTGAATGACTGAGTGAGGAGGCAAACCTCCTTAAGGATACCAGATGATTGTTCTTTTTTCTAAATACTGTGACCACTTTGGCAAAAACTATGTGGCCGTTCTAATGATAAGCTGTTGTGAACACTACATTGTGATTTTCTGTGATAAGATGTAATGTTGTGAATATTATATTGTGATTTGTTGTGAATGCTTGCCTTGATTTGTTCTTGAATAAATGGAGTGTTCATTATACTGTGTAATCAGAACCTTAAAAGCTATTCACGGTAGCATTCTTTTGGGAAGCTGCTCGTGCTTGGCATTACAATCAGGAACTTCTAGTTTAAAATGTCCAAAAAGCAGTTGATGTGTACTAGAGCTCAGGGGAAAGAAATGACCAAAATATTGCTGTAAGATTATTAATCCTGCTGTAAAGTATTATAGATTGGAGGAGGAGAGATTAGGACAGAGAGGACCACTTAAGATACTATTCCTGTGGGGCCTAAGGAACAAGATAAGGATATGAGTAGTGATAGTGAGAAAAGGTGGGATGAATATAAGAGATATTACTATGGAGAATTGAGTGTATACCAAAAGAGGAGGATGACTCCAACACTTCAAGTCTAAAAAATGATGGCCCCACTGAGAGAAAAAGGGAGGTCAAAATGATGAGCTGATTATAGAGTGAGAAGCAGGGAGGGTAGAGAAGATGATGAATTTTATACATACACGTGTTAACTAGAAGTGACAATGTGACATTGAGTAGTTAACTTCAGGAAAACGGAAGACCCAAAAGGAAATGACATTGAAGAATTAAAAGGAGGGTGGGGGTGGAAGGGAAGAATGACAGAAGGCACCAAACAACAACCTAGACTTGATATGATCGGAAAGAGGGAGCCATTGTAGGGTTTTGAAGTAGGGCAGGATGAAAGGAAAATGAGTGTTCAAGGGAAATAAGTCTAACAGTAATATGCAGAATTTATTAGAAGGTCGGTAGACTGGAGACAGGGAGACCAAAGAAATGTCAAATACTACTTGGACCTAGAATAATATACTGTCTTGCTCTGTCTTAGTATATCTCCTGGCACATAGTAGGCATTAATAAATGTTTAATTACTGTCTAAGACAGCATTCCTATATTTTAGCTCCAGGTTGGAGTGACAGCTCTAGTTTTATGTGTATTGGGGTAAAAAGTAAAGGAATTACAGGACTTAGAGCTGGGAAAGGTTGATGCCCAGTTCTGTAGAGAACTGGCTTAAAGCATTTGAGTGCTTTCCTCAGCAACCCTGTGAGAAAATAATGCCCCTTTTATAGATGACAACATTTGCCCAACAGTAACATAGCTAAAATAATCTTCAAAGCCAGGGGACTTCATGGTATCTGGTGGCTGCAACAACAAGGCTTCCTTTTGCTGAGGAAGGAGAGGTCACTAGAGAATTGATAGGCAACCTCTGCCCTACCTAACAGATATGTGTTCTGTGCCCACAGATGTCAAGGAGCTTGATGGAACTCCCAGGGAACAGGACATTCTAGAACACTGTAATGTCAGTGAGGGGCAGGATTTGGGATGGTGAAATAAGCAGGAAAGATGTAATCAAAGAGGGCTCTAGGGCAGGAAAGGCTTGAGGTGGGAGAAAAACTAGGAAGGGAAAAAGTTCAAGGAGGGCTGCACCCTCAGCAGGGGATAGAAAATGGTTTACACTCACTAGTGAGGAGTCAGTGAATGACCCAGGATGAAAAGACTAAAAACCTTTTCTTATATGGTATTTTTAGGTAGGGATGCTGTTTTAACTTTTTTTTTTTCATATTAGTTTGAATTCCTTAAGTGTGTACCTACTACTAGCTAGGAAATGGTTTCTCCCACAACTATCCTCATCTCATTCTGTAGCTCTATGTGAGCAAATTGTAACTGGGATTTGGGGCTGGCTACAGGTTTTTCGATAAATCTTTACCAAGTAGCCTCAGCACTGGTAGCATATTTATTTTGGTATTAGCAAAGACAGGACCTTTCTCCCAGGCACCCTGGTTTGATACCTCAGAGTAATCTTTGACATCTTCTGTAACAACTCATTTATATTATTTTAAAGTCTACAAGGTAATTTTTTCATTTGAAAAAAATCTGTGTAGTAAGTAGTACAATTACTATCTCCATTTTTAGATACAGAAACTGAGACTCACTGAGGTGAAGATGCAGTTAAGCAGCCTGGAGCTGGTCATGCAGATGGTAGAGTGACCGAGATAGGACTCATATTCAAAGCTGACATAGTTGGACCTGCACTTTAAAGAGATCACTGTGACAACTATGACACTTGAGGAAAGACTTGAATCCAGGAGACCAACCAGAAAGGTGATTTCATTACTGTCTAGCACATAGTAGGCATCTAATCATTGCTTGTTGATCGATTGCTTCTAAGGTAAAATCTGAATTCTTGTTTAGCATTCAAAGCCATTCCCAATCTGACCCCAAGCCACCATTCCACAAAATACACTTAAAACACACTCGTCTCCTTCAAGCACACCAGTCTAGCCAAACTGCCCTTCTGGCTGTTTCTCACACATGAATGTCTACCTGTTTCCCTGACTTTTCACAGACTCAGGATCTGGAATGGATTCCTTCCCCACCTTCTACTCCTAGAATCCCTAGCTGACTTCAGGGCCCAGATAAATCTGCTACTTAATAAAGCCTTTGCTAATCCTCTCAGGTGCTAGTGCTATCACCCAACACAACTAACATTTTCATTTTGTTTTTACTTACAAGTGCGCATGTCATCTCCCCATCATAATATAAATTCCTCCATGGGACAGTTCTTCTCTGCTTTGGATCCCCACTACCTATTAGAGTGCTTGATAGAGGCCACCTGATACAATTCAGGGAGCACTAGGCTTAGGATCACAACGTCTGAGTTCCTATCCTATCTCCGATATCTATTACTTGAGTGAACTGAGACAACTAGAACCTAGAACCTCCCTGAGTCTCTATTTCCTCAATTATAAAATGAAGGGGTCAGACTGAATGGCCTCTGAGATCCCTGCCAGTTGTTAGATCTATGATTCTAAAGTAAGCACCTGATAGTTACTGAGGGGCAATTAGGTGGTACAGTGGATCAAGCACCAGGCCTGAGTTCACATCTGGCTTCAGATACTTACTAGCTGTGTGATCCTGGGTAGACCATTTAACCCTGTTTGCCTCTGTTTCCTCATATGCAAAACAAGCTAGAAAAGGAAATGGCAAACCACTCCAGTATCTTTGCCCAAAAAACAACAAAAAAACAACCCAAAAGGGGTCACAAAGAGTCAGACACATCTGAAAGGACTCAAAAATACTTGATGACTGAACAATAAAAGACAGTAGAACCATTGGATATTAAAACTGGAAGGGATCTCATAGACCATACTGTTGAAGCATAGGGTTTAGGGGTGTGGGAGACCCGAAAATACAAACACACTGGGTCCTGCCAAATGAATTTGATTCAAGTCTTCTCTCAGCCAAAGAAAAGAAAAGTTTATTAAAGATTGGTCATAATGGGTAGGTAGACTCTTAAGGAGCCCAAGTATCTGTAACCGTCTATTGGACAAGCAGGCCAGAGTAATCTGACACAGAGTGAGTCTGCACTAGATTGAATTCTCAGCCCCTTCATGGAGGCAAGATGGATCTTATATAGAAAAAGAGTGTGGGAGGATTTAGGGATGGTCTAGAGGAGGGGTTTGGGGAGGGTCTTGAGGAGGAGTCTAAGGAGGATCTTTGATGGAACTGTGGTCAGACTCTAGTAATGGGAAATAGGTGAAGGCTACCTGGAGATGACAGAAAATGAATGGCTAAGCTAGTTTAAGGGTAACAGGTTTAGGTATAGATATTTTGATAGAACAAGGATGGGAAGCAGCTGGACAATGGAGGGCTATAATGAAAGGTTTATGGCCTCAAACAAATGGCTCATCAAGTGGGAAGATTCAATCAGAGTTCAAGGGGTTTCCCAGAGCCTGTACCCCACCAATACAATCCATTTCCTTTATTTTATAGATGAGGACAATGAAATCCAGAGACATAAAGACTTGTTCAAGGTCACACAGGCAGTCAGGAGACAAAGCAGGCATTCAAACATAGATCCTTTGATTTGAAAGCTAGCATTATTTCTGAGGCTTTTTTTTTTTTTAAGCAAAACACCAAGGTGCTTCATCCAGATTAAACATGGTTTCAGATTGTGGTATCACCACTAACAGCTGAGATGAGTAGCACTGGTTCTGGAGACCACTATCCTGATTCCCAGTTGCAGTGATGAGTTTGGGTCTATACAGCATGGTTAGCTACATCTCCCCTTAGAGTTCTAGAGTTATTTACTAACATGATATAGTAAACATAGTTGGTGTAAACATTTCCACCAAAGTCTGTAACATACTCTCCATAGTACATACACTTTCCAGGGAAAAGTGGGCTCAAGCTTGGAGAACACATAATGGCAAAGGAGTAACTCATAGCTCCTGAAAGTCTTTTTGCTTGTAATGCTCAAAATGTTCCCCTGAGGTCTAGCGTAGTAGCCCTTATGCAGGGCTCTTTGTAGAGCCTTGAATCTGCTTTCCTCGTCTCATCCAGTTTGCCCTTGGCTCCTGAAGCAGATATTGCTGTCATTGCATCATTCTGCTGCTAGGATACTGAAGAAAAAGGTCAAATCCTCCAGACCTTTATGAATGTCTTGCTTACAAAATGCCTTGCTTGCAAAAAGGCTTCCCCAACCAAAAAAAAAAAATAAAGGAAAAAGAAAAAGGATGAGAAATCAAGCCTCCCTTTTCAGAAGGTAAGCACTTTGGATACTTGGGAGAGGGGGACTCATAAGTGGGGACAGGAGGAATTTTCTAGGCCAGCAGGCAAACCTTTACCTAAGTAGGAGCAGTGGATAAGGAAGAAAGTTACGGGGAAGTATGTGGCACAGTGAATACAGCATCGACCCTGAAGTCAGGAGGACCAGAAATCAAATCTGACCCCAGACATCTGACACTTAACCAGCTGTGAGACCTTGGGCAAATCACTTAATCCCAATTGCCTTGTCTTTCTCCTTCAATAAAAAAAAAAGCTTATCTTGATGTGTGTTGCAATAAGAAAATTCTAGGTCCATCCAAAAGAAAAAAATGAATATTTTTGAGCTATTAGTGTGCTCTAGATGAACTTCTACGCATTAATATTTGAGGTATATAAAATTCATACTCATAAGGGTACAGCAATACAGAAATTAATATTTAAGTATTCAAATAGCAAAGGTGATCTCGAAAGAACTGAATGGACTTTGAAGAAAACATTGGAAATAATAACTGTAAAATACACTTTTAAAAATGCTAACTTTCCTTTAGTTGAGCTTGAAAACTAGGGCATCCAATAGCAAAAGAGTTCACGGTACAGAATCTCTCAGTGGGTCCTCAAAAACGTATACAGTTCAGTGCTTATCTTGTATGATTCTCCCACATACATTTAATCCTCTGGAATTACTCTCCCAACCCTAGGTCCACCACTTAGTAAACAACTGAATTTTATTCTTAACCAGAAAAATTAAAAGACTCTGGTCTAGAGTGACATATTATTAGGGCTGGGGTGAGATGGGACTCCCCTCTACATATAGAAGATGGCTTAAAAACAGCCTAAAACTTTGTTCACACCTAGATCCTCATACTTACAGATATTTAATTGCTTAAGAACAATCCAAGCTTTGCTCACTTTGGTCAAATGAGGTATTGACTCCTACCTAATATAAGGGTTAAATGGAGCAAAGTGGTTTTAATGGAGTACGGGCTCAGGGAAACCCTTTGAACTCTGAATCTTCCACCTTGATGAGCCACTTGCCTGAGGCCCAAACCTAGCCTAGCCCTCCATTGTCCAGCTACCTCCTACCCTTGATCCTATCAAAATATCTATACCCCCCAAAAGAAGCAAAAAAAAAAAATCTATACCCAAACCTGTTACCCTTAAAACTAGTCTAGTCCTCCACTGTCTGTCATCTCTAGGTAGCCTTCAGCTATTTCCCATTACTGGAGTCTGACCTCAGTTCCATCAAAGATCCTCCTTAGACCATCCCTAAATCCTCCCACATTCTTTTTCTATATAAGATCCATCTATGCCTCCATGAAGGGGCTGAGAATTCAATCTAGTGCAGACTCACTCTGTCAGATTACTCTGGCCTGCTTGTCCAATAGAAGCATTACACATACTTAGGCTCCTTAAGAGTCTACCTACCCATTATGGCCAATCTTTAATAAACTTTGCTTTACTTTGGCTGAGAAGAAACTTGAATCGAATTCATTTGGCAGGACCCTGCATATTGGTATTTTGGGGACTTAAGCACTCCTAAATCTTAAAATTTAACAGTTTCAACTCTGCACTTCCAGAAATGTAAACCTCAAAGAAAAATTTAAAAAGATCCTGGTGTTTTAAAACGCTTCCCCCTCCTCCCCCCCAGGATTGGGGCTTTCTGACCCTCTCAGGTAGGTGGTTTTTTTTTTCTCCCTACCCTTTCCCTTCTGAGAGTGCAATTGTCTTGAAGTTATTCGACCCCAAGTCTGTGAAGTCAGATAAAGGAAGGTTAATGTGACAATAACTCACTGCACAGAGTACCAGGCCCTGAAAACGTAGGGCACTGGAAGGACACCAGACGTTACTGTGCCACTATGCTTACAAGCCTCCCTCCACCCCGCCTTTTTCGCTTGGCTGCCAGGGCCTTCAGTCCCCGAATCCGCGGCCGCCATCCAGCCTCCAGCGTCGCGAAGAACCTGAGCCGGCGTGGGCCCGGAGGCACGCGCTCCCCTACACAGACGCCACCACGGTTCCCAATCCTACCACTTAGCCACCCTCCCCCCTGGCCACTGCTTTCATTGAGAACACGCCTATTGATCACGTGAAAGCGGCGTGCGGGCGGCGTGACGCCATGGAAGATGTTAGCCAATAGGAGCCTCTGTTTATGTCGGGGTCATTTGAATATTCAAGATTGTAGCCCCCGTTCTGCCTGCCTGCCTTCCCCAGTCCGCTTTTCGGCCCTGTAGCCAAGCCTGGAGAGAGGTGACGGTGGCTGAGGCGACGGCTGTAAAGGCGGTGCAGGCGGCAAAGGCAGGGAGTGCGAACGCAGGGGCTGCGGGCTTTGGGAGCCGGGGTAACCGAGGAGCCAAGGTGAGGGCGGGGGGAAGCAGCTGCGCTGCGGTTGCCTTGAATCCCGCCCCCCCACTCCCCCACGGCCACCCTTTCTCTGCTGTTCTCCGCCCGCCCCCCGCCTCTCCGCCCGCCCCGACGTCTGAGCTGCGTAGCTCGGGCCTGCCAGGGGAGCCAAACCGCCACCGCCGCTGCCCGGCCCCGTCCCGGCCCAGCCTTCTGCTCTCGGGGGACATGCGGGAGAGAGAATGAGCCAGAGCGACACGTTGGTGCATCTGTTTGCTGGAGGGTAAGGCCAGGGCGTGCGGGGGGGGGGGGGGG
>CM053588.1:174355620-174371235 GCA_028646515.1 Pseudochirops corinnae
ACACACTGGGATGGCTGTTTTGGGACGGTGGGTGGGGGAAAGAGGGGGAGAAAATATGTAAATCAAAATCTTGTGGAAATGAATAATGCAAGCTATAATAAAATTTAATTTAAATAAAAAAAAAAGAAGAAAAACCTGGAAAGACAAATGTGAACTGATTCTGAGTGAAATAAGCAGAACCAGGAGAAGATTGTACATAGTAACAGCCATATTGTGCGATGACTGACTTTGATAGGCTTAGCTCTTCTCAGCAATGCAAGGATCTAAGACAACTCCAAAAGACTCATGATGGAAAATATTGTCCACATTCAGAAGAAAGAACTATGGAGTC
This sequence comes from Pseudochirops corinnae, assembly GCA_028646515.1. Taxonomy (NCBI): domain Eukaryota; kingdom Metazoa; phylum Chordata; class Mammalia; order Diprotodontia; family Pseudocheiridae; genus Pseudochirops; species Pseudochirops corinnae. The sequence goes on from CM053588.1 coordinate 174,355,952, forward strand.
TGAATGCAAATTGAAGCATGCTGTTTGATCTCTTTTTCTTTTGTTTCTTCTTTCTCTGGGTTTCTCCCATTAGTTCTAATTCTTCTTTACATCATGACTAATGGGAGAATATGTTTAATATAAATGTATAAATAGAGCCTCTATGAGATTGCTCACTGTCTTGGGGAAGGAGGGGGAGAAAATTTAAAACTCAAAATCTTATGGAAGTGAATGTTGAAAACTAAAATAATTTTTTAAAATTTCTAAAGAAAAAACAACTAGACTCCTGGGAATTTCCAACTCTTGATTATCTTTGCTTGAAAGTTCACTAGGATAACTTGTATTACTAGAACCCTCAACTGCAATTGTAGCCAATGGCAGTACTTTTCTAATCTCGTCTACATTCCTGCTGTTATTTGATCATCACTAAAAGGAGAGATTATTGTGATAGTTTTCTGTATCCATAAAGACAAATCCATAGACCAAAAGCATTTAATAATTACTGAGGTAGTTATCATCATGGTTGGAGTTTGCCATCTACCTGACTAAAAGGGTAGTGCCACACTATATTCATGATTTCTTCAGTACTCAGGATCTGAGTGAGACTGCTTTTGCCAGTCCTTAGGGCTTAGTCATCTTTCTCTTCATTATATTCTTTTCCTTGGTGAGTTCTCATTTGCTCTTATTGATTTAGTTATTATGCAAATGATTACAAAATTCAGCTTTGATCTTTCCTGAACTCCATCCTCACATTGTTAACTCCCTGCTATACATATCTGCCTAAGTGATCTCTAAGCATGTCAAACTCAACATACTGAAAATAAAACTTCTCACTCTCCTTATCTAAACTTGTCTGTCTTCCAAATCTATGGAGTACTTTCCAGTCATCCAGTTTCATAACCTCAGTCATCCTTGACTCCTCCCTCTCCTATATCCAATCCATTGTTAAATCCTATTAATTCTGTATCCATGGCATCATATGCATCCATCCCCTTTTTTACATTTGCACAGCCACTACCCTGATTCAGATGATTATCACTGCTGACATGGACTATTGCCTCCTCCTTGGTCTCCTTGCCTCCAGATTCTCCTATTTCCAATATGTCTTCCACAGAGCATTTGACCATATCATTCCTCTAATCATAAAACCTTCAGTGGCTCCCTTTTGCCTTTAAAATAAAATACAAACTAGTCTGGGTTTTGAGTTTTTTCTCATTCTGGTTACAACCTACCTTTTTAAATACCCTGCATTCCTGACAAAGTAAACATCGTGGGGGGCAGCTAGGTGGCACATTGTACCAGCCCTGGAGTCAGGAGGACCCAAGTCTAAATCTGGCTTCAGATTTACTAGCTGTGTGACTTTGGGCAAGTCACTTAACCCCTATTGCCTTGCCTTCCCCCCTGCAAAAAAAAAAAAAGGTAAACATTGTGTCTTCTGTGTACACAGTGTCCCCCAGATATGGATAGTGCTCAGTCTCTTCATTTTCCCCTTTTGGAATCCAGGTCTTCATTCAAAATTCAGCTCACTTGCCCTCTTTTAAGTAAAGATATCCTTGACTTTTTCAATTATCAGTGATCTCTACTTTCCCAAAATGTTCTAGAGTGTACTTGTCTTCAATGGTATCTCCCTAACAGGATATGTAAGCTCCTTAGAGGGTGGGAACTATTCTACTTTTGATTCTAACAGGCATTTTTTAAATGAGCTTACCCTGTGCAGCACAGTATACTAAGTTCTAATGATGCACAGAAGAAAAAAAACGGGCCCTGCATTAAGGAGCATGTAAAGGTAATCTGAAAAGGGCAGTCATTTGCAGCTGGAGTGATAGAAAAAGGCTTTTTGCCAAAGGTAGACTTTGGATTGAGTTGTGAAGGAAGCCAGGGAAGTTTAGAGGAGAAAGCAGAGGGACAGAGCATTCTAGGTAGAGGCTATAGACAATGCAAAGGCACAGAGATGGGAAATGGGATTGCATTTAATCTTATGTCAGATGGTGGAATGTGCAGAGGGGAATGAGGTGTAAAAAGGCTAGGAAGTCAGTAAGGGTCAAGGCTACAAGGGCTTCAAATGCTGAACAGGATTTTATCCTGGAGTATGTATAGGCTGTAACTGAAACTCATGGAGCAGGGAAGGGCGCAAGGGTGACATCCCTTGAACTTGATGTCAGGAAAGTCTCCTCAGCAGCTTAGTGGAGGGTGAAGATGAACTCTAGAAGTCCATCGTAGTTGTTCACTTAGCATTGGGATTGTGTGAATGAGGAGAAGATTATACGAGAGGTGTTGTCAGGGTAGAAACAGTAAGATTTGGGATTAGATTTGATGTGTGGAATGAATATGAGTGTGGGGTGAATTGAAGATACTAAGATTATGGGCCTGGGTAACCAGGAGGATGATAGTGCCCTCATCTGTAATAAGGAAGTTTAGAAGTGAGGAGGACTTGAAAAGTTATGTTTTCAAGATGTTGAGTTTGTAATGCCCCCAGGACATCCAATTTGAAATGTCCACAAGACAATTGGAAATGCATAATTGTAGTTCAACAGAGACACTAGGGTGGATATGTAAAGCAGAATTTTCTGCATAGAAATGATCATTGAATCTGTGAGAGCTGATGAAATCACCAAGTGAGGTAATATTGAACAAAAAGAGAAGAGGGCTTAGGATAGAACCTGAGGGTTCTATCCTCATGAGGGTTGCAAGAGCTAAGAACCAGCTAAAGAGCCTAAGGAGTACTCAGCTCAGTAGGAGGAGAACCATGAAAGGTCACTGTCAAAGAAAATCTCGAGAAAAGACATTATCCAAAGGAGGGAGGTGATCAACAGTTCAGGTGCTGCCAAGATCAGGAAGAATAAGGACTGAGAAAAGACCATAGATTTGGTCATTGGGAGCTGATTAATCAATTTGCAAAGATCCATTTCAGTGGAATGACAAGCTCAAAAATCATTAAAAGAGAGTGAAAATAGAAGCACTGATTATAGATGGCTTATAGTTGTTCTGGAGTTACTGGCTTCTGGTTTTGTATCCTGAGTATCTGTCACTATATAATAGCTTTTTATGGTGTGGTTCTTTTTTTAAAATTTACTTATTCTTTCAGCCTACTTTTTGCACTTTGGACTTGATGTTAGGGCTGAGCTCTGCACACTTCTGGAGGAAAGGTCTGGACTGGTCCTGTTGCTATTTTCTTGGGATATTGAGTGTTATTCCAGAATCCAGGGCATAGTCTTAATTGCCACTCTCTCACCTCCAGAGCTGAGTTTTGAAAGTTCTTGACTTGCATTTAGGTCTGAAAAACAGTAAGGTCCCCTGGTACTCCTGGATTTAACCTCTGTCAGCCAGCTAGCTAGAAGCTAGAACTGTGACCTTGCTTTGCTCCTGGGGGTCTGAACTATACTGTTGCTGCTTGCTTCTGAACATGCTCCTTCTCAGTATACTGCCTGAGGCCATCCACAACTGTGTACCCTGGAATGCCACCCCTGGGCACAGGTGCCTTCTTCAGGCTACCCTAAATCTGTGACCTGGAACTGAGTAATGGGCTGTTTCCATCTCAGTTCCATGATGAGGGGTGGGGGAAGACTTCTCTACACTAGAGTACTCTGCATTTGAAATGCTTCTGACCAATTCCTATCCCCAGTATCTGCAGACCTTTATGCTGATCTGGTCTGGGAAATGGAAAAGTGACTTGCTGTGATTTTTTTTTTTTCCTTGAGTTTCCCCATTAGGTTTCAGTCTGGTACTTTTTCTAGGGCTATTTGGAGGAACTTAGATACTAACTAGTCTGATTATCTTTTTGTATATATTTGTCTTATTTCCTCAATTAAATTGTAAGTTCCTTGATAGTCAGGATCCATATCTTACACTATTTTGTCCCCTCTATAAGTACTGAATATTATTATTTGCACAGTAGGTACTCAGTAAATATTTTATTGATAAAGGTATACTACAAGAGACACTAGAATAATTTTAAAAGATGTTACAATAGAGTTTAGTAATGTTAACCTTGGAAGATTTCTTGAAGAAACTGAGTTTTAAAGCTAAAGGTATATTTTGATAAGGAAGCAAGGTTGGAATATTTCATATAGGTACCATAAAAAGAAAATGTGACCCACAGTTAATTGGGGGGGGGGGGGGAGTTTGGCAAGGGTGAGGCAATTGGGGTTAAGTGCTTTGCCCAGGTTCACGCAGCTAATAAGTGTCAAGTATGTGAGGTCAGATTTGAACTCAGGTCCCTCTGACTCCAAGGCTAGTGTTCCATCCACTGTGCTACCTAGCTGCCTCAGCAATTGCTGTTTACATGTTATTAAATGTAAAGCAAACTCACTATAACACTAATTACCACAGAGTGTATTTGGTATAGGGTGTGTTTATTTGGACTTATGTGCAAGGGAGTTTAAGAATTTCATAAAAAATGGGAACCCACAGCAAGAATCATAATGAGGCACAACAGTGTGACTGTAACTGTGACTATGTCTATATGTTTAATATTCAATAAAATATTTCTTTGTTAGCCATCTGGAATATGAAATTTGAAATACATTTTTTTAATTCTTAAAATTCAAACAAAAGGAATTTCCAAACCCCAGTCTTCACAGTTTATAAACTGTTGCTCTTTATCAAAGTGGCATATTCATTGGCCTCTTCTGCTGTATTTAGATTTCTTTTTTGAAAAAAAAAATTAAGTTTATGATAAGCCATTTTCATTTTGTTTTTCAGAAACCGTGGAGAAAAGCAAATGAGTGCTTTTGAATGTGTCCGTAAAGTGTATCAGACAGATGGACTTAAAGGATTTTATAGAGGCATGTCTGCTTCATATGCTGGCATATCTGAGACTGTTATTCATTTTGTTATTTATGAAAGTATTAAGCAAAAGCTACTGGAACATAAGACTGCTTCTAATATGGAAGATGAAGAGGATTCTGCAAAAGAACCTTCAGATTTTGTGGGAATGATGTTGGCTGCTGCCACCTCTAAAACTTGTGCCACATCTATAGCATATCCACATGGTGAGAAGCATTTTGATTCATATTGTTCTAGTCCTGTTTACAACAGAAATCTATACATAAAGCCTTTTAACTTCAAGCATTATGTTCAGTGTTTTTCAAAAATTCCAGTAGAGTCCCTTGGAGTTCCTTGTAATAGGTTTTGACCTATGTGAGTGTTGCTTTTCTATTCAGCATTCGTCTTTTTCTTTGCCTGGGTCATTAATAGTTGAACAAGTAAATAAGGTAGACTCTGTGGCCACATTACTTCTCTCTTGCTTTTAATTTGGCTAATGTTCTTTACTCTTACTGAATCTATATTTGCCTTAAGTTTAATATTATAAAACTAAATCCAAATGGAATGTCACTTTTATAACTATACACTATTACTTTTAGGAAGCATAAAAGAGAAAGCATAATTAATTAAATATTAACTCTTAAGTTTAGTTTAAATAAACTTAATTACATACAATAAGTTGTTGATTAGAAAATTTTGTAGACCAAAACTTTTTTTTAATTGACATGAGTGTAGAAAGGGGCAAAGAGAAGGAGTTCAGAAATGAGCACTGGATTATTGATGGAATCAGTGACAGAGAAGAAAGACCCTGTAGACATGTCCTACTTAGAGAAGGACAGAAATCTTGGAGGTTATACAAGCCAATTACCCTAGGAGATAGTGGAACTGCGAATACTCCATCCATTCTGAAAAGCAGTTTGGGACTGTGCCTTAAAAGTTACTGTGCATAATCTTTAACTCAAGATCCCACTACTAGGCCTATATATATATTCTTAGAGACCAAAAATGAGGAAAGGAAACTATGTGTACAAAAATATTTATAGCAGCTCTTCTTGCTGTATTAAAGAACTAAGAACAAAAGGAACAAAAATGTAATGGAATAGTCTTAAGAAATAACAGAAAGGATAATTTTAAGATAGTTTTAGAAAAACCTGAGAAAACTTGTCTGATACATAATGAAGTGAGTAGAACCAAGAGTGAAAAAAGTGTACAGTAAACAACTTGGAAAGACTTAAGAACGCTGATCTGTGTGGTTGACAACAACTATTCTAGAGGACCAATAATAAAACATTCTGTCTACCTTCTGACAGAAAGGGTATAGACACCAACATGCATTATGAGATACACATTGATGTGTTTTTCTTAACTGCTTATTTATGAGTTATATTTTCCCTTTTTCTTTGAATTGAGGAATTTGTTAAAGGCAAGTTTTGGGAGGGGAATTGAAACAGGGCCATTAAAGCATCTTTAAAACTACACAGAAGAAAGTACAAACATATGTTGTTTGGAAATATCATGTAGAACATATCGTGTGTACTTTTTTTAAAAGCAAGTTGTACATGCTAGAAGTTCGTGATTTCTCTAGGAACCCCTTTCTGTTCTGCTTTTTATAAATGGAAATATTTTCCCTTTTTTGGTGTTCTTTAAATTTGGAAGTTTTTCTTTAAAGAAAAATAATGGGGGCAGGTAGGGGGCACAGTGAATAAAGCACTGGCCCTGGAGTCAAGAGGACCCGAGTTCAAATCCAGCCGCAGACACTTAACACACTATACTAGCTATGTGACCTTGGGCAAGTCACTTAACTCCAATTGCCTTGCATTCCCCATCCAAAAAAAAATTTTTTTTTAAAAGAAAAATAATGTTAGCAAAGGGGAAGGTACTAGCATAACTCTAGAAAGTGTAAAGGTGACTTTCTTAATGTAAAATAATAAGTAGTAAGATGTGTTTTTTTTTCTTTACACAGAGGTTGTAAGAACAAGACTACGTGAAGAGGGAACAAAATACAGATCTTTCTTTCAGACACTATCTTTGGTTGTTCGAGAAGAAGGATATGGGTCTCTCTACCGTGGTCTAACAACACATCTGGTCAGACAGATTCCAAACACGGCTATAATGATGGCCACCTATGAACTGGTAGTCTACTTACTCAATGGATAGCAGTATTTTTCTGCAGTCCTAAGAAGGGGGAAGACCAAAAGATTGCAGTGGACCATAGAATGTCAAAGCCAGCTTGGTGGACAGAAGAAAAATCATTCGGGAACATATAGCTATGCCCTAAAAGGATGAAAGGTGTAGGAATCAATGCAGTCCTGCTACCTTATTTGGCCTTTTTGGGCAGTGTAACAAAACCTGGGCCAGCTCTTACGGGAATGCCTTTAAATATTCCATGTTTCAAAATTGCCATTTTCTCTAATGTGCGCCCAACACCGTTAAATTCTGATTCCTAGTAAGGTGGGAGTGTCTGATGTTCTTACTCCATGAGTACTTTTCCAAGCAATGCCTCCAGTAAACATTAATTGTACTATACTCTTATCAAAAAATAGAGTTGGATAGAACATGGATTTCTATTTGTATGTGTTCAACTCTATATTGAATTTTGAGTTAAATTTTAAAAATTAAGCTTCTGAGTACCATTTCCATGTTATCTTTTGATAAGGTCATCAGATCTTGTGGCCTAAAATGAACTATTTCTCACAATAGTCATCTTTATGGTAACTGGTAAAAATGTCTGAAAAGGATATATTGAATCCTTTAATATTGAATTTTTTTAATTTCTATTTGTGCCAGCTCTTGATTTTGAGCAAAATGAGCCTTTTAAATACTTCTTTAGTAAATACACTTCGAGTAATAGGTATGCTTTCTTGTAGCAGATTATGGATCTACCTGGGTTGATTTTTTTTTTTTAATGAACTACAGAAAAATTGATTGTTGACTATTTTAGTGACTACGTTATGTCCTGAAATCCTCCCTACAATGTAATATATGAAGACAAGAAATAAGATTTTTTCAAAAATAATTTGCTGGACCTAGGTATCGGTTTAATTCAAGGGGAAAATACTTTGCCACTTCTGAATTTTTTTCTTGTTTTAATAGCTTTATCCCTATATATTAAGAACTTGAAGCTTTGGTTGATTTCTAGCATAATGCAGTCTTCATCCAGTTAATGGAGAAAATGGTAATTAAGAATGTTTTAAAGCATTTCCCTTACATATTATATCCCTTCTTTAAAGAACAGCATTGTGTTAAACTGTGGTGACACAAACATTAAAAACGGGCCCCTAACATCTGACTTGCAAGTAGTTATTTTGTTGACTTAGTTTTGTAAACAATATTTACAGATTGCATTTGACAAGAAAAGTTCATTCTGTAATAATTTACTAAGTGACAAATTATAAGATATTAAGGTTAAATGTGCTAACAGTTTGTAGCTTTTTAACATTGCTATTAGACTTCTCAATTGCACCTTTTAATACTTAAATACGGTTTATATATATGTGGCCCTTGACAAAGATGTTTACTATAATTTTGTCAGTAGACTTCTCCATGTGGATGTTCCTACACTGGTTTACAGAAGAGTGCAATTAATCTCCAGTGTGATTTTTCAGTATACATAGGACTGTTAAGTTTTGTGCAATGGCTTTATCTTAAGAACGACTCCTTATGCACTTTGTGGCCTTTTTTTGTGGGCTGGAAGGGGGGAACCTTGTGATTTTTTTTTTCCATGTTAAGATTTTAAAAATTATGAGTATTAGACAGTGTTCAAAACATAATTTAAATTGTTCACAAAGTATTTTTTCCTGATTCCCATATATACTACAGGAGAAACTATGTCCCATCCATTTACTCATGGAATTGTATATCATTTTGGAGTTATATGTCATATATATATATATGTAATTTTTCTTGTGAAAGCTTCTCATGTACTCTCTTCATTGGTAGTGTCCTTACTACTGAGCAGTTTCAGTGAGCCATTGCAAGGTTCAACATAAAAATGTTTGATAGCAGTTTTCCTCTGCTGTCAGCAGTGAAGCACAGTGTGATCTCCTAATTTTCCTTTAATTTTAAGAACTGGATGTTTTTGAGGTGCTTTGATTAGAAATAGAGTATTCCAGGCTATTTGGAAACCAAAAGTGAATTAAATGTAATAACAATTGATATACTTTGAACTAATTTTTACTTTGATGTATTTATTGAAAAACACTGAAAAAGAGAGCTTTCAGATTCATAGACAAAGTCTACATCATGAATGTATTCTAGCCTTTCTGGTGCCACGTATGTTACCTAATTACAGTGCCATATGTCCCATGAGTGACCCACAAACATTAATTGAATTGAAATGTGGAACAGAGGCTGCTCCAATCATAATGGGATTCAACAAATAGCTAATTGATAATAACAACAAAACTGTAATAGCTGAACAGAACCTTAACTTAGTTACTTCAAATTAAGAGATGAATGCTGTTTAAGGATTAAAAACAGGTCTAATCCTCTATAAATTAAATTTGCTTTTAATGCATGCATACATACAACATTAAAATATTAGTTATTTATGTAACAAAAAAGATAGTGTAACCTTTTGCTATATTGTACTACTGAAAGAAGAACAACAATGAATTCTAATTCTAATTGGCAGTTCTTATTCTCAGATTTTACAGAGTACAATCTCCAGAAGGTCATTTTATGTGTGGAGATCTATTGGGTTAAATTATGTACGAAATGTGTATACAAACGTTCTATTTACCAAAGGCTTGTTAAAAGTTTCCACCTCTTTTGGTTTTTATTGATTTTAAATGTAGAAACAATTTGTCATGGTATCAGAGTTGTCTTAAATAATTTTTCCCCCTATTTTTTACCATGTCTCATATTATGTCATCTGTTTGCCATTAGATCATAATATCTGATTTCTGGAATACAAACATCTGACTAGCATTCTTCAGAATGTACCTATTTATATGTAATCCTCATGGAAATTTAGTATATATATGTGATTATAGGTGAAGCATAAGTCCTGTAATAACATTCTGTAGTACTCTAATAGAACAGTAGATGGGACTCTAGTATATGCTGGGTCATAGAAACAGATGCCTGAATTTTATTGTCCAAAGTTGAGCTTTATTAGTTATGATCATGGTATATAAATCCATGAAAAACCTATACCACCAAAGCTTTTTCTTACTTCTCATTATGGATAAGACTTTGTGGGAAAAACCTTACAAAGAGGAATAGTACCTCAAAAAATTAATAACTTGAAACTGCAATAGAAAAAATATCAGTGGATTGTATAATGGCAGTCTCTTTATAAATCCTGATACAAGATATGAAACAGCATTACCATTTTAGGACCAGAAGAGTTTGGGTATTACAAAGAAAAATGGTGTTTAATCTACCTTTAATTGAAATATAAGTATTTCTTTAAAGTTTTTTAAATAGCCTTAAAAAGACAGTTCATGTATGTTATGATTGTTAACTATTTAAGTTAATTCAGCCAAGCTACCCCCTCATCTTTCGGCATTTTTAGTTGTTTACACGACCCTCTCCAATTCTCCTAGTACCATAGGGACACCTTTACTGATAGCACACTTCATCGAACCTTTCCTATTCCAGCATTGATCATGACTTTTAACATTCCAGAGACATTACTTCCAAAGAATTTAGATTGGGGAAAAACTTTTGTATAAAACTCTTTAAAATGAGCCCCAGAATACCCTCGGGTAAATAATGTACTCTTTCTTTCTGCCTACCCATCCCCTCTTGCCTGTCCTTCCTGTTAACTTCTGTGCTCATTTTTATACTAATCCTTTCAGGAACTAAAAATTCTAATATCACTTAGGAGTTTATGTAGGTTTTTTTTGTCTTTACCCCTATATATGTGAATTTTAAAATTATGACCCATTAGTCATATCTAAGTAGTCAACTCCAGGAAAGTTGAAATACTTTGACATTCTTGTGAGGTTTGCTATTCTTACATCTATGTAAGTGGTTGTAAATTGTGTGCGTATACCCTATATTTATGTTATTTAGCTGACTTTTGTTTGGACTGTTAAAAATTCAAAAATTAAAATGCTTATGCAAATATGGTAACTTGTTTTTGCTAGTATTTTGTAAAATTCACTATTTGATACTTTGAGAATTTAGTTACAGTTTCTTAGAATTTTATGCAGAGCAGAAATGGCTGCTGTTCATTTACTTCAAGAGACTTTAGTTCTCCAGGACATTAAAATTATCTGTTATTGTGAGAATAAGAAACAGTATCATAACACTTAATATTATATCCTTGCACAGAACTTTTTGTTCTTATTTATTATCCCTCTGTCCAAAAATTCTAGAAAACTTTTGGTTTAGTTTTAAAATAAATGAATCTTGGAGCAGCTAGGTGGTGCAGTGAATAGAGCACCAGCCCTGGAGTCAGAAGGACCTGAGTTCAAATCCAGCCTCAGACACTTAACACAAAACTAGCCTTGTGACCTTGGCAAGTCACTTAACCCCAATTGCCCTACCTTTCCCCCCTTCAAAACCCCTCCCCCCAAAATTAATTAATCTTTGTCCTGTTATACTAAGGATATTTAATTTATACAAACTTACTGAATTATCTTTCTGGTTATTTTGCATGTAAAACTTGATGTAGTGCTAGTTTTGAGGGAAGTTAAAGTTGTTGAGGTAAAAAATGTAAATATTTGTATGGTTGCTCAGTAGAATTACCAAGTTGGAAGTTAATTTGTTAGGACATCTGGTTGGATGATCTACTAGTTCTAAGAAGAAATAATAGCATTTATGTAATGCTTTAAGATTTGCAAAGTACTTTAGACACATCTCATTTGATGCTCTTTAACAACCCTGTGAGTAGGTGTTATTCATTTTGTTTTGGAATGAGAAAGCTGATAAAGACACTAGTTAAGTGACTTGTCATAGTCACACAGTTAATATGGTTGAGTTTGAACTCAGGTCTTTCAGACTCCAGGCCCAGCAATCCATTCACTGGGCCACCTCACTGCCCAATTAAGGACTCAGTGCAAGGAAAAGTTTGCTAACATTTGGAGCTATCCATAACTGGGAATCAGCTGCCAGGGAGGTATGATGGCTTCCCCAATCACTATCTTCAAAAGGGTTAAATGGGGAAACCAAGGGGAATTCTTGTTCAGGTGTAATTGAAATAGATTGTCTCTTATGACTGAAAATTCTGGGATCTTTTTATTCTGGTACTAGCTACCTTATAAGGATTTTGGGGCAGGGAAAGCTGTTTGTCAACTTTGAAACATTCTAGCAATGTGACTCACTGTTATTGTATCACTAGACTAGATACTTAAAAGAAGAAAGAATAATGCAAAGGTCCCAACCAAGTCTCACCTAAGATTTACAATACAGAAAGAGAAATTGGCAAATGTTAGATTTAAATATCTGAATATTTTTCCAAGTGCAAGAGTCTTAGCTAAGGTTTTGAGTTTGATTTTAAGTGTTAGTAATTCTGAAATAACTTTTTTTTGGTGGCTGAGGGGTCAGGATCTCTGATTTCATCAAAATGGGGAAAGCTGAAGAAACTCCTTCTAGGGCAGATTGGCGGCTGTTCTGCAGTTTGTAATTTTATAGCGTTGCCTGGAATACTGAGAGAGTAAGGGTTGACCTCTACCCCAGAGTCACATTGCCAACATGAGGAAGTAGGTCTTGAACCCAGATATTCCAGACTCCAAGGACTCCTGTTCCACTATACCACACACTGATCTCATTTGAGATCAAAAAAGATAACATTTGAAAGCACATAGAAGACACTTAATACATGCTTATTCCCTTCACCTTCATTCGGCTGCCTGAAATTAGTATTTATACTTTTTTTTACTCAGAGGAGATTGTGCTGCTTCCTTCAATTTTAAATATTTTTATGTATGACCTTAAAATATTTTATATAGAATTTGTTTTGTTTTGCTAAGGCATTGACATAGTAATCTATTTCACTAGTTCAGTATAGAAACAAACAGTTCTCTAAGCATAATTCTCTTCCCATTAAAGAAGTTTCTCATTAGCAGAGAAGTAAAGAAGTGGTGGTTTGAGGCTCACATGAGATTCTCTCTGCCAGGATTCATCTTTAAAATCATGTGTTTACAAGTTGTAGAGGATTGAACTAGAAGTTTTTGGTTTCTTTAAATTTGGGCTGTGTGACACCTACTGGTTAAAAAATGAACATTAAATTCTAGCCAGTGAGTGATTTGGTCTATGAGTTTTGCACCAAGGGAATTGACTATTTTGCTTCTGTGTTGACAGCCAGTTAAAAATAACAATAAAATAAAAATAAAGCTCTCTTTTCGTACCAGTCTTGGTGATAGAGAATGGACTTTTGATTTTGTTAGTTTAGAAAATTGGACAACTACCAGTATAGGTTAACATTTCTGTAGCTTATGGTCATAGCTTTGTACACCGATGTAAGGTTAAGTAGTTGGCTGATCACATAGTCAGTACTTATCAGGCAAGACTTGGGCCCATTGCTCCCTATCTGCAAGGCCAGTGTTTTATCCACTATACCATGCTGTCTCTCATGGTAATAAAGGATATTAAAGGCATTAACTTTGATAGAAGATAAGGGGGAAAATGTAATATCCTCCTTGTCCTCAAGGAATTTGCTACTAGTTAGGTGCAGAGGGTAGAAACTAGACAGACATGAAACCTGAATAATGGCCAGGCAGGATAAGTATACCAAGCTGAGTGCTACTTTGATACTATATGAGTTCAAAAGTGAGAAAATATACAATATCCATTATATCCATTATACAGTAAGAGGCTTTATCAAGAAGATAAAACTTTATTTGGACCTTGGAAGATAGCATTCAGATAGGGAAGAAAGTGTTGGCAATGAAATGAACATCGTGGGCAACAATGAGATTAGTCCACCTGGAATAGTTTCCTTTGGAAATTAATGAGAGATGAGATTCTGTAGGTGGGACCAGAGTATGGAAAGACTTTTAAAAGTCAAACATTCAAATTCAAACTGTCTTGACTACACTAGAGAATCACTGAAGTTTTTAAAGCAATAGAACAACATGATAAAAGATAATTCTGCTAAAGATGTTAATCATCGAAACCTAAGTAAATATATTGATTACGGTGCCAAATTTACCTTGAACCTCAAGAAAGGGCAATAAGGTAGTATTGACACCCATTAATGATGTATGCCTGTTTTTTCATCCACTGGCTTCTTTCTTTCTAAAGAAGCTGAGTTCCCTTGGGAAGAAAACTATTAAGACATTTTGAATGTAAGGTAAACTGAAAATAACTCACTTTACTTCTTAACCCTAGCATTTGCTAAATATAACAATAATAATAGCAGAGAATCAAAATTTTAAAGCTAGAAGTAACCTTAGAGTTTATCTAATTCAACCCCCTATTTTTTGCAGATGAGGAAACTGAGGCCTAGAAAAGAGATCTTTGGACCAACGTCATTCAGGTAACAACCCAGAGCTGGAATTGAAACCTAGACTCTCTGTCTTCACATCAGTAAACATTTATTAAGTACATACTATGTGCCAAAGAAAAAAAGGAAAATCCTCAGCCTTTCTATCAAGAGAGACTATGCACATATAAAGATACATAAAATAAAAACATAATCCCAGCACCTAGGGGGTTAGGCCTCATGGAATCTACTGTTTTCATTACACCACTAATAACTCAGTGTCAACCAAGACAAAGTACAATATTCCAGATGTAGTTCATCCTCCACTGTATTATATACTTACGCTAATTTAGCAAAATATTATTAGCTATGTGGGCCATCATGTCATATACAACTCATTAAATTTAAAATCAAATAAAATGCCTAGGATTTTTTAATTAACTGTTAAGCTGCCTCTTTCCTTGCCCCTCCTTATACTTATATGACTGGGGTTTTTTAATCTAAACATAGGATTTTGCATTTCTGTCTATGGAATTTAACCATTTTATTTTCAGTTCTTCAGTCTAATAGATCAGCAACCCCACTTAGGTTTGTGTCACCTATAAATCTGATAGGCATATAAAATTTATTGAAAGCATTGAACAAACAGCCATATTGAAAAAAATGCTCTAAATCACCAATAATTGTGGAAATGCAAATTAAAATAACCTAGGTATCCTGCACCAATCAGATTGATTAGGATGACAGATGCTAGAGAAGGTGTGAGAAAATAGATAGATTGATGCACTGTTGGTGAAGAACTAGTCCAACCATTTTGGAAGGCAATTTGGAACTGTCCAAAAAGCTATTTAACTGTGCATACCCTTTGACCCAGTAATTCCTCATTCTGTACTCCAAAGAAAGAAAGGACCCACATGTACAAGAATATTTATAATGACTTTCTGTAGTGATAAAGAATTGGAAACTGAGAAGGCAAAAGGGAAAGGGTCAACCTTACTCTCATTGAACTTGGCTTAGGGAAGGAACGACATAAACTCTCAACTGGATATCTTGCCACACAGGAGAGTAGGGGGGATGGGGATGAGAGGTGGGATAGAGGGGAGGAGAGGGTGGGGGGAGGGTTGATGGAAGTACACACTTCTGTAAAGGGACAGGGACAGGGTAG
>CM053588.1:174371735-174388680 GCA_028646515.1 Pseudochirops corinnae
GCCAGGCTGGTTTCGGTTCGCAGTGCTGATATGGTTCCTCGTAGCCGAGCTGACTTTAGTGGGAAGTAACCTTGTATGTGTTTTGGAGTTGTAGGTTTGGTTTAGAGTCCTATTTTATGGGTATTTTGGGGTGTATATGTGAGAGCTGCGATGTGTTGCTGCTGCTATGCCATCTTGGCTCCGCCCCCTTTCCAGGTTTTTCTGAAATCTGCCTGCTTATCACTTCTTATAGCCCAACAGTATTCCATTACATTACTATACCACAACTTGTTCAACCATTCCCCAGTTGATGGACATCCCCTCAATTTCCAATTCTTTGCCACCACAAAAAGCGCTGCTATAAATATTTCTGTACATGTAGGTCCTTTTACCATTTCTATGATTTCTTTGGGATACAGACCAAGAAGTGATACTGCTGGGTCGAAGGGTATGTACAATTCTATAGCCCTTTGGGCATAGTTCTAAATTGCTCTCCAGAATTCGTGCATCAGTTCACAGCTCCACCAACAATGTATTAGTGTTCTAATTTTCCCACATCTCCAACATTTATCATTTTCCTGTTTTGTCATATTAGTGTAATGAGAATGGAATTTGAAGATTTTCCCTGCCCCTTAATAGACCTAGGGAGGAATTTGAAGACCTCCCCTGCTTTGAAAGTAAACTCTACCCCCAATAGGTTGAATGTAATCACATGGAGCCTGTGATGTTAGGAATTTGCTGAAGGGTGTGGCCCACAGGACCTCCCTCCTGTGAAGATAAACTCTGTCCCCTAATAGGCTGAATGTAGTCACATGGAGTCTATGGTGGGAGGAGATTTGCTGAAGAGAAGCAGAGCCCACAGGAAGCTGGTCAGAGCTAGTAAGACAGTGGGAGAGAGAAGAGGACCTCAAACAAGGAGTCAAGATAGGCTCCTGAGTAGATATTGATCTTGTATTGGTTTGTGGGAAGGCTGAAGGATGCTGTGGCTCTCAGCATTATTATGGCTTCTGAATATCTTTGGTACTATGATGGAAATGGCTTATTGGTTTTGGTATTAGGTTTTTTTGGTGTCTAAATAAATGCTTCCATTCTAGCCTCCATCTGGAGAGTTTGGTATATTTTGCGATCAAACATCATGTAATATTTATAGTCACAGCCTTTATTGTGATTGTGGGCACTGTAAATATTGCATTGGTGCTACAATTGGCCAATCTGATAGATGTGATGTGGTACCTCAGAGCTGCTTTGGTTTTTATTTCTCTAATCAAGTGATTCAGAACTTTTAAAAAATCTGACCAGAGATTTCTTCCTCTGAAAACTGCCTTTTCATATCCTTTGACCATTTATCAACTGGGGAATGACTTCTATTCTCATAAAGAGTCTGGTTGTTTAAAAAAAAAATTTTTTTTGGATAACCACTTATTAGGTTGTTGGTTGAGGCAGTGGTTGTAGGGGCAATCAATTTGTACAGACAAAAAAAAAATTCTACACACGGCTGACTTACCAGAAAAATGGTCTTTTAAAAACATTTCTGATCATATCCCACCATCAGTAAAACAATTTTGGGTACAGCCCTAATACAAGCATATTACAAATGTACAACATAAAAAAGTTTTTGCAAAAGTTGTAAATTTGAAAAAGGCTGAGATAAAGATGGAAGAATATTTTATCATGAAGTCAACGGGGAGCCACTGGAGTTATTTAATAGGAGAGAGTGATATGGTTAGACTTGTGCTTTTCAGGAATATAAATTTTAAATTCTTTTCTAACTCCAGGAGTGGTAGTTTGTTAAGACAAAGGGCTTGTGTGAATCAGCTGTCAGAGAGGAACTTTTAATTTTAAGTGGAGGTTGCTATGGAAAAACAGGCATGGCTGAGGAGAAGGGTGCCTTTGAATTTATCCAGCCATTCTGGAAAGCAATTCGGAACTATGACTAAAAAAGTACTAAACTGTGCAATACCTAGCAATACCACCAGTAGACCTTTGTCCCAAAGAGATCAAAGATAAACATCTTTTCAAGTCAACAATGAATCATTAACAACCTCTAAAAAGATTTTTAAAAGAGGAAAAGGACTCATATGTACAAAATTATTTATTGCAGCTCCTTCTACAGTGACAAATAATTAAACTAAGGGGTTACCCATCAATTGGGAAATGTTTGAACAAACTGTGATATATGAATGTAATAGAATACTACTGTGCTGTAAGAAGTGATGTGACAGTTTCAGAGAAATGTCATGAGACTTGTATGAACTGATTCAGAGTGAAGAATAAGAACAATTTATACACTTTGTAAAGACAAATAATTTTGAAAGACTAAAAAACTGATTTAATGCAATAATCAACCAAGATTCCTCTGAGGACCAATGGGTGAAGTATGCTATCCACCTCCTGAAAGAGAGGGGATGGACTCAAAATGCAGGATATTTTTGGATATGATCTGGGGATTTGTTTTTCTTTCTTCTCCTTTTTTTTAAAATGGTGAAAGGAGCTAAGAGGGATAGGGAAAAATGATTGTTAATAGAAGAAAAAGACCAAAACAATCAAAAAGCAAAAGTCTCTGTGACCTTCTTGTGAAGGTTTTCCTGAACCATTCTGGGTTTCAGCAACCTGGAGCTATAATTTAAGAAAGCTACATTACCACAATTATACACAAATTTTTACAAAATTAAATAGAGGTTATAATGAGGAGATAGCCACACCACTGCCCATTACTCCCAGAATCAACCCCTTTCTCTTCAAAGTGAATAGGATTTACATAACATAAGCGTTACTCTGTGTTACTGTAGACTGGTCAAAAAATTTGATGAAGGGTTACTTAAAGAGATTATACCTTATACATTTAATAGTTGCCTCTTTATGTAACTTCTCTAAGTCTCAGTTTATCTGTCTATAAAATGGGAATGGAAAACTCATTCATTAGCTCTGTGTGGATAGACTGGAATGGAGAAAAACTTGGGGTAGGAGGTCAAGTATGAGGTTATACAATAGTTGAGGCAAAAGCTAATGAGGGCTTGAATAAGACTGGTGGCCATGTGAATGGAAAGAATTAAGATATTATGGAGGTAGAATCACTAAGGTTTGGCAAATGATTTGATTGTGTAGGTTGAAAGAAAATGAAATATCTAGGATGATGTCAAGGTTGTGAACTCTGGTGACTTTCACCTCAGATGAAAGTTCAGAGGAGGGCAGGGTTTTGTTAATGAATGAGATCTGCAATGCAGATCACAACTTTGGTACTGGCTTGTCTTATATAACTATCCCATTAAAAAATGAAAAGGGGAAGGAAGGCTTATCCAGGCAGGTTAGATCATGAGGTGCAGCTATATTGATGAGGAAGGTAATTTTGCCTGTATACCCCTGTTGTGGTTAGGTTATAATCACTCTGAAAGGCCTATGAAATAAGCATAAAGGGAGAGGTTAGGAATCTGCATGGCCAGAGGAGACCTGTAATTGAATGCAGTGGAGTGGGGAGTTCTGGGTGGTACTAGGTGATACTGGGTAAAAGGGTAGGGATGTGAACTATCTCTTGATTAGCTACAGCAAGAATGCTGAGATTAGGAATTTTCCAAGTGATCCTTCACTAAATATTTTAAATGGTTTGCCATGGAGGAAATCAAACTTCCCTTTGTTGAAGCAAAGGGGATTTGCTTCTGGAAGTGGTCTGTACTAGTATAATACCAATCCATTACAACCTCCACTTAAAATAAAATGACTCCTGGACAACTCTGATTCACAAGTGCCTTTTCTCTTATTTAAACTGCTGCTGTTAGAATAAAACATAAAAGGGCTACCAGTGCAATGGAAGCAGCAACTTTATTCTGTAATTTTCTTCTACTTGCCCACATGCCTGCTATAGGCTTAAGCAAGTCACTGCTACCAAAATAGCAAAGGCAGTGAATTTTTCCCTTGCTCTGGAATTGTTAATAGGAACACACAGGATAGAAACTGCATGGTTAAGTCAGTGATTAGAAGAATGCGATGGTGGGCTGTGAACAAATCTTCACACAAAGGTGTCTGTGTCCATGCCCAGTTTTACCCATGCTGCATCAGATATAATCCCATTATGCTAGGGAAACTTAAGTTGGAAAGTAATTTGGAGGCTGACTACTATAACATTTTATCTAATGCAGGAAATCTGTACTATATCTCAAGCAGGTTATCAAGTTTGTGTGCGAATACTTACAGTATTTCTCACAAAGCCCATTTCTTTCCTTAGATAACTCTAATTTGTTAGCAAAAAAAGTTCAAATATTAAAATGTAATTGCATCTCTGCAACTTTCAAGTCACTGATTCTAAGTTCTGTCCTTTGGAGCTACAAGGAGTAAGTCTGTTGTGAAATGATAGTTATCACAGATCTCGTTTCTAGGCTAAATATCCCCTACCTATTTTTCACACACAGAATCATAGCTGAAAGGCACCCTGGAGATCATTGGATCATAGCTTGGGAGCTAGAAGGTATGTTAGAGGTCATCTATTCCAACCCCTTCCTTTTACATATGAGGAAACTGAGATCCAGAAAAGATAAATAAGCAACTTGCTCAGTCACACAGGAAGTAGCAGAGCTAAGGTTGGCACCCAGGTCCTTTCATCAAACCACTGATTAACTTTCTCACCATCAATAGAAATGAAAACGATGCTTCATAAGTGCTTTGCCAAACTGTGTAGTATATTTATTTAGACAGACTAGTTAGCTTTGTTGGCTGTCATATCACATTATGTGACTCAGTGAACTTTCAGTGAAATAAAACATGTAGGTTTTGTTTAGTTTACAAAACAAAACCAAATATGAACTTCTTTTCTACCCTTACACTTGTAATATGGTTGATTTTCTGAATCTAATTTAAAAAGTCTACATTTCTCCCTATGAAGTTTTATCTTTTGTCCTCCAAAAAAAAAAAAAATCAGCAATCTCTCCAAATTTTGTTATCTGTAAATAATTCTATAAAATTGACCAACATGGTGAACAAAACTTACAATAGCCTCTTAAATGCCTTTAATTTTTATTTGGCGTTCTCTACTTTTCTATTTACTTTTATATAAAACTAGACAATAATCTAA
Source organism: Pseudochirops corinnae (assembly GCA_028646515.1). Lineage (NCBI taxonomy): Eukaryota > Metazoa > Chordata > Mammalia > Diprotodontia > Pseudocheiridae > Pseudochirops > Pseudochirops corinnae. The sequence goes on from CM053588.1 coordinate 174,376,777, forward strand.
CTGAAAGTGAGTTCAATGAATTCTTTCTTAATGGATTACATACCTTGCATCAAGCTGTAACCGAGTTTTTACAAGCCAAATGGGGTTGGTCATCGTAATTGCAGTAAAACCTAAACAAATATGTTAAAATTAGTTCTCATAAAAATGAAGAACACTAAAATTAATCTGAATTTTTAAAAAACCCATAACACATAAAGTAACTTTTTGCTGATGGAGGCTAGTCTTTAAATGACTGCTTTAAAACTCTGTCCTTTTTTATTTTATATGAATATATTTTTTCCAATTCAGATTTTAGGTAAATAAGTCTTTAAAAGGCAAAATATAAATGCATATAAATTCTTCTCCAGATCTAATGAGCTCTCTTTGAGAGTCTTTTATTTCCTAAACTGAAATTCATTCAGGACCCAATTTCTACTAAAAAAAAGATTTTTTTTAAAAAAGGAGCTACAATTGTACCTATTTAAAAACACTGCATCATTTGAATTTAGTCTGGAGTTTAAAAAGCATGCAAACTGAACATACGCTACTAAGGTTCAGATAAACATAACTTAATATCTCTAAGATAGCTACTTAATTAAACTCTGTCAAATATTTGCTAATATTTCAGTGTTTCACCAGGGCTTGCAAAAGTAAGGACTATTTATTTGGTTGGCTCCATGAATACATGTATAAACATACAAATATTAATATTTGTTAAAATAATGGTGTAATAGGTTATTTGCTATTTATACAAACTACTGTGCTCTATTTATGTTAAGGTTAATACATCAAATTTATTTTTTCATCTGCTTAAAGACATACCCACAAAAATCAGTGCTTTTTTCTTCTGCAACCAATGAAAAAAGAAACTCAGGGTAAAGTTAACTAGTATAGTTAACTTTAAGGTTACAATAGTATACATTAACTAATGTGAACATTAAGGGGTCAGGTCTCCTTTGAGGAATGACAGTAAATTTCAATCTATGATGCTACACACAGTGTTTCTTGGGTGGTGTGTGTGTGTACATCTATTAATTGGGACCTTCCCAGAATTAGGAAAGAAAGGGGTTCGTGAAATACAAGTATTATGAAATGGTGTCTACAAAGCATATTTCATATCTGTGCAAAACAGAATTTGGATGTACATATAAAAACAAAATTCAGCTACATAAATTTCACATAATTGCCATTTTCTTTAATCAGTATGTTTAACATAAATAAGAAATTAGAATACCCATTGGCAAAAAAATTATTAAGGATCTTAACTGTTTTAATACTATAGTACTACTTAATAGCTAAAGAGAGTCCTTTTTGGATAAGATTTGTGCTATAATATATTTTGAGACTGCAACATAAAACTGTAGGCAGGCAGTGTTCTGAAAAATCTTACTAAAAACCTATCTTGGCTTTAAAGGTCAGCATGGCTATATCTATAATATTCAAAATGGTTTGACTAATTTACTTTTTAAAAAGCCAAATTCAAATAGCCCTCTCTCCCACATCATGCCAAATAACCAGTTAAGACTGTTTTCAAGTTACTTTTTAACACTGTAAACACAGTTTAAGACCACCCAAAGGGTTGTTCTATTTAGCAAAAAGGAAAATGTTCTTGGGTAAGGGGGTAAAAGAAAGAGAAAAATTGGTTCAGTGACATGCAGAATATAGTAACAAATTCAAAACTCTTATAACAATTGTGTATAGATTGCATATTCTTCAGTTCTTTACTTTTTAAGCACTTTTTTAGTACTTATTTTTAAGTACTAAATAAGTACTTTTTAGGGGTACTCCTAAATTTTTTTTAGTTCTTAAAATATATGTGAATAAAACTAAAATGGGATTAACAACTCTAGAAACACCAGCTGATATTAAAAATAATGAGTATTTTTTGGGAAAGTTTTGGGAAGTTGCCAGGAATACGTCTTTTTTATTACAAATAGGAAACTTTAATAAAAATAATCTAAGTAAAAGGAAAGAGAAGAGAAAATATGAAACAATCGTTCAGAACTCTCTAAACATTTTGTTCATTAACTGCCACTGTCAATGTTTCAGTTTTTTCCTCTTTTGAATCCCATTTCCCTATGTGAAAAGATCAACTAAACACACCAGAATTATATTTTGAAGCAAGTATTAGACATCAATACCTCTTCCAATTTCATCCCAAATTAATGATTAATTATTCCCTCATTTATTTATCTGTATAACTAAATGTCTACACAGCAAAATCAAAGGTTTGTTAGTTTAAAACCAGCAAGCAGCATACACGAACAAAGCATTATGCATTGCTCATTATGGCTTTTAGGAATTGCTCTTTAAAAATTGAAATAACAATTTCTTTTTTTTTGAAGCTTTATAAGAAAACTGGGACCCCTTTGTATTACGCAAAAAAATTTTCTTATCATTGTTTCAAAACAAAATACTCCCCCCCAATATTGTTTCTATATAAATGCATGTATTTGAAAACAGGCTAAGTTGAAACATTTTGCTAGTGCTTATCAGCACAATTTAAAAAATTTAAGTATCAAACAATGCAAATTATAGTCTATTTCTAAAAATATGAGCTGGATATCTAAATTTCTGCCCCTGATATTATTCTAAGATACAACATTCTTTAAGTAGTGGGCCTGGAGTATAAAATAAACATTTAGAAAGATTAGTAAGGTGAAAATAGTAGATGTAGAGCTGGAAGGGACCTTAGAGGTCATCTAGTTCAATCCCCCTCCTTTTATTTAGAGATGACTAAGGCCCAGAGAGAAGAAATGTGCCCAAAGTCACATGGGTATTAAGTGACAGAGCTGGAATTTGAACTCAAGTCCTATGACTTTTAAGTCCAGTGGTCTTCCTTTTGTAACATACTGCCATACTGCCTTCCTGCATTACTCAGAACAATTAACCTTTTTAAAAAGAAGAGTCACTTTCTAATCTAAAACATCTTCTTTATGGTAAACTTTAAGCTATGAAGCAAACTACAGGCATTCCTCACTTAACTGAAATTCACTTAAATTTCAAAATTAGGGAATTTTGTTAAGTCACAAATTAACTGAGGAACAACACCCACCAAACTTACGGAATGTGGGGGAGTCCCATGCTGCCATACTGTCCCTGCTGCTGCTGTCAGGTGGACTGCCCAACTTTCATGACAATCAGCACTTTGCCACGCTCAACAAACAACATCTTGATCTGTGAACAGCCCCTAATGAGGACACTAGCCATCAGTTAACAAACCATCATGGTGGAGACAGAACCGTCAATGCAGGCAAGATCCACTGATTTTCAGATCATTGTTGGAAATTAGTTGAATTTGGAGAACTATACTAATAAACATTAAAGTGAGGCTCTAATGCTAAATTAGGAATGGATTTCAGTCCTTAGATTTATGGATTATCGTTTCCTGTCCAAGGATTACATAATTAACTGGACAAGTATTACTGGATTAAGATATGTGGAAAGAAACCAGCAAAAAAAACCCCAAAACAAAAATTACCTTGGAATGCAGAGTTCTGTGTATTTAAGGTGGTTGGAAGCTGTTTAAAAAGGCCTTAGCCCAAGTGCTAGTTTCTTGTACAACATATAAGATACATGAATGTACTAGGTAGTTTCTGATACTACAAGCTATTTAGGTCTTATATTTTGTGACTTACTGAGTACAGCATGTTACTATTAATAGTCCAAGCACAAAAAAATCTGACTATAGCACTGATGTTGTGGATATATGAAGTAAACCCAGCCTTTTTTAATTTCAGTCACAAAATCCCACTGAATAGGGGAATTCAAGATATATTAATTATTATCTTAAACTATTATCATTCTGCTCTATAGTGAATAGTGATATTGCCAAGTTCCAATGAGGTAGTAATATGTGGGTAATGTTTTACTATACATTTTTCCTTTTTAAATATATATTGTTAAAAGATTTGATATATTCTCAAAGAATGATTCGTATTATCCCCAGGGACAAATGTATATTTTTCTTCAACAGAACATGTCCGATTTTGTAATGGAAATCAAAGAGTACCTCTGACAGAAATGTTCTTTATATCAAACTACAGTGAAAATACCTATTTCATTAAGTGAGAAATACCTGCAGTACTGCATTTTTACTGATATGTGTCTGGATTAGATAACCTCCACATGGATAAAAATAAACAGCTAATGTACTGGGGGAAAACTAGTTACAAATTAAATTTTTTCTAAACACTCTTCCCACCTACAAATAATAATTAAGAAATAAAACAGCTAAGATCCAAGGTATTCTTATCCTGCATTTGATTTGGAAATTGTAGTTGTAAGATAAAAAATATCCAAAAGAGTAGTCTGTCAATCAAATGTCACCTATGATAGCAGAACACATTGTCCTTCCTCTTGAATAATTAAATATTACTAATGTGTACTAAATATTTGCAAGTATTGATACATGGTATCCTAAATTTTGCTTTGGGATCAAAATTAAAATGGTCAAGCTAGGTGCCAAAAATTGTCATTATATAAATATATATATATATATATATATATATATATACACACACATCGTCTTAACTAACGAAAGCTACCTAGATCCTTCCCTTCAACACTTCTTTGAAATGAAAAGCTACTGCAAAATGATTAAGATTGATTTTACATATTCTCAGATAATGCACATACAAATCTAGAAAATAAAAATGTTTGCCTTCATTCTACTTATTCCATAACTATTAAAAATCAAATGTGTGTTTCTTATACTAGAGGCTGCAAGAGACGCTCAGTTCAGTACTCACGAGGTTTAAGTTAGTCCATATTTCTACAGGAAGTGACCTGCGGATGGGGAGCATGAGATGACAGGATCTCACTCTTTTCACGGGAGAAATGTACAGTAAATGCCTAAAATAGACACAGGCTTTTCTGTATCATAACAACAAGCAGTGACCTCCATCAGATACATGTGTACAAATTGAATCCCATTGGAAAGGATTTGAGAATTATTTACTGTGAGATCTAACTTTTTTAAAGTTTAAAAAAAAGAAAAGAAAAAATATCAGAACAGGCCACAGATTTTTAAAAAAATGCACTGAGTACTGAAATTTCTGCCATCTGCAGCAGTTCATTTAAGAAATCTTAAATACTTACCTAAAAGAAAAAGGAACCTGCAATTTACTAAAAAAAATGTTAACCTTGTCAAGGGAGAATGAGAAAAAACATGCTTTTTGGAGGGCCCATTGAGATTCTATTACCAAGACTATCCATTGTTAGTGGAGTTGGTGAACCACTTTTAGAAATCTGCGTGGTTAGTGGATCAACACAAAATCCCGAAAAAAAAAAGTGAACTCTATAACTAATTTTAATAAATATTCTTTAAAGTAATCTATGTGATATGAAAGGTCCTATAAAAGAAACTGCAAATGTCTTAGAGCTTCTGAATCATGGATAGTCTTCATTAAAAGAAAACATGCTTTTAGAAAGTATTAGGTTGTTTTTTTAATTTCTCTAGAAAAGTTGCTGTGGAGCTAGCCTCACACCCAAGAAAACCTGGGTTCAAGTATCCCCTCTGATATAGACTGGCTGTAAGACCCAGGACAGGTCACTTAACTTCTTCGTGCTCTAGGCAACCCTCTAAGACTCTTAAGTTGCAGAGAAGGGGTCAACCCGCATGCGTAGAGTAAGTTCTCTCATTTGAGAGCTCCCTAGATCAATGAAATCACCAGTCCAAACCTTAATCCCTTCTATTTTTATTATTTTGTGTTAAGAGAGTGGAAATATAAGAGAGTGGAAATATATCCAGTCAAATGAATGAATAGCCATCAATTAAGAAAACGTGTATAAATTCGCTGACGTCTCTGGATAAAAAATAGCTTATTTTAATTAAAAAAAAACACCTAAGTATATCATTCATCATTGATTAAATTAAGAAGACATAATATACTTTGAAAGCTATTTGACTTTTGTACAGAAGGCTGTCTCCATGCAGGTAGTATCCATTAGGAATAAGAGGCTTCAAATGGTTACATATTGATTATGCACTGAATATTAACTTCTATTTGAATTTATTATCTACCAAGAAGGAACTACAGAAGACTAAAAGTACCTTTCATTTTCTTGAAATAAATATATATAAATATAAAAAGGGAGATGATTTTTAAAATGTTCTAAAATTGTTCAAAAGCTTCTCTAATATACATTTTCTCTATATAGAGAAATGTGTTATATATAAAAATTCAAATATAAATATAGACATACCACACCACGCCTCCAACAGCTAAAAGTTCATCTGATCTCAGAATAGTTTTACACTCCTTCCTTCTTATATTCTACTTTGAATGACTATTAGATTATAAGCTTCTTAAAGACAGAGACTGTCTCAGTTATCTCCTCAGCACACTGAAGTTGCTTTTTTTTGGGAGGCAAGAAGGAATAAGGACTTGTGGTTTCATCAGTGTATGGACTTTTCCTGTATCAGTGTAGACAGGCAATCTGCTTGCACCTTATGGTCTTAAGAGTTACCTGGGGGCACTGAGAGGTTAAGTGACTTGTCCATGATCACACAATGAACATGTGTCAGACGGAGAACTTGAACCCAAGTCTTCTTGATATCAAGTTTAGCATCTATCTACTGTTTATGCTGTCTCTCAGAAGATGCTTAAGTCTGTTAAATTTAGAATTAAGACAAGAATAGTTTTTTCTATAAAAGAAGTTTCTTAAATCATTTTTGTTATTTTAACTGTTCTTTTTGAAATATACATAAATATTTAAGACAATAAAAATAGCATCAAACTTTTAGGTCTCAATTTCAGAATGTTGGACATTTTCTATATAGTATTACAACATATCTCAAAATTGAGTAAAAATGAGAAATCAGGTCTGTTTTATACAAGTTGTTTGGTTAAATTTTTTTTTTTAATTTAACATAAAGCTGAGGAAATACAAGGAACTTATACTGATACTAAATCTCATGAAAGGAATTAAAATACAAAATGAACAAAATGAAATTTCAGATGCTACCTAGATTAATAAAGGCATTTATAGTGTTTTGCTAAATCCTTACCTTAAAAATAATTTGGCACTAGATGGTTACTTCTTATTTGTATAAGCATTTATTAGATTATTAACTTCAGAGAGACTATCTTCTTTCATCTTTGCATTCCAGTACATGGTATAGAGTGCTTTAAATACAGTTCTGTTAAACAAAATCTTGCAGGCAGAACCACCAATTGTTGCTCTTAATAGATCTTCTATTGCTAAAGTGACAAGGTTAGCATTTTTTTGAGTAGCTACATTAATTTGTTTAATGCCTCTCACAGCAATCTACTTCCAGCACTTTTGAGTTACAAAATCATTCATATTTATAGAACTTTAAATGCTTTTGGAGAATATCTAGAGCATACTGAACTAGGTCATTACAAGAATGAAAAAAAAAGCTACCTTAATGAATCTGCATGGGGCCATTCAGTTTCACCAATCATGTGGTTAAGTATATAACTGCAAAGCTCAATGTTAACGCTCATGAATACTGTAAAGAAGCCCTAGAATCACAATTCTCAGAAAAACATAACTGCAAACAAATAGTAGTAGGCTCAGAATACGAGTGCATAATGAAATGATCTCCAAAAACAGGTATAAACATCTTAATTAATGCAATAAAAAGATCAAGGAATTTACGTTGGGAAATAATTGCAGTGCATCATAAAGAACACTGACAGATAATGAATCAACATCTGTTTGTGCCTTGGAAAAAGGATGAAGGAACCACTGTACTATTTTTTTTGGAGGGGGATAACGTGAAACATGTACTATATGCCATTACAATGAGAAGCTATTTTGAACCTACATCTGTGGTATGAATATATTATATTACAAGATCTGTCCTTATAATTTGAAAGCGAGAGCTGATTCATTTTCATGACTTCAAATGATATCAATAGTAAAAACTTAAAAATTTCTTTATCATTCTCTGAACAAAAAAAAGAACAGAGGTAATCAAGGAAAGGAACTATGTTATAAACAGTCTGAAGCAATATAAGCTAATAGTTCTCCACACATTTCTGAAACTTTCTCAAATTTGTTTGGAGTGGAGGCAAGGAGGGAGAAAGAGAAAGGAAATTATCTACATATATCCACCATATATATATTATTTTTTATACATTTTACCTAGTACCTCTATAAATAAAAAAATTACTCCACTATTCTAAAGCACTTTAGCTAAATAAAACTGTCTACAATCTATAATCTTGGCATAGTAAATTATCTGTGTTGGGGTATATCATAAATGATCTTTTATAAAACTAGTATAATTACCCATATCACTTATGTTTTAATGTTTTCGTGGTCTTTTATTTTTAATAATCATTGACTCATATAGTCAGAGCTGGAAAAGGCCTTAAAGATCAACTTGATTTCTTTTCTTTTCCTGTTGTATATTTTTTCATAAAGTAGAAAATTCTTCAGATGGTTAAATATTACCAAAATTGTCAAGTGGAAAATATGCAGGGGTTGTTTTCAGACATAGCTTTTGAGTACAGAAGTGCTAAAATGTCCAAAAGAATACTAACAGCTTAATTTCCATCACTATTAGATTTTATGATTCTTTTGCTAAAAATTTGGCTTTTTCTTTTTTAAGAACCCTGCATGAAGACCTAAATTCTAATCCTGGCTACCACTAACTAGCTAAATGACTTGGGCAAATAACTTAACCTTTCTGATGTTTGTAGATTTTTAAAAATTTATTTAATATTTTACTATTCCCCCAGTTACATGTAAAAACACATTTCAACATTAGTTTAAAAAAATTTTCAGTTCCACATTCTCTCCCTCCCTTCTTTCCTCATCGACAAGGCAAGTGATTTGATAGGTAAACCTTGTATTTTTTAAAAATCTATCAGTGATAGACTTACATGATTTCTAAAATCTCTGCTAGCTCCAAAATTCTATGAGGAAATTTGTTTTGGGAAATGAAATTAAATAGTCCAAGGTTTCTTATTCTGCAAAATTAGGGGATTGGACAAGATCATCTTTTAAGATCTCTAGCTCCAAACTTCTATTATTCAATGATTATTAAAAATACTATTAAAAATTCCATAAGATATGTGTTAGACTTACTGCGTGACAATGACTAGCATTAAAAAACTTAGTGGAGTGAATATTTCAACTTAAACTGCTTGGTAAAATGGTCTAATATTTATCCTATACTTAGCATTATGGTCCAAAATAAACAAACTGAAATTATGTTTAGCTTAAAAAATAAATTAAACCAACAAAAAACCACAAGTGAAGTGGTAGTTAACAGATAAAGCAGCACAGAGTAGGCATTCAGTAATACTTGTTGGTTGACTGACAGATAAGAAAAGATCATAGCTGATAAAAGTAAACTTCTGTAGAAGTTTACTTCCATTTCCTGGAAGCATCCCAACAGTTTTACATGGAATAAAATATTAATGTATCAAATCTCATCCTATGGGCAGATGAGAGACATTGGCTGTGTTTACCATGTATAGTAACAAGTCGTTTCAGAACCATGGCTGATTTCAAAACAATCATTTAAAAGCCATCTGCTGGGCAATGTCGTTGTAGAGACTCTGAAACATTAGTTACTCTAATAGCAAAAGCTATGACATTGAACATTTTAACTAAGCAGTTATGGTTGGGCAAATTCCTGGAAACGGTTTTATGCAAAGCATTTACAAAGAAACTATGCGTTATTTAAAAAAAAAAATGCTAACCAGGTTTACATAAAATGTTTAAAATATCCCACCATTCATCCTATAAACACATTTACAGATCATTTTTGTTATTCAATCTCAGCTAATAAGAAATATAAACAAACAAACAAACAAAAAACCTGCAGCATTTAAGCACAGGACAGATTAATACTTTACCAAGAACTGCCGGCACATTTCAGGCAGAAGCCAAAACATGCAGCACAGGGAAAAATGCGCTAACAAATAAAAATCAAGGAGGAGAGAAGAATGAATTACAACTACACAGTTTCATAATGCAAGTGATACTTGGGTTTAAAAAACATATGTAAAATTGAATTTTAAGTGATCGATAGGATAATATTTACCATTAGCCTAACTTGATCAAATTTCTCTAACTCTCCCATACAAAAAAATGCACACTGAAATGCCACTGAATATTCTTCATCAGATACTGGCTAATATAAAAATCTATAACTATCTGCATTAAACAAAGCAAAACAGATTAATTATCTTAACTTTTCTAATTTATATTCATTATAGTTCATTTAATATCAGGGCTCTAGAGTTAAGTTAAAAAAACAAAGTTATAGGTCCTTACCTGCCACTGCAGCTGAGATCATGTGAACCTGGGTAGAATCAGGATCAAATACATTGTTCATTTTTTCCTTGCAATTGGAATAAGCTGCAAAGTATATTGCTCTAAAATCAAAATAAAATTTGAATTATATTATAGCTGAATATAACTGTTTCATTTATGCCTTCGAAAAATAAATATATAATTTAAAAATGCCATCAAACTATTTAGTTAAATTTAATTAAAAATTTAGTTAGGCATATCCATGAACTCATCTAAAATTAGGTTACTACTGTTAGCTCTGCAAACACGTTTTATTTCTGAGAAAAATGACAAAGCACTTTTTGTAGTCTAGCTTAAAAAAAAAGATTCTGAAGGCTATTTATTTAGTACATGATAAGATGTTGTATTGCTAGCATCTTTTCAACTTGATCAAACAAAAAAGTGCTGTTAAGGCTATTTAACAATTGCGTAACTGAAACAAAATGTTTGAACAAGGTTCTGATGATTGGAAAAACGAGGAATGGGCTAATTTTAAGGTTAAATAAATTTACTTAAGTGTACAATTGTGGTATGGACACTGGAAAACAAGCAAACTGATTTTTTTTTTGATTGCTGAGTAAACGTACTTAACTGCATGAACTAACAAAACAAGAACCACAAGAAATCCTGATTTAGGAACTGCTTTTCTCTGTACATTTAAAAATAAAATTTCAGATTGAATAGCAATGTTGTTACTTTGAGGACAGGCAACATTTTGAACAAATAAACAAGTAATTTTAGCAATAAAAACCATCTTGGAAATTAAGGTAAGCCCTTACATTCCCTTTGGGTTTAGTTTTTATTTTTAATAAATCTGCATTGATATCTTTTGTTTTTTAGATCAGCATAGTTCACCCTCAATATCCTTTCCTCCAGTAATCCTCTCCCTCCTGGAGAGATATCTCATATAACAAATATTTAAAAAAAGAGAGAAAAAAGCACAAATGATTAACAGATAAAAAAATCTGAAAATATGTGTAGTATTTATGGATCTCCCACTTCTTCAAAGGGATGGGGTAGAGATGTCTTCTCATATTCCTCCTTTTGAGCCATGCTTATTCTTTTAAAAACTTTGCCACACTTGACTTTTGATTTCTGTGTATGTGGTTATTCCCTTGCATTTTTGTAAATTACGTATTTACACTGTTATTACTGTTTTCTTGGCTCTGTTTACTTCACTCTGCAATTGGTTCATAGATCTTAGTATTCATCATTTCTTATGCTGCCCAGTAATCTTGCATTTTATACCCATGTACCACAATTTGTTTAGCCGTTTCCCAAATGATGGACATAGGCTTTGTTCCCAGTTCTCTGCCATCACAAAACTGAACACTGGGTTGTGAGTTTCATTATTCTGATTCTCTCTTGTCTAGTCTGTTTCAATGATCTGTCTTTGTATTTTTTAACCAATAGATGGTTCTGATGATTATGCTTTATAGTTTGAGGCCTGCAAGTACTATTCCCCCTTCATTCTTCCTTCTTTTCATCATTTCCATTGATATTTTTTTTGAATGACTTGTTTATTTACTTTTAGTTTACAAGATTCAGTTACACAATCACTTGAGTTTCAGATTTTCTCCCTTCCCTTCCCCCCCCGCCCCATGGTGGCATGTAATCATGTATAGGATCTGCAAATACTTTCACATT
>CM053588.1:174389180-174412004 GCA_028646515.1 Pseudochirops corinnae
TCAACCCTCTCATACTATAGGTGAGAAAAATAAATTCCCTGGAAATGAAGGGAGTTGCCCGAGGGTATATAAGTTGTAAGTAACAAATCTGCAGTTCAAATTCCGGTATTTGGACTCCAAATTCAGTATTTTTTGTACTAGACCCATACTTAATAAACAGAATCACAGCCTGGAGGGAAAACGTAGCTATTTCTAGGGAATGTTTCTGATATTTTTTTGATCTTCACAAGGTAGATTCTTTGGATACAGTGTCATAAACTTATGTCTCCAGCCTTAACTCATACTGCTCTCTCCTACCCCTTGCCCCATGGACTCCATGATGCTTTCTCATTCCCAAATGAGTTTTTCCACCTCTATTTAAGCCTTTGCTCAAAACATCCCCTACTGGCAGAAAGCAATCTCCTCCTCCTTCATCTTTACCCATTTCCAAAGCTTCTTTATCCATGAAGTCTTCTCTTAATGTGGGCTTTCATCCCCACGGTGATCTTTCCCTCATCTTAAACTCTGCACTATTTGTATTCCTCTTACAAGTTTATATTTACGTTCTTATTTACATTTAAAAAAAAATTCAGGTATCTCATCCCGGCCCCTGCTAACTCCTTGAGATCAGATACTCTTATTTTATTTATATTTGTATCTCCCCCTAGCACCTAGCTCAGCTCAGTGCACAGAGTAGGCACCTAGAAGAATGGATGGATGGATTTGTGGATGAAAAAAATAAGCTTACAGTTCATTTGAGCATACGACACCCAAGTGAGACAGTTAACCCAAAGCAGACTTTAAGTATCAAATGGGTGACGACGATCAATTCTAAGAGAATTCAGTGGAGAGAGCTCCCTGGTTGATGAGAGAAAGCTTATCAGAAGTAAGGTTTGAGTTGATCTTTGAAGGATGAGGTTAGAGTTGCTGCTTTAGAAAAAAAAAAGTGTGAGAAAGTGAGGGCTCTGGGGCAGATAGTAAATGATGCGGTTTTTAGCTTTCCTTGTCCACCTAGGCTGCCCTTATATTGGCAGCGATGCAAGCTCACCAGGAAATGTGTGTATCCGCCACAATGCTAATGCACCTAGTAGGCGCTAGATAAATAGCTGAATGAATGGAAATGGAATGAATGAATAAAATGAAATGACATCAAGAAGGCTACCAATGATGGGGTAATCCATTTCGCTTCCTAGACAGCGGGTGGCCTTGGGAAGCCAGTAGCGTAGCTCCGGAGCCGGGACGGGCTGGGCCGGGCTGGGCAGGGCTGGGCTGGGCCTGGCCAAGCGGGAGCTGGGATGGTGGGGGAAGGGGCGTTGCCATCTGCTGCTCCTTCCCAGGCTATTGGATTAGTGGCCTTCAGGGATGAGCTCAGCCAGATCGGCTTTCAGCTGCAGCCCCTTCCCTGTCCTGGAAGGAGGGGAGCCGGCGGGCGGCGGCGGTGGCGGCGGCAGCAGCAGCAGCGGTAACAACAGCAGCAGCTACAGCAGAAGTCGGGATCTCGGCACAAAGCCGCCCAGCCCAGGGAGAAGAAGCTCACTGCAGACATCGCATCCGCCCGGGAGCACTAGGGAAGCGAGCCTGCAGGAGCCCCAGGGGTCGAGGCACTAGGGCCAGTGGCCCCTGAGAGACCGAGCTCCCAGCACTGGCCGGGCGAGCTCCATGTCTCCTCGGCTGCCCGAGTACGCGCGCTGACCGCGGAGCCCCCGACCGCCCCAGACAGACCAGCAGACAGATGTTTCTTTACCGCCGCTGCTGAGGCTCCCAACTTCTCCAAGTGCTCTGAAACTCTGGGGCGTCCCCAGTCTTCCCGAGAGCCTGGAAGCGCTCTCTCCCTCCCTGCGCGCTACCGCGATCAGTTTAGGGAGGACGCGCTCTCCGGAGAAAGAGAGAGGAGCACGGAATTCCAGACCCCCGCTTCCCGGTCACCCAACGGGGCGCGGCTGCTGGGCGAGTTGGGGCTTTGCTCGTAGACTCGGTGAGCTGGAAATTGTCTGCACACTTGGCGATAAGTAGATTCATATATGTATTTTATGGTAAGTACCGTAAATCTCTCCAAGGCTTATTCTTCCTCAGCTCTAGGGGTTTGAATTTTAAGCTATTCAAAAGGGGGACTGATCGGATCCCGGCTGCTTTACAAGTTAAGCACCATGCATGTCTTTATGAGGCTGTTCTAAAGCACTCTGTTGCGGTCTCCATACACACAATTCATACTTCTTCCCAGTCCACTACCCTCTTTCCCCAGGGAGTCTCGGTGCCCCGCGCTCCTTACGAACAGGAAGGGTGATTTTTTTTTTGGTATGTGACAAGCATCTGCCCCAAGCAAGCAACCGGGGGGGGTAGGGGGGGCTAGTCTTGCACCCTTTGTTCGCTGGCGGTTTGATTTATTGACAACCCCTAGGAGCTCGGTGGTTATCTGAGTAACCCAGTAAACGCCTGTGCCAGCATCACTCTCCGGCAGAGGTTGAATCGCCCAGGTTGTACATTGGGCTAAATTAATCCCACCCAGCCCTCCAGTTTGTAATCCAAACTTGGATAAAGAAGGTCTGGGAATACCCCAGAAACCAAAGGCCAAAAGGACTGTTCAGATTTAAGACCTCCAAAGTAAGTGTCCCGAGACAGCGCTAATTCTGTCATTTTTGGCAAAGCTTTCTCTTTTTTCTTTTTTTATTAATTTTGCAACAGAATCTCTGGGGGATAAATCCTTGGTATTCTGGGGAGATGTGTTGCGATTTAGGAAATACCCCATCGGAAAACACTGTCCTAGAGTTGCAATGGACTTCCACTATGTACTTCTCTAACTCAGCACATTTGATTGGCCTAAAAATACTCGGTTCATGATTGGTTTTACTTATTTCTCAAAGAATCTGCCATTTAAACACATTCCAGTACCGAGAGGATAAAGGTGTTCTTGTGTTTCTAAGCAGTATTTGTGGCTAAAATAAATTAAAGACTTGAATTCTTTCTGAGCTGGTATGATTTTTCACTTTTAATATATTTGACCTTTGTAGAGTGATTTTAACTTGTCTTGAATGTTCTTAAGAATATTCCTAGGAGGTAGACTGGGGAAGTGTGATTAGCCCCAATTTACAGACTGAAAAACTGAGAGGTTAAATTTTTAAGCCTAAAGTCACATAGCTAGTTGGTTGCAGATCTGAGATTAGAACCTTGGTCTCCTGACTCTTAACTTTTTCCATTCCACCAAGAATCCCCAGCCAGTAAATTCAGAACTACTTGTAGATGTTAAAGCTTCATTCCCTTGTAAATCTTCAAATCTAATGCTCCCATTTACCTTCATTTCAAGTTAGTTGGGTCTGCCAAAGTGCTGGCAAAATAATGCTTGACTCATACACTCTCCCTTTTCCTCCCCCTCCCCCTTCCTTGAATATACCTTACCTTATGGTTAGCATCCATACTTCCTAGGTAATAAACATTTTTCCATCATACAAAAAATGTTGAAGCCCAACATTTGATCAGACTTTTCACATGTATAATGTGTGAAATAATGTAGTTTTATTCCTTTGTCTCTCAGGAAATAGAAAAATAAGATAGAGACAACTCTCTCAGCTCAGGATTATTTTTCTATCCCTCTGTGGGCTTGGCCTGTAACCACCAAGCCCTGAGACAGAGCAAGTCTTCCCATCTCCCCATCAAGCTGCTGTGTCCAACTCTTTGTGACTACAGAACTCCAATACTGTCCATGGGGTTTTCTTGACAAAGATACTGGAGTGGTTTGCCTTTACCTTCTCCAGTGGATTAAGGCAAACAGAAGTTAAGTGACTTGTTCAGGGTCATAGTTAGCTGGGGTCTAAACCCATATCTGAACTCAGGTTTTTTCTGACTCCTGGCCCAGTGATTTATCTGAGTCACCTAGCTGCCTCCAACAAGCTACTCTGACCCTAACAAAAAGCGTATACTTTCAAGATGGACAATACCCAAATGCTTGAAAGTCAAGGAAAAAAATATTACCAAGTTACCAAGTCTACTAATGTGGGAGTTATGACCAAAAGTAGTAAAAAAAAAATTATTATAATTATAATAATAGCTGTGTGACTGTAGATAGTGTATAAAATTATTTTGCCATCCAGAAGACCTGAGTTCCAGTTCAGCTACTGACATTTTAGCTGTGATAACTTAACCTTTCAGTGCCCCAGGCAACTAACTCTCTAAGACTAGGAATTACTGTGGGGAGAGTTTTCCACTGGGGAATTCCTAATACTGAAGAACTCATAGGTTCTGACCCCTTTCCTTGATCACTCTCCCCCCTTCTCCTATAATAGAAGCTGAATGGTGTAGTAGAATAAGCAATAAATTTGGAGTCAGGGTGCCTGGTTTTGAATGGTGGTTCTGCTTTTTATTCCCTGTGTGACCTTGAACAGGTCAAGTCACCCTCCCTCAGCTTCAGGTTCCTTTATTTGTAAAAGGGGAGCTTTGGACTAGATAGTCTCTCACGTTCCTTCCAGCTGTAAATCTTATGAGCCTATACTTAATAATAGTAATAGCTTCGAATCAAGCACATTTCACTTGAAAAACTCATACTTTCTAAGCCTGATCTCATTCATTTTCCAAGATAATCTATTAAGGCCCATAGCCTGGGCTTATACCCTTTTTCTAGTTGGGACTACTTAAGAAGCCACGTGGTATTTCTTCAGTAGGCTAAAAAAGGACCCTAGCCTCCGGGATTTGTTTTTTAGCTTTGTTTACTAGAATGTAAATTCCTTACCTACTGTAGGCCTGTTCCTCCCACTTCTCAGTATCTCCATGCCCTCTCCCCCTCTTTGTTTAATGTTGGCTTGGTGTTAAATAACCCGTTGTCATACTGAGGAATACTACCACCCTGTCCCCTGCTGTGTATTAAAGTGGAATGTGAGTGAAAGAATAGATTTGGGCTCTTTTTGAATGAAGGCCAATGATTGGTTAACTTAATAGTCTTTATTGTTCTAATGGATGTTCTGATCTTCCCAGACCCAGCAACTACTTCATCTGAAGCTCAGTTTCCTCATCTGTAAAAGGAAGAGAGTGGACTAAGTGTCCTCTAAAGCCCTTTCCAGCTCTAAATTTGTTCTACTATGATCAAGCTACCACATTTGCTTGATAATCCTAGTTTCTAGGGCTAGAGAAATGCCTGTGAGATAGTGATGTGTAAAGGGAGTTTAAGGAATAAAAATGTACAACTTTTACATTGAGAGGTTAAAGGGTGAAAATGTAAACAGATTTTAAGAATGGTTGAGGGGTATCAGTAGATGACAGATTGATGGTGGGCTGTTAAGAAAACCTGGGGATATATTGTCATAGATTGTCATCCTGATAGGATGGTGTTATTAGGGGTAATAATAGCCTCTTCCTTGGTGGTCTGAGTACTGCAGGTACTAAGGAGGGGACTCTGGGAAAGCAGTCCTGATGGATCCTGCTTAGGTTGCAGGGCTCCTTGCCTCAGGAAATATAAAGGCTGTTAGAAAATATCCTTTAACGAAGAATTGGGAAAGGTAGTAGCTGAATATAGGGTGGAAATGTAGAAGAGACATACACCGAAGATTATGATGAGCTTGATAGACTAGAATAGGTCGAGTGAGAATCAGGGGAAAGTGCAGGTAAAAAACAATAGATAATCCTAAAATAACTTATTTTAGGCTTTGGAATCCTAGGTATGAGAAGCATTTTCTTTAAGGCAGATTCCTTTAAAATACCTGCACATTCTGAAGAAAAGGTCTACAATCTGGTATTAATGACAAATGATGGTTTCACATTTCCCCCTTTCTTTTCAACCAATTTGAATTTTAGCCTGGGCCTATAATGCTTTAATTATTTAGGGCCTAGGGCAAGCCTGTGTGAGTCATAGAGGCATAAGAATGCCTGGCCTGGAATCAAGAAGATCTGAATTCAAATCTATACTTTTAAGTTGTGTTACCCTGGACAAATTGCTTAACCTCTCTTTGTCTCAGTTGCTTCATCAGTAAAATGGGGAGAATAATAGCGCCTTCAAGGATTGTCTTGAGGATCAAGTGAGATAATAATTGTAAAGCACTTAGCACAATGTCTGGCACATACCAATCACTATATAAACGTTAACTATTTTTTTTTTTTTGGAAAGGGGAGACTTTCATTGACTTGAAAAATCTTACTGTATAAGAAGACACATGCCCATCACAGTATCATAGATTTTGAGTCAGAAGGCAAATATCACTTAAATTATCTGGACCTCAGTACTTGTCTATAAAATGAGAGAGTTGGATTCAGTGGTACCTAAGGAAACTTCTGGCTTTGACTACATGATCCCATAACCCTAGCCTTGGTTTTTGATGCAGTCTTAAGTTGAAATGCCTTGGAAGCATTTTTATGGGGAAAGAATAAAGTTTAAAACCTGTCTGACAGCATCTATTTCGTTCAGTTCAATAAAGCGCATTTATGTATCAATTACTATGTGCCAAGCACTGTGTTAAGTGCATTACAGTTATTCTATCATTTGATCCTCAAGACAACCCTGAGAGATTGTATTCTCCCTATATTACAGATGAAGAAACTGAGGCAAAAAAAGATTAAGTAAAAAAAGTGCCCAGGGTCACAGAGTTAATATACGGGGAAAATATACAAAACATTTAAATGAGACACCTATCATTCCCATTTAATTATTTGGGGTATAAAACAAAACACTGGGTTACTACAATGTACAGTTTACATGATAAATTCATTAGAAAGGTGCAAAACCCAGTTCTGTGTGAGGTTTGAAGGGAAAGTTATTGATAAAGATTAGAAAAAGATTTATCAAAGAGATAGCATTTGAGCTAGACTTTCATAGAGTTGGATTTTCATTGACTTTCTTGGTGTCAGAACCAAGAACTGAGGGAGGACCATTGGTATGCTGGTAAATGTTTAATAACAGGTTCTCTGAAAAGAAATGTACACAAAGACACTTAAGTTTCATTTATATTATTGCCATCTTCTTGATGATTTAGAGACATTTTTAAGCTTAATCTGCATTATGACCATTTTTTGACAACTTTCTTAAGTTTTGACAATCAACAAAACAATAAATCAAACCCTCAGTTTGTAGTGGTTGCAATTTCCAAGGTATAAATACTCACATTGAAAATTTGTCTACCAGAAAGAGCTGGTAGGAACTGGCTTTGGCACGTTTACCCATGGCCATAGGACTCTTGTCTTTGCATCATGAGGTGAGTGAGATCCTAACAACCAAGCACCATGTGTGCCCCACAAGCAATAAGTGAGGAGTGGAAGAAAGGAGATAGGAGAAAAAATTCAGGGTGGTCAGACCTAGGAATTCCTCTCAGGAGCCAGTCAAAGCAACACTGAAAAATGGGTAGCCATTCTGTCCCATCAGGATCCCCAGGTTGAAAAGATGGAGTAAACTATCCCCTCCTTTTACTACAAATTTTGTGCGACTAGTTAAACCTATGAATGACCCCCTTCTCTGTCCCATGCTAATTTAATAGTTGGATCTAATAATTAATTTGGCCCTCTCAGTGTCTGGAGGCTGTCAAATATAGAGTGAGGATCTATCTTGAGTATCTGAGTGCCCAGGTAATATGACTATATTCAGAAAGGATTGCCAGAATTCAGCATTGTATTTGCCTAGGCTACATTTGTTATTTGTCTAGGGATTTGGGCTAAGGGAGTGAACCTTTGTGCTCATTGTGGCCTTTTTCTGCCCTTCTAAGAAGAGTAAAACACACATTGGAAATTATTTCATTTTCCTTGATTTGCCCGTGATTTTCATATGAGCTTCTAGCTTACTGCCAGATAATTAAAAGGAACCTTCCTCATCTGTGCTGGGAGTTAAACAGGCTTCCTGGGGATTCTGGTAATTCCATTTCTACTTTCCTTAGGCATCTTTGCCTTCTGAAATAATGATAACACCTTGCATTTGGATAGTGCTTTAGAAAAGACAAACTGCTTTCACATCTATTATTTTAATTAATTGCCACAACAGTTATTGGTGTAGGTGTCCTTTCTACCAGAGGAGAAATTGAAGTTTAGAAAGATGAATATCCTGCCCAAGGTTCTGCTGGACAATGTTAGGGACAAGCTAGAACCCAGACCTTCTGACTGTACATTCAGTATTCCTTCCACTACTTGAGGTAGAGAAGATAACTGACTGAGTCAGAGAACCTGATTCAAGTCACCATTTCTGTCACTTGGAACCTGTGTGATCTCAGGCAAGCTACTTACACTCAAGGGCTCAGTTTCTCCTTGGTAAAATGAGACTAGAAATAGTCCCCTAAAGTCTCCTTTCCAGCTCTGAAGGGACCATTATTGTTTGATCATGCTGCTATGTTTGCTTGATAATTCTGGTTTCCAGGTATAGGGTTAACTTTATGCTTAGGTGGAGTCTTTGATAGGATTTACAGAGTATAGGGAAGGCCCAGAAAATAATTTTATTGGAGAAGTAAGAGTCAAGGATAACTGCAAAGTCCCAAGCCTGGAACAGTAATAGCACTATCGATCACAGGAAGTGAATTCTCCAGAGGAGAATCCAATCTGGGTGGGAATATGATGGCTTTAGTTTTAAACATATTCAATTTGAGGTGCTTGGCAGAGCATCTGGGTGGAAATGTCCAACACGTATTTGGAGAAAAAGGACTGGAGTTTGGGAGAGAGACCAAGGAGAAAGAGGGTTGCATAGTAGAAAGAGGGAGCAGGAAGACAGAGATGGTGGGCCTGGGTTCAAATCTCAGCTCTGTTTGACCTGGGGCAATTCCTCATTTCATCTCTCTAGACCTTATTTTCGGTATGTATGATATGAAAGGGGTGGGCTAGATGACCTCTATCGTATCTTTATCGTTCTAAAATTGATTGAACTAGAGGTACATATTATCAGTTAGAGCTACTTCTATAAGTTAGAGATGTAAATTTCATTGAAGTCTTGAAATTAGGTGAGTTCTCCCAAGGAAAGTGTGGAGAAAGAAACAAGCTGAAGGTAGACAACTGAACCTGTAACCTTGAAGTAGATATTGTTTTTGGTTTTTTTTTTGTGGAGGGGAGAAGATAAGGCAATTGAGGTAAAGTGACTTGTCTAAGGTCACACAGCTAGTTAAATGTCAAGTGTCTGAGGTCACATTTGAACTCAGGGTCTCCTGATTCCAGGACCAGTGCTCTATTCACTGTGCCTCCTAGCTGCCCCAGTATATATTGATTGTTAATGAATGTAACTCAGAAATCAGTGCTACAAAATGTATTATTTTACCACACCTATGCATTCTTAGGAAATGATCAGGAATTAACTATTATCTTTACTGCAGGATGTATCACACTAGTTACTTGTTTATTCCAAAAATATAAGTGTAACAACTTAGAGGACCATTACATTCCCCTTTTGTTTCTTTCTATATATCTTTTCTTTTCTCCTAGGCTCTGACTTTCTTCCCTTACCTTCCTCACTCCTCCTAGGAGCAGCTTAATTAAATCAGACAGGACCCTCTAATACCTTTCTCTCAATTCAGTGAGCATAAGGAGGCAGGACTATGAAACTCAACCTTGTCTGGCATTACAGGGAGGGGAGCCCAACACCTGTTTGTTTTTTAAATCATTAAAGACCTCTATGCACACACACATACACATGTACATCTGTAAATATGAATATATTCATGTACCCACACACATTGTGTTTTAACGATTTTGTGGCAGGTCCATCTTGTGATCTCTTTAGGTTAAGCCTGATGGGTACATGTTTTTGTTGTTTAACTTATTTTAAGAAAACCTAATTTACTCAGATTTTTATTTGCCAAGTGAATTATAGGTTATCAGAATCAAGACTATTTGACAGGGACAGTTAGGTGGATAGAGCACTGGCCCTGGAGTCAGGAAGAACTGAGTTCAAATTCTGCTTCAGACACCAGCAGTGTGACCCTGTATCAGCAAGCACCCTAGCATACCCAGGGTGGCTGCTAGCACAGGTTCTTAGATCTGCTTTTCTAAAGGAAAGCAACTCAAAATGGGTTAACAGTCTTACTTTAATCAATCAAACATATATCATTTATCTAGTTCAGGGGAAAAAGTCAGTGCCCTGAACTTCAGAGAATGCAAACACAAGTTACAAGCAGACAAAGAAACAGATCAGCAGATGGGCTTCCAATCATCTGACCATTACATCCATACCTATTCAGTTACCAGAGAAGGAAGCACCAACATCTGGGTTTTTCAAAGCCGGGGGGTTCACTGGCTTCCCAGGGTCTCATCTGTCCAAATCACACAACTCTTTCCAAAGTGAGCCCCAAAGCAAAACTTCACATCAGGGCACATATATAGCCTTCTCCTAGATGGGAGAATGTCACAGCCCTCTTCACCCACTGCCCAATCACAAAGCAACAAGGCGGGGGCATTCCTGAAAAACAAGCCTCAGCCACAGGCTCCAAGTGACCACATTCAGCCTATTAGAGGGCAGGGTATACTTTCAAATCAGGGAAGGTTCTCAGAGCCACTTAAGGCACTTAAGCAAAGGGCTTAGGGGCAGGGAAGATCTTCAGATTCCCATAACAGACCCTAGGCAAGTTGCTTAACCTTAATTGCCTAAAAAAAAAAAAAGAATATTTGGCTATTTGCTTTAATAAAATTATGCCCCCAAAATGATCCTTTGGTTGGGAAAACCATCCCCACGCCATAATAAATTTTTAGGTAGTTTGACTTATGAAAATTTAATTTACACCTAAATTTTCAGAACTATTTCTGTAGTGCAAATTCCCATTTATGTGTATCTTATGTTCCCCAGTTATGGTGAGGAAAGGCTAGGAGGTTCTGAATTCTTGTTACCACCTGGTACTTGGATAGTTGGGTCTTTTACATGAATTTGCAGGGTAAGTTGGCAAAGCTGTCATCCCAGGTATGCTGTCCTAGGGGTAGCAGCCTTTCAGGCTCATTAGGCTGGCTATCTACATAGGTTCCTCTTACATTCACATCATCCCTTCTCTCTCCACTTGGGAGACACCACTCCACATTTCCAACTGGTCTCTGTATCACTAGGCTAAAAGAACCCACCCCACTGACCTTAGGGAACACTCTCAGAAATACAGACAAGATTCCCATGGATCGTCTTGGGTCCCAGGGATACAGAATTCATGATGATTTGGGCAAGAGAAGGACTTAAATCTCCCTTTGGATTCTTGAGAAGAAAAGATTTGCTGAGACAATTAGTAAGGGATGTAGGATTACTAGGAACATATTTAACTTACTGGGAACATATTGAACAAGATCTTTTTAAGGACGTCAGTGCCTTTATTGTTGGTTTCCATGAATGAATCATAGAATATTAAGGTGGAAAGGGAATTTAGAGTTTATGCAATCCAACCTCCTCATTTTAAAGATACAGAAACTGAGACCCATAGGACTTAAACAAATAGTATTAATAATAGCTTATAGAGTATTTTCAATACTTTCTCAATCCAATGAGGCAGGTAGGAATCTTGTGTATGAAGAAACTGAGGCACAAAGGTTGAATAAACAAGTACAAGATCACAAAAATAATAACAGCAACAGGATTCAAACTTGGGTCTCCTGGCTTCTAGGTATAACACTTTGCACTACACTATAGCACCTGTTGGGCTGCTAGGTAGAGCGCTGGACTTGGAGTCGGGAAGATTCATCTTCCTGGGTTCTCATGTGGCCTCAGACATTTACTTAGCTGTATGACCCTGGGCAAGTCGCTTAACCCTGTTTCCTTCAGTTTCCTCATCTGTCAAATGAACTGGAGAAGGAAATGGCAAGCCACTCCACCATCTTCACCAAGAAACCCCCAAATGAGGTCACAAAGAGTCTTAGACGACTGAACAACAGGGCCTATTTGGAAAAGCTATAGTTATAGCTTTATACAGTTATACAGTATATACTTAAAAGTAATAAAACAATAAAACTATTTCTTTTAAAAATATATAGGATTCAAACTGTTTGCTAATTGAAGTAGACTAATCCTTTGGGTCTGAATCTGAGAGGTTAAAATGGTTGCTAGGATTGAATGAGTTTTTCTTAATCCCTGAGAGGCGGGGGATGGGGAGAGGAGAAGGCAAATTTGCATGGTAATTACAAAGGATCCTGGAGGTGTGCTTCAGGCTTTCCCCAGGCCTCCCAGATGAAGGGAGAGTTTTGGTGGGACCAGCCAAATGGGCCTTTTTAGACTTTGGTGCAGGGTACTGTACTATTGGGGAAAAGTAGCATTCTAGGGCTGTTGCCTACAAACTGCCATCTGCGCCTCTTTAAGAAGCTCAGCATCAAATATTCATACTTCATCATTTTCTTGCTGGTGAATAACTTTTCAGCAACTACATACAAGCAGAGCACTGGAAAATGAAATTGGCAATTTGGAGTTTTTGTTTTCCTGCTCAGACATGAGTTGAACTCAGCCATGTCCAATACTTGATAATATAATTAAACATCCAGGCCCAAGTGAGGCTGAGGAAATAAATAGTTTGGTTCCAGAGAGAGAGGTGTGATGGTGTAGTCCTCTGAGCTTTTTGTAATCTGTGTTGATTTGAAAGAACAAAGCCCATTTTCATGAGGAAAATCAATTCAGGTGCACCCATCCTGTGCCGGGCCTCATGGAGTATAGGAGACAAGGGAGAATACACAGCCTCTAACCTCAGGGAGCTTCATAGTCATCTAAGGTGAAGGGAATGCATTTTCACACACTAAACAGAACAGTTCAAAGATAGTGTATAATAAATGAAGTCGTTTTTGTCGTTCAGTCATTTTTCCGTCTCAGATTCTATGATCCCGTTTGGGGTTTTCTTGGCAAAAATACTATAGTGGTTTGCCATTTCTTTCTCCAAAAAATAAAGCAGTAAATTGGATAGAATCAAGTGTCAGAATGCTTGATGTAAGAGTGTAAGGACACTGGTTAGTCTAAGAGGGGAGATATCAACATTGTACAGAATTATGAAGGAAGTCTTAATGGAAGAAGTGGAATTTAAGATAAGCAAAATTTTTGAGAGGTTAGGAAGGGCTTTACATTTTGGTTAAAAAGTCTTAATAAATGCTCAGAGGCAGAAATGACCATTCTATGTGTGCTGGGGACTGTGAAGAGACCAGGGAAGCTCTGAAAGGGGACTTAAAGAGGGGGAAGGAAATAAGCATTTATAGTCTAGTTATGCATGAGATTAGGGAGAATGGTGCCTTTATACGTTACATGTTATATGTGTGTTATATGTGTTAAGTGCTTTACAAATAAGTGATTAACATAATAATCCCCATTTTACAGATGAGGAAACTGAGGCAAACAGAGGTTAAATGACTTGCCTAGAGTCACACAGTCAGTAAGCATCTGATGTTGGATTTGAACAGGGTCTTCCTGATTCCAACCCAGCACCTGTTAACCACTACACCTCCACTAGTTGCCTCCATAGTGGAATGATAGGAAGAGGAGGTTAGATGGAATGGGGTCAAATGGTAGAAAGCCTTGAATAACAAACCAAAGATCTTGGACTTAATTTGTCATATAATAATTTACATTGTTATCAATTATTTTCCTCACAACAGTCTTGTGAAATAGTGCTAATATTATTCCCAGTTTATAAATTAGAATACTGAAGTCAAGTGTTTTTTCTATGGTCTCTCAAAAAGTATCAGAACTGAGATTTTAACCCCAATTTCTTGACTCCAATTCTAGTGCTTTTTCCACACTTTCTACTTTTTTCCACTTTTTCTACTCTCCTGAGAGAGTAGAAGGCAGGTTAGATTCTTCAGGACCATGAGAAATATGAGCAGGAGCTAGAGTGAGTAGAATGTTTAATTCAGAAAACCTATGCCATACTTTAGTGAAAGAGGAGGTATGGGCCACACCAGGATGTGCCTCAAAGAAGCTATGAGCCAGAACCTGGAGATCTTTCTAATATGTCAGTTACATTCCTTTTGGGCCTTTAGGCTTCACAGCACAAAAAATAAAGGACCTCAGGACAGAAATGAATAATGGTCATCCATGCCAGGGTCATTATGTTTAATGACAGGAGGGCAAGGGAAAAATGACTAATTGGGACACAGACCAGACATAGTATTGCACAAGATATAGGGACTTGGATACAGGGTCAAGAACAGAACTGGTAAATTGTGGAGTTACCTGGTGGTTATCGTCCTTAGTTCTCCACAAGGACCAAAATGACATCTCTATGCTAGAGTCAAGTTACAATGTGTCAGACTCTGGCTAATCAAACCAATATGAACTCAGAATGCTCTACCACAGGTTGGACATAAATAGTCCATGTGAATATTTGGGGTGGGTTCTCTAAACTTGCGTATCTTGAGTTTCTTTTGAGCTACTTTAATTGTTTTCTTCATAGAGCACAGCACCTTCTCTGGTGGGCAGTGCTGTGCCAGTGTCTCCCATGTCACACAATTAATTCCAAAGTTCTTAAGAGACACCTTAAGAATGTTCTTATATCCCTTTTTCTGACCACCATGTGTGAGTTCTTCATAAAATAATCTTTTTGGCAAGCATACATTTTTCTGGAATGAAAACCCAAAGCTAGAGTCAAATGTCTGATTGATTGATTGAAAGACAGTCAAAAAGAAAGCTGAGCAAAGGCTAAAGGGGTTATAATGTGGATCAGGCTTAATCCCACAGGTATTCAACATCTGCTTCTTTTTTAACACGATGGAGTGGTCCATTGGAAAGAACTTTAGCATCTACTCTTCATTTATCACATTCACACACCTGAATTCATATATGGTCTTAGACACTAGCTACGTGATCCAGGACCTGGATGAATTTAATATCTTGGCTCCTCACTGAATTAGACCTGAGTTCTAGTCCTAGTTCATCCACTAATTTGTTATGTGCCCTTAAGTAACTTAATTAACCTCTCTGTAACTGAGTTTCCTCTTCTGTAAACTGGGAATAATAATGTGAACCCCAAAGGATTTTGAAGAGCAAACGAGATAGCTTGATACGAAAGCTGTTTCCCCCAGTCCTACCTTCCTTCATTTATGTAAAAATGGTGACTGTCAGTCAAGAAGGGGTCATTTGCCTTCGGGGAAGAGAGTTAACAGGTCTCGCTCTAACCTTCAGAATTGACTGTAAACCTCTGCTTTCGCTTGCAAAACAGCTTTTTGCCCCTCATTGTGAATTGAGGTTTGGCTGCCACTTTTTCTAAAGAGGGTACAGTGCAGAAGAACAATTTATTTTTTGTCCTAATGATTCATCATTAGCCACAGTGGAATACCTGCCACAGACAGCTGCTTTCCAGAGAGGCAACAAATAGGCCATTTGTCATTGTCTGAAAATGACTTCCCCTTCCTTCTGTCCTGAGGTAGGTATTGTCCCTGGGGAAGAGGGAATCCTGAACTCTCTCCCCATCTGCCACCTGGGACCACTGATGGACACAGGAGACTCACTAACCTGCTGTTGTTGGACACATGGACAGTAGACAAAAGCATTTTTTCATTTATTGGTAAATGATACAACAGATAATTGTTGGTAATTTTCAGCTATGGGAAATGTTTGTTGCCTTTTCTTTTTAAAGACATAAAACCTCATATATATTTACAATTCATCTTTGCTTTTGCCAGTTTTCAAAAACTCTCGGTTTTTACTAGACAACGAAGTAGAACCCTTGGGTCTAGAGTCAGGAACACCTGAATTCAAATACGGTCTCAGACACTAGTTGTGTGACCCAGTACCTGGCACATAGTAGGCACTTAATCAATGTTTATTGATTGATCAATTAAATAACTTACCCTCTGTCTATTTCAGTTTACCCACAGTGTAATGAGGTTAAAATAGAACCTACCTCCCAGGGTTGATATGAAGCTAAAATGAGATGTCATAAAGTACTTTGCAAACCTTAAAGTACTATAAAAGGCTAGCTGTTATTATTGTTGTTGTTATTGCAATTATTATTACTTAAGAAAACTTTCTTGGACTCTTTTTTTCTCTCACATAGTATTTGTAACTTACAATATCACTCAATCAAGCATTTTCTGAGCACCTACTACATGCAAGGTGCTGTTGTAGGCACCAGAGATATTTTTTAAAAAAAAATTAAAACCACTTCTGCCTTCAAGGAGCTTACATTCTAATAGAGGAAACATTGTACACATATATAGGAATATACATAACACTTTAAGCAGGTACTTATAAGGCACTAGCATCTGGGATTGGGGGTGGGGGATGGGTGACGAGGAAAGGCCTTGTGCTGAAGGTGGGGTTTTTTAGACTGAGACTTGAAGGAAATCAGGGATTTCAAGAAGCACAGGTGAGGACAGAGTACAATTATCTAATTTAGATCTGTTCAGGATGGTGACTTAAGTGGGATATGAAGAAGTCAATGTTTGATTCAGCAAACATTTATTAATCAAACAGAATTTGTTAATCTCCAGCACAGCACT
Organism: Pseudochirops corinnae; assembly: GCA_028646515.1. NCBI lineage: Eukaryota > Metazoa > Chordata > Mammalia > Diprotodontia > Pseudocheiridae > Pseudochirops > Pseudochirops corinnae. The sequence goes on from CM053588.1 coordinate 174,405,480, forward strand.
GGGCTGCACCACTGGGGAAAGATTTGGGGGGTTTTGTTGTTGTTGAGTCGTTTCAGTCGTGGCCGAGTCTTCCTGATCCTATTGAGGTTTTCTTGGCAAAGATACTGGAGTGGTTTTGTTGTTGTCCTCTGCAGCTCATTTTACAGATGAGGAAACTGAGGCAAACAGGGTTAGTAAACAAACAAAACAGTAAGGGACTGAGGTCAGGAGAATGAGTCTTCCTGATTCCAAGCCCCAGTGCTCCCTGCTGTGAACCACCTAGCTACATTTGGGGGAAGATATGGATAAGTAAGATAATAGTTCCTGACCTCTTGGAGTTTCCTGTCTAATTCGCAAGGGCAGGACATTTAAAATAATACAAAATGGAACAAAATTGGAAGTGTATTAGATGGAGAATTGCTGGGGGGAAAAAGTTTTCTCCAAGCTACTGATAGAATAATTAGCTCTTTCTGGAATCAAGAAATGGGTGGGGATTAGAGAAAACTGGGACCCCATCCCCGGGAACTCACTTTCATTTTCTTATTTTAACTCCCTCAGTTTGGCATATGAATGGGAGACGATGAATAGCATTCCCCAAGGAGAATACCCTGTGACCCTTTCTGGCCTGCATTCTCCTTGGGGTCAAAGACTGCCTTGAAGAAACTAAAGCTAAGAATCTAGGAGCTACTCATATTTAAGCCCAACACCTCCTCCCTTAGTAACCCTCTCTGGTTCCCGCTCACCCCCCTCCCCATTTAATCCTTTGATTTAGGTTCTGCAAATCTTTGACTTGATCATAAGCAACTACATCTGCTGCTAGGTGGTAGGACTAGTGATTACATTCTGTGATAGAGAATGTGTGTTTCTTAACTAGGAAAGATGGGAAATGATGTATGTTCAATTTTTCATATATGGTATAGGAAATCGAAACCACGTGGATGAGGAATGTGCCCATGGTATAACAGGAAAGCCTGCTGGAGCTCTTGGGAATGTTTATGAAGTCACCCACTGAGGGGGGGAGGAGGAAGGAGGGGGTCTTGTGTCAGGGCTGGTGGAGGAAAGTTTTAATGTAAACATTCTGGGGTGGGTAGAAGAAATAAGAGCTATCTTTTCTGAGAGGGCTGTAGTGTCCAGTTTACTTATAAAGCCTGCTTAGCCTTCATGCACTCCCTCTCCTCATCTAGGTTAAATAATGCCTTCTCTATTTGAGGGCAATCCAAACTGTCTCAAAAAGGGATTAGTGGGGCTGGATGGCATGTTTGGGAAAGCTACACTTTGAAACAACTTCAGCTGGGCTGATCTTTAGCAAAACAGTGAAATGGGTGAACTGTCTCTTTAATGCCCTTTCCCTTTCCTTCCCTTCCTTCTAACTGTCAGGCATACAGCAGTCTCATTGCCTAGTCTAGTCTAAACTTATTCACAGTAAAGTGCAAAAGATTTAATGCTTCTCTACTCCCAGGGGCGTTTGAATTTTTAAAAAGAGGTGTCTACAGAGCCAAAGGAAAATCTCTAAGGATGGAATTTCTGGCATCAGTGAAGAGGAAGATGAGGGGAGGGGGGAATTCCTTATTTCCCTCAAATAAAACCACATAAGCAGTCGCCTGTATATAAAGCTAGTCCTGTTCTTTCCTTTTCCTAAAAGTAGACAGTATCTGTTATGTATCTGAGTTTATAGTGTTAAGATATTGCCCTTACGTGGGCTAAGGAATATGACAACTATGAGGTGAGGGAGACTGTGGTATGCAAGGAAAAATATTGGGTCTGGAGACAGATGGTCTGGATTAAAATCCTTGCTCTTCTACTTTCCACTTTGCTGGGCCTCAGTTTCTTTATCTGTAAAGAGAAGGGGATGGGGGAATGAACTATTATCTAGGATCCCTTCAACCCTAAATCTTATAGATAATTTCTAAGGATTAGAACATATCTCTCTGGAGAAAATGTAGACATCACTGCGTCAGAACTGGAGATAATGGGATGGGTCAGACCTAGGAAAAGTAGGGCCAGAAAACCAGTAAATACTGAACAACAGGATCGGTAGAGCAAAAGCTGAATATTAGAACATTGGCAGGGATTAGGTATTTAAGGGAAAGGAGAGAATGGACATGTAAGTACATGAGTCAAAGCCATCATTTTATTGGGGGGAAAGGAGGAAGGAAAGCCGGGATACTATTAAGGTCCAAACTATTAAAAAAAAAATAGACAAGTACAACAGAAGATTGACAGAAGTCCATTCGGGATTGGCAGAAGTCATAGAATTTCAAGCAGAAAGGTCCAAGTGTAGAGGGGCATCTGGGAGCTCAGCCATGAGAAGATCAAGACTTGCATAGGAAAAACCAGTCCCTATGGGAACTAGGTGGCATTTGATTATAGTTAACCAGAGCAAGTAGTGTGTAAAGTTCTGATTTGGAGGAGCTACAGATTAAAGACAAGACTGGTCCCTGTGTTTGGACTGGGAGCTCCTCTTACAGAGAGGGAGTTAAATAGTCTCAGTGGCAAAGGTTAGAGGGCTGCTGGGCCAGGAGCCAAGCCCATTTAAGTCTTAGGGCACATGTGAACTATTAACTTGGGAGAGAGAGACCCAATAAACACAAGATGACCCAATCCCCTAAATGTTAGGTTTCTTGGCTGGTGTTGGTGAATCTGATTTACTGTGAGTAATAAATTTTGTTACACCACCAGTTCCTTCCCTTGATCTGTCTACACTTACATTACATCATAATCCAAGCAGAAATGGACACACGCTTTTTAATGAATCATGTCCTTTCCTTGGCTTCTTTTCTTATCACATAACTTTTTAAAAATAGTTTATTTTTATTTTGAAAGTAACAAATATGAAACAAAAATGGGTATTTCTGTTGTTAACAGGATTTTTACTAAGCCAGGCTTTAACCTGAGAATGACACAACAGCAGGCCAGAGACAAAGTGCCAGTAATCAGGCAGGGCCTAATTAATTAGTTTCACAGTGAGGAATGTTAACTGAAGTAAAAACACAGGTTATATACTTAAGTCACAACTGGGGAAGAAGGTTGGGAGGTGAATTACAAACAATTGTTTAGTGGTTTCCCACAAGAAACCCCTAAGTCCCACAATAGCACAGTTCTGGAGTCAAGTCTTTGGGGATCATGACCATCTGCCCTAGAGTACAGAAGCAGAATTCTGTGACAGGAATAAGGTTCTACAGTCTTTGCCTCGCTTCACTTAAGGTCCAGTGATTGTGAGGATTGTCAGAGTTTTGATTAATCAGTTTAAGCTGCATTATGAGCTCTGACTCCCAAGCAACAGAGTCAATTCTTGAGAAAACTAAATTATTAGTATATTCATTACACATTATATCGATTAATATAAAAATTATAAATTCCCATATATATATATCAATCAGACCAGAGAAGTATAACACATGAAACTGCAGATATCTATTATGTATAGCTTACTTTCCTTTTTAAGTATATACAGTCAGCCTATAACTTTCAAAACTGGCCTTCTTGTCTATACTTAATTCTAGCCTTTTTTCTGTTCTCTGAATTAAAAAAAAATGCTTCAGTAACACTCTTTTTCTGCAACTATCTCTGTGCTCTCATCATTCCCTATTGGAAAAACAAACAAACCAAGCCTTGGTAACACATGCATATTCAAACAAAACAAATTTCTACATTTGCTATATCCAAAACCAGGTATTTTATTCTGTATCCATTATCTCTTTGTCAAGAGGTAGGTAGTACATCATACCATCAACCCTCTTAAATCAGAGTTGGTCATTGCATTGATCGGAATTCTCCTCTTTCAAAGCTGTTTTTCCTTGTGATGCTGTTATTGTATAAATTGTTCTCCTGATTCTGTTTGATTCACTCTTTATCAATTCATGTAGGTTTTCCAGGGTTTCTCTGAAACCATCCATTTTGTCATTTCTTACTGCACGATAATATTCTATTACTGTCATATGCAACTTCATACTGTGTAGGATTGGAGATTTGGGCTCATAGTACCATAGACTTTAAAATGGAAAAATACTTAGAGATAATCTGCTCCAGGGGTGAGGAACCTGCAGCCTTGAGGCCACATGTGGCCCAGACTTAAGATTTGGTCTTTGAAGTTTTGATTCATTCAAAGTGCCACACTTGAGGACCTAGAGGGCCACATGTGGCCTTGAGACTACAGGTTCCCTACCCCTGACCTAGTCCAACTTAATCATTTTACAGATGTGGAAATTGAGGCCTCAAAAAGTTAGCTAAGCTCAAAAAGATAGCTAAGGCTATCATATTGCTAATAAGCTGCTATCTTACTATCAATTGACACTATAGGGAATTTTATTGTTTTCTATAGTTTCATTGTTGTAGTAGGACATCCTTGGTAAGGAACTTCTTTTACCAATTCAGTTATAGTCTTAGAAAGTTGGGGGGAGGAGGAGGACTGAAAGGTTAATTGACTTACCTCAGAGCACACAGCTAGCATGTATCTGAGGTGGTATTCAAACCTAGGTTTGATTCCAAGACCAGCTGATTCTCCAGAGGGAAGCATATCTTGAATAAATACTGCTCTTGTAGATCGTAAATACAACAGAGGTAAGTATCTAAAAATCATTGGATTTCTTCTAACCAGGATAACTATGCTGAGCATTTTCTAGACAATAAGAGAATTTCCATGAAATAGATTGTGAAGTCTTTAGAAAAGATCTGTGTCCTCACTGGAAGTTTAACATGAAGTATTTCTATGTTTCAAATTCTCTTGGGATTATATGCACCAAAAAATTTACCAAAATGTCATTTGATTGATTTCTTTTTTGCTTTTTGGAAGAGAGAAGGCAGGGCAATTGTGGTTAAATGATTTGCCCAAGGTCACAAAGCTAGTAAGTGTTAAGTGTCTGAGATCGGATTTGAACTCAGGTCCTCCTGACTCCAAGGCCAGTACTCTATTTCATGCACCACCTAGCCTCCCCTTGATTGATTTTTAACCTGAACATTTATTTTTAAAATGAACACAAAACAACATTTTTAAAGATCTCTGACATTTGTATGCAATTTTAGCTTTTCAAGTCTCTTCTCCTCCTTGCCTTATTCAACCTCCACAATTAGCTTATGAGGTAGGTATGGGCAAGTCATTTTACATCTCTAGGTCTCAGTTGCTCCCTCCGTGAAGTAGAGATAATAATTATATGCATACCACCTTTCTAACAGGATTGTTGTAAAGGAAGAGTTTCATAAACTAAAAAGCACCACATAAATGTGATCTCTTTCAGAAGAGGTCTACTGGCTGGGTACTATACTTCTTTTTTTAAAAAATATTTCATTTTTTCCAATAGTTGAGCGTTCTTTTTTTCTTCCTCCTACCTCCCTCTAATTGCTGGGGGGGGGGGGAGAGAAAAGGAAGAAATGTATCATATAAGCACAGTCGAGCAAAATATGTTCCTGTATTGGTCACATCCCAAAACATACTTCTTATTCTACATAACAGTTCATCATCTCTGTTCTGAGGGGGACAGCATTCTTTGTCAGTCCTTTGGAATCATCGTTGATCATTTAGTTGATCAGAATTAAGTCTTTCAAAATGATTTGTTTTTATGATATTGATATTACAGCATAAATGATTCTTCTGGTTCTGCTTACTTCAGCATCAGTTCATTTAATTCTTTCTATATGTCATTGAAATCATCTTTTTTCCCCCTCATTTCTTATAGCATGATAAGATGCCCAGGTATTTCCTAGCACTATCACCATTCTGCTCATGCTAAAGAGTTTATTCATTTTTCTGAGGAAGTAAAAAAGAATTCTTGGTGTTTGTGTATGAGTTAGAAGACATAACTCTGGTTAATGTCAATTATTTCCAGAAAGACCTGGCCAGTGTAGTAAAGAAGACATGTATTTGCCACATTCTCTCTAGCAATAATTTCTTTCTTTAAGGTGTCCTAATTTTTCTCCTCTGCTTTGTTCGTTTCCTTCTCTATCTCTGTCTCTTTTTTTCTCTTTATCTCCATCATTATTTCCCTCCAAAGAGAGTTTTAAAGCTGCAAGAGACCTTAGAGATCAGTTAATCCATCCTCATTTGGTAGATATGGTAACAGGTCGAGAGGGAAAATGACTTGCTCAAATTCTTTCAGTGACTTTGACTTGGAGGCATACTTGAGAAAAGATCTCAAATCTTTAGACTCTCAATTGGGTGTTCTTCCCACTATCACCAGCTGCTTCTCTTTCCCCCTAAATCTTTCTCTCCCTCCTTTGATCTTTTGCCCATGTCTTTCTATTGCCTTTTTTGTCTGTCTGTGCATCTCCACCTAGCTCTTCTTTTGTCCCACCATATCATACTTTATACTCTTTTCCCCCTCAACCTGAGCATCATAGCTCTGCATATACATCAGGCTTAGAAAGAACTTTTACTTCCTAACATCCTTAATATAGAAAGACTGATGCCAGATTGGCTAAGATGACAAAACAGGAAAATGACAAATGCTGGAGAGGATGTGGAAAAATTGGAACACTAATGCATTGTTGGTGGAGTTGTGAATTGATATAACCATTCTGGAGAGCAATCTGGAACTATGCCCAAAGGGCTAT
>CM053588.1:174412504-174478857 GCA_028646515.1 Pseudochirops corinnae
AGAAAATCTGAAACTCAAGTGATTGTGGAACTGAATCTTGTAAATTAAAAGTAAATGAGTAAATAAAAAAAAAAGTGGAAAAAAAAATAAAAAAATAAAAAAAAAAAAGACTGATGCTTCCAGTCTCTGTACTCCTTTCCCTCAGGTTTTGCTCATGGTGAAGTAGAAAGGGGACAAATGAGAGAGAGAGAGAGGTAATAAGACTTCTCTCACCTCCTTTTTCTTAATGCTGCCAAGCACCCAGGAGACAGGAGAATTACTTTTCCTACTTGTGTGTGACCGTAACAAAATAAATAGTGGTCTTCTGGGGTGAAAAGCAGAATGACCATTTGTCCTATGGTTCTGTGATAAAGGATAGAGGAGAGAAGAGAAGAAAGATAGAGAAAGACTGAGGAGGAAGGAAAGAAAGCAAGGAAAAGAAAGGAAGTAATTGGCAGAGTTAGCAAAAAGAGTTGGAGAGGAGGGAAAGGGACCAAGGGAAGGAAAGGTTTAAACAGAAACCCATTAGCAAACACAGTATTACAAATGTCTGTCAGTTTTGTTGTCCCCTAGATCAAATATTAGCCAGACCTCTGTATAATGTCAGTATCAGCCACAGCTCAGACCCTAGTTGGCTTACGTGCATGGAATTGTAGACAACAGAGAATAATCGTGGCTTGCACACAGATGTGAAACAATTAAATCAAACTGGAATTTTTATCAAAAGGAAATCAGTACTGTTCATTTTTGCCCTGGTGTAGTACATGGAACTATGCTCCCTTTCCCTGTCCCAACCCCCAGGCCTCTGGCTGGGGAGCATCTCCAGCATGTTTGGGTGGGAGGCAGGCAGGGCGTGAAGAATGTCTGTGTCCTATTATGACTCAGAGGAAGTTATTGTCTGTGCTTTATATACACAGTGGGCCTGCTACATCCTGCTGCACATTTTGTGGGCCAGAAAGGGGGGAGGGAAAGATTTTTTTTTTTTAATTTTTTTAAGCTATATACTGAACTATCCACTTTCCACCTATTAAAGCCTCTAGGGAGTGTGCCAGGACATTTTGACAGATCTGCCTTGACCTTAGATCAGCAGCCTAGCCTAAGTGAAGTGAGCCCTGGAGTAGGAGTCAAAAAGCCTAGACTTTAACCCTGATTCTGCCATTAATTAGCTACATGGCCTTGGGCAGGTCACTTAACTTCTCTTAAATCTTGCATTTCCTCCTCTAAAATGGGAATAGTAGTAATTGTTGAAATCTGTTTTATAGGAATATTGTAAGGTCCTAATTACGCTCAAACCCCTATTGTCTGCCTACACCCATACCCAGAATCTTTCCAGGCCCAGCTGGGATTCACCTTCCTGAAGTCTTCCCCTGCCACCCCTAGTCCTTTGAACAGCTGTAGGATTATTTACTATGTCACTCACTTGACCCAATTGTTATCTTTTATCATGAGTAACCTTTTTATGTCTGATCCCCTAAACTAGATTGTAAACTCCTTGACAGCAGAAATTACATCTTATATAGCCTCAACACTGGAGGTGTTCAATCAGTGTCTAGGTAATTAATTACTTATTGGTGATGTTGAAACCCAAGTTATGTTTCCGGCAGGTGGGTGAACTAGATGACCCAAGAGGTCCCTTCCAACCCTGAGATTCTATAATTCTGTAAATTAAAAAAAATATATCCCACAGGACTTAGCTCAATGCCTTGTATATTATAGGAGTTTAATAAATGCTGATTGCTTAATTATTGTTGTTACCAATTGTTGTTGAAGCTAACCAGCATTCTCTGCTTTGTTCCAGGAGCTCATGTTCTCCAGCAACAGAAAGGGCAGGCACCAATCAAGGGAGTGAATCTGAATTGTTTGCCTAGTCTCTAGGTCAGGGACTAAACACTCTCATGAGGTAACCCTGGCCTGTGACTGGCCTCTTCTCCCCCTTGGTGAAGCAATGGGCCAGAAAATCTCAGGGAGCATCAAATCTGTGGATGTCCGTGAACCCCCTTACCAATCAGTGAAGCGAGACCTGCGGGGCCCTGACTTCTGCCGGCCAGCCCGCCTGGACCTGTTGCTGGATATGCCACCAGCCCGGTCAGAGGTGCAGCATCAGCATGCCTGGAATCCCGAGGACCGCTCACTGAACATTTTTGTGAAAGAAGATGATCGGCTGACCTTTCACCGGCACCCAGTAGCCCAGAGCACAGACTGCATCCGAGGGAAGGTTGGCCATGCCCGAGGCCTCCATGTATGGCAGATCCATTGGCCTACACGGCAGCGGGGAACTCATGCCGTGGTGGGTGTGGCCACTGCTGAGGCCCCACTGCATTCAGTGGGCTATACAGCCCTCGTTGGCAGTAACAGTGAGTCCTGGGGCTGGGATCTAGGGCGCAACAGACTTTACCATAATTGTAAGAACCAACCTGGTGTGACCTACCCTGCCTTCTTAGAGCCAGATGAGGCCTTTGTGCTTCCAGATTCTTTACTAGTAGTTTTGGACATGGACGAGGGCACACTCAGTTTCGTTGTGGATGGACAGTACCTTGGTGTAGCCTTCCGGGGGCTGAAAGGGAAAAAACTCTACCCAGTAGTGAGTGCTGTTTGGGGCCACTGTGAGATCACAATGAGATACATTAATGGACTTGATCGTAAGTATTCTACTTTTTCTCATTTTCCTCCTCTGTTAATGCCTTGCTGGGTCATTTCAATAAGGGGAAGGACAGTGTCTTAACTAAACTTTCTTCTTCTCCTGGTGGCTAACCCAGACAGTACTGTGTGTTGGAGATATTACTCTGGTGCTTAATAAATATGTATTATGTTTGTGTTTGTAAGCATTTTTTGAAATAGGCGTTAGTGACCAAACTAAATTTCCATTGTCATTAAAGTGTAAGTAACAGTAATATTAACTCTGGAGGTAGTATGGAGTAATGGATAGAGAACTGTCTTGAATCAGGAAGTTCTTGTTCAGTTTTTGGGTTTTTTGTGTGGTTTTTTTTTTTTTTTTTTAGTCATGTCTGACTCTTTGTGACCCTGTTTGTGGTTTTCTTGGCAAAGATACTGGAGTGATTTGTCATTTCCTTTTCTAGCTCATTTTACAAATGAAGAACTGAGACAAACAGGGTTAAGTGACTTCCTCAGGGTCATCCAGCTAGTAAGTGTCTGAGGCCAGATTTGAACTCATGAAGATGAGTCTTACTGATTCCAAGCTCAGGGTTCTATCCTCTGGGACACCTGCACAGATACGTATTATCTATATGATTCTGGACAAGTCACAACCACTCAGTGCTTTAAGCAACCTTCTAAGAAAATAAGCTACAGAATATTTGCTGACCTGTTCTGGTAGAAGGAATTTCCTCACTGGGATTTCTCTACTCCAGTGAAATCACAGATCCAAGCCCTTTCCCTCCAAAAAGCCTCCCAATTTATATAATATTATAATGTGAGAAAAACCATAGATCTACAGCTGGAACGGATTTCAGAGGTTATCTTGTCCATGCCTTTCCTTTTATAGATGAGGAGATTTAGGCCCAGGGACTTAACACTAGTCAACAAGCTAGAGCTTAAGATGTTCCAGGAATTGGGCTAAGCTCTGGAGATAGACATAAAAGCAGAAATACAGGCCTCTCTTCAAGGAACACACATTTCAATCAAGGAGACCACAAGCAAATAACTATGCCCATTTAAGATCTATGCAGTCTATATCAAAGTAATCTTCAAGGGAAGACACTAGCAGGTGGGCAAACTGGGAGACTTTCCACAGAAGGTGGGATTTGAGCCGAGGCTTAACAGATGCTGAAGAGGCTAGAAGGAAGAGGCAAGAAGGGAAAATATTGGCGGCATGAGGGATAGCTATAAAAATGTACAGCCAGGAGCTAGAGTGTCAGATGTAAAGAGCCACATAGCTAGAGTACAGAAGTAGACTGCAAAGGTGGTGAAGAAGGGCTTTAAATGCCAAACACAAAAGTTTTATATTTGCTTCTGGAAGAAGTCACTGGAGTTTTTTGAGTGTATGTGGAATGGGGTGAGAGGGAAAAGTCAAACCTGTGCTTTAGAAACATTGTTCTTGGCAGTTTTGTGAAAGTATCAGAGGTAGAAAGGAAGGAAAGAAGCATACATTTATATGGTGCCTACTATGTGCCAGGCTCTGTGCTAAATGCTTTACAAATATTACCTCATTTGATCTTCATAATTACCTTGGAAAATAGATACTATTATTATCCCAATTTTACAGTGGAGGAAACTGAGGCAGACAGGTTCAGTGACTAGCCCAAGGTCAGACAGCGAGGCCCCATTTGAACTTAAGTCTTTTTGTTTCCAAACCCAGTACATATTTGCTGCCCATCCTAGTTGTTTCTAAGTAGGGAGAGACTTGAGGCAGGAAGACCTATGGAAATTATCTAGATGAGAGATGGCGAGGGCCTATATTGAAGAGAAAGGGAAAAATATGAGAGATTCAATGAGGGTAGGAATTGCAGGTTGTGACAACAGGTTGAATTTGTTGGCCTAGGGCTAGTGAGGAATTAACACTGAGGTTGCAAACCTGAGTGGGTGGAAGGTTGGTGGAGGCTTTCAAAGTAAATAGGAAAGTTGGGAAGAAGAGGATTTGAACTCAAGTCCCCTGACTCCAGGGTCAGCATTCTTTGCTCTCTATCACATTGCTTTGCTTAGAAAAATCTTTCCTTCTGAGTAGCCTGTAAGGTAGGTAGTGTAAGTGTTTACTATCCTCATTTTACAGATAAGGAAACTGAAGTTTCCTTAGTTAAGTGATTCCCCCTTGGTAATACAGCTGGTAAGTTGCAGAGCTAGGAATCGGACCCAGGCCTTCTGATTCCAAGCCTGGTGTCATTTACTATCCTCGAGATATGTGCTATTACTATAAACTTTCATCCCCAGGTTGAATCAATTCATCTGTCAATAAAGGAGAATTTATTGAGTACCTACTAATTGTCTAGTTCATTGTTTGCCCTATGGCAAAATTAGTGAATTATAAGATAATGGTACTTGCTTCAGAAGAGTTTATTCTCCAGGAATGAAGAAGGAAAAGAAACAAGCATTTATTAATAACAGCTAAAATTTATATAGTGCTCTCTTTGTGCCAAGCACTTTGTGCTAAGTGATTTACAATTATTATCTCATTTACTCCTCACAACAACCCTGGGGAGTAGGTACTATTATTTTCTCCATTTTACAGATTGAGGAAACTGAGGCAAAGAGAAGTTACATGACTTGCTCAGGATCATGAAGCTAGTAAATGGCTGAGGCTGGTTTTGAATTCAGGTCTTCCTGACTCCAGGTCCAGCCCTCTATGCCCTATGAGGCCACCTAGCTGCTTAAATGTATTGTGTTTACTCTATGCCAGGCATTGTGCTAAACCCTGAAGACAGGAATAAAAGCAAAAACAAAGTCAGTCTGTCTTAAATCCCCTAGCTTACATTCTCGTGGGGAAAGGCAATACTCCAAGGAAACTGAATCTTGGGGATGGGGGATGGAGAGTGGGGGGGCAGAAGGGAGGAAAAGGTACCAAGGCATTACTCTGAAGTCTGTAAAGTCAAGGACAAGGGCAAGAAGAGACAAGGTTAATATCAGAATTATCAGCACTATCAGGAGAGACATAATGGATGGAATGAGGGAGGTGATAGGCTTCTTATGTTGCTCTCTGCTCAGACCACATTGGGAATTTTGTTTTTAGCACCAAGTGCCCTGTTTTAAGGATATGAATAAGCTAAAGATTATACAGAGGGGAATGATCACTGATGGTGGAAGACCTTGCCATTGATGAGCATGCCATAAGATCCGTTAATTAAAGGAATAGGGAGTATTTACCATGGAGAAGAAGCTTAAGGAACACAAGGTACCTGTGTTTTCATATGGAAGAGGGAATAAGCTTGGTCTGGAAGTGGGAGAGAAGCAGATTTGACTCAGGAAGGAAAATCTTCCTATTAGAACTTTTCAAAGGCAAAGTGAGCTGCCTAAGAGGGTAGTAGGTCCCATGTCTCTAGAGCAGCGGTTCTCTTTCACAGGGGTCACAGGGGTCGCCTAAGACCATCTGAAAACACATATTTCCGATAGTGTTAGGAACCAGGACAACGATGGTCTCAGGAACTGAGACACCGGTCCTCTATCCATCTCCAGGTGGTCTGACCACATGCAGATACGCCCACATACGCGGCATTAGGAAGGTTGAGAACCACTGTTCTAGAGGTCTTCAAAAGAAGAGGAGTAGGGGCAGCGAGGTGCTGTGGTGGATAGAGCACCAGCTCTTGAGTCAATGAGTTCAAATCTAGCCTCAAACACTTTCTACTAAGTGACACTGAGCAAGTTACTTAACCCTGATTGCCTCAAAAAAAGAGGAAGAAAGAAAAAGAAGTATTGAAAAAAGTGCTGGCTTTTCAACCTAAGTTTCTAATCATGACTGCCATTTTGTTTCTTTTGTGACCTTGGGTAAGTGACAACCTCTCTGAATATCAGGTGCCTCATTTACATTATATATGTAAACATATATATATATGTGTAGACAAACTATTGTATAATATTTTATGTATTATGTTATAAATTGTTATATATATATATATGAATATATAAATTCTATTTTATTTTCCATTCTGAATTTTCTCCCCCGCCCACTGAGAAGGAAAAACAGAACCTATTACAAATATGTATAGTTGTGCCAAACAAACTCCCACAATCTGCAGTTGGAATCAGTTTTCTCTATCTGGAGGTGGATAGCATGTTTCATCGTGAGACTTGGCATTATGGTTGGTCATTGTTTTGATCAGTTACTAAATCTTTGAAATCTGATTATATTTACAGAATTGCTACTATCGTATAAGTTGTTCTCCTGGTTTTGCCACTTCCCTTTGTGTCAGTTCATTAAAGTCTTCCCAAGTCTCTGGTCTCTGAAACCATCACTTTCTTATAGCACAATAGTATTCCATCACATTCACATAGCACAGCATGTTCAGCCATTCCCTAACTGATGAGTATCCCCTCGGTTTTCAATGCTTTGCCACCATAGCAGGAACTAAATATTTTTGCCACTTTCTTTAATCTCTTTGGTGTATAGACCCTGGTAGCAATATCACTGGATCAAAGGGTACACACAGTTTAATAGCTTTTTGGGCATAACTCCAAATTGCTTTCCAGAATGGTTGAACTTGTTCACAGCTTTATCAACAGTGCATTTAGTGTATCTGTTTTCCTACTGATTCTCCAGCGTTTGTCATTTTTCTTCGCTGTCATCTTAACCACTTTTATGGGTATGAGGTGGTACCTCAGAGTTGTTTTAATTTGCATTTCTCAAATTATTATTGATTTAGAGCATTTTTATGCAGATATTGATAGCTTGAATTTCTTCCTCTGAAAACTGCCTATTAATATCCTTTAGCCATTTATCAATTGAAGAATGGCTCTTATTCTTATAAATTAGACCGAGTTCCCTATATATTTTAGAAATAAGATCTTTATCAGAGAAACTTGCTATAAAAATCTTCTTTCCTGAGTTTCCTGCTTTTCATCTAGTTTTAGGTGCATTGATTTTATTTGTGCAAAAACTTTTAATTTTTTTGCAGTGAAAGTCATTCATTTTTACTCCTATAAACCTCTCTGTCTTTTGTTTGGCCTTAAAGTATTCCCCATTCAGAGATCTGACAGGTAGTTTCTTCTATGCTCCATTAATTTACTTATGATGTCATCTTTTATGTCTAAATCATGTACTAATTTCCAGCTTATCTTGGTATATGGTGTGAGATGTGGGTTTGTGCCTAGTTTCTGCCAGACTACTTTCTAGCTTTCCACAGTAATTTTTGTCAAATAGTGAGTTCTTGTTGCACTAGCTGGGATCTTTGGGTTTATCAAGCCCTAGGTTACCGTGCTCATTTGTTTCCCTATATTGTGTTTCTTATCTGTTCCATTGACCTCTATTCTATTTCTTATCTTGAACCGAATTGTTTTTGGTGGTAATGGTTTTGAGATCTGGTTCTGCTAGGTCATCTGTCGCCTGACCACTTTCCACCTACCCCTGCTGATCTTCCCAACACACACACTCACACACACACTCACACATACACATTCTTGCATTTTCAGGATTGACCACTACTGAGTATCAAATTGTTGATCATGAAACCATGGGCTGTCAGTGCTACTGGACAACCTGGACATTGTCTAATTTAAGCATCTCATTTTATGGTTACAGAAACTGAGGCCCTGCCCTGCTCTCAGTCTCACAGGTAGCAGAATCAAGATTAGAACTCAGGTTCCCTGATTCCCCATTTTCGTGTTCTTTCTAATAATTCTACTATTATTGCTGTTTAACCAGTTACATTTAGCATCATGTATGTGCCTGTAACAGGAGCAGTCATTAATTATCATGACACCTTTTGCTGTCTCATATTGGGTCACTTAATAGTTACAATTCAGAGATGTTTCAAGAAAAATACAGACATTCATAATCAGATGCATAACTGGCAATACTCCGTACTTGAAACTCTTCTTTCTGACAGAATAAAAACACTTTTCAATTGCTAGTATAGGAGGTTTGAATTAAAAGGGAATTTACACTGGAAAATAATGCATGCTTAAGTGCTGCAGTTCTCAATCTGTGGGTTATGTTCAATTTAAATACATCCTGCATATCAGATATTTACATTACTATTCATAACAGTAGCAAAATTACAGTTATGAAGTAGCAACAAAAATAATTTTGTGGTTGGAGGTCACCACAACATGAGGAACTGTATTAAAGGGTCATGGCATTAGGAAGGTTGAGAACCACTGGCATAGAGTCTCACCATTAGAATGTAAGCTCATCAAAGGCAGGGACCATATTTTTGCCTTTCTTTTTATCCTCAGTATTCTAGCACAGTACCTGGCATTTAATACGTGCTTTTTGACTCACTGACTGACATGAACTATTGATTTATCCTTTTGTGAGTAGCAGGTGGTTCAGCTTTCAAGTCTATAACCAAACTGATAATGAAGTTATAGCCAGAATAATTTCTGTGTACAGAGGGAGAGAAATTCCTAAGGCCCTCTTCTTATCTTTGGTTCTCTGCTATGGTATTGCTGGAGAGAGAAAGGTCATGATGCCGAGTGGTCATCGGGTAAATTCACTAAACTGTTCATTGGACTCATTTAGCAAGTGTGGTGCCTATGCACAGGTGGGCTTGTGGAGGTGTTTTGATGAGTTTTCCTACAATGTGAGTTCAGATCCTGGCCTCAGATACTTACTAGCTGTATGACCCTGGGTAAGTCACTTAAACTCTTGCAACCTCAGTTTTCCAATCTATAAAATGGGGATATTAACAGCACTTAAAGAGTTGTTTTGAGGATCAAATGAGATAATATAGCTGCAGTACTTTACAAACCTTTAAGTGCTATATAAATGTTAGCTCTTAGGTCAACTACTGTGTTAGACCTGAAAGGGACCATAAAGGCCATTTGGTCCAACCCTCCTATTTACAGGCAAGGAAACTGAGGCCAAGAGAGTTAAATCAACTTACCCCAGATCCCTGAGCCTTGGACAACCCATATTTAACTAAACCCTAAACCTTTTATGCCATTTGATTTGGGTGGTAGAAATTCTATACAAGAGGATATGTGGTAAAGATTAGAACCCAGGGTTCTCTCTTGGCTTCTGTCTCTGCAGGTGCTGGTAGTATTAATTTGGTGCTTAATGACCAAAGGACCAGTTTGGGGGAAGAACTGGGATTTGGGGCCCAGAGTTTAGAAATGAACTGTAGCTAGGAAAAGGAGCTATGACTCTGGCAATTTTTTTTTTTTAATCTGGGAAAGGACAGGCAAAATTATATGGGAACTTTCTCCTGGGTTGTTGAAATCGACCATCTCCAGATTGCTGAGACCAGGTAGATTTCTTTCCACATGGGCTGAAAACAGTTCTGAAAAGTTTAGCCCTTAGTCTCTGATTTTTAGAACCCAAATCATTTGATCTATTAGCCAAACAACAAATATTTATAGGTTCTAAATACAAAATACCTGTATACTCAGGTAGTGAATTTTTTACCCCCCTACCAGCTCCCTTCTTCAGAACTTTCAGTTGAGTACAAAACTCCACAGACTATTCTGAAAAAATTCATTTGCGTAAAGACAGCCCAAAAATTTGTTATGAATCAAAGCCCAAACATATTCCCACAAAAAAATTTAGAAAATTTAGTAAATACTATAATCCTCCATGGAATAGTTTAAAAGCATAAGTGTCTTATTTATATGTGAAGTTAAAAGATGTGTTGAGAGTCCTACCTACTCATAAGGTTATGAGGTCACTAGAGACAATATGTTGAATATACCATCTTTTTCTCCAAATGTTTTGAAAATCAAAGCTCCGTTGCCTTCTGGCATTCCACCTTTTCACAATGCAGCTGTGCTCACCCCAGAGACAAAAGAGATACTCCCATGGCATTACCATGTCCAGAGTCAGCAATTCCCTCATCTCTCTGAAGTTTATTAGTATGATAAACAACAATTCTTGATAATCTTTCTCATTTGAGAGTGGCTTTAATCCAAGTCATGCTGCCGCTGGTACACACTAAGATCTTGGGAGCCTCTATGATTTCCAGGGACTTTTTCCTGGAAAGAGTTTGTACTTCATAGAGCTCAACTCTGAAACATAATGAATAATTACTTAAGTCAGTGGAAAATGGGAATGTGTACTGAGTGAGGTATCTTATTCTGACTGTTGGGCTGTTAGTGATGCATATAAGCCACGCGGACCTGAAAGGGCTCATAAAAGGAGTTGGTGGTTATCTACGCAGTGTTTGCAGAGGCCTGGCAAAAGACACTTTTGTTTAAAAAGAGAAAAAAACCTTACCTATCCACTTTCTGATTTATTTCTTACTTGACATCTATCATGTATCAATCCAAAGAAACCTCTTTTTCAGGCTAAACTTGCCAATTTCCTTTATCTTCCTTCATCTGACAGTGTTTCCAGATCCCTTGCTCACCTGTGACACATGATGCAGCTTGTCAATGACCTTTTGAAATGTGGGGCCAAGAACTGAAAATAATACTCCAGATTCTATCTGACCAACCCAGAATAGAGTGGGATGATGACCTGCTTTATTCCAAAAGCAAGTTTCTGTTAATACAGCCTGAGTATTTGGTCTAGCTTTATTAGCAGCCACATCTCTCTCTCTTTTTTTGGTTTTTTTGTTTTTTTTGGAGGGAGGGTTGGCAGAGCAATTGGGATTAAGTGACTTGCCCAAGTCACGGGGCTAACAAGTGTTAAGTGTCTGAGGCTGGATTTGAACTCAGGTTCTCCCAGTGTCAGAGTTAGTGCTCCATTCACTGTGTCCTCCTCCCTTTCTCTTTTGTGCGTGTGTGTGTATGTATGTATATATGTATATATATATATATACAATTTTAAATGTAGGAATTTCTGTCTAGCCTTGTCAAAGTTTATCTTGTTGGTTCTTACCTTATTCTAGCCTCATAGGATAATTTTGGATCCTGAATCTATTATCTATTGTCTTATCTCTCCTTCCTTTCTTTGAGTCATTCACATATCTTTTTAGTAAATTAAATTTTATCTTTATTTTCAGGTCATCCACATATCTGACGAAGTGCCTTTTGTGCCTTTATATGAATTATTTGAAATATGTAGGATAAAGTAGGATCAATGATAAAGCTCTGTGGCAATATCACTAGAGACTGCTTTCCTTGAATAATCCCCCTTTCTACATAGTTGTTCAGAGATCCATGTGTGCGTCTGAATGCCATCATCCAAACCACATATCTTTCTATCTTATCCACAAGGATATCAGGATAAACAGGGCAAAGATCCAGGTCACAGTAAGACCCCTGGCGCAATATGGCAAAAGTGGTTCAACTAATCGTATTCAGCATGTGTTTCCGGATGATTCTATCAATTATCCAAGTAGTTGTTAAGATGATGACTCAGCAGAATAATCTGATATGCAGCCAGGCTCCCTATTCGTTTAATGAAGACTGAAGAGAACTTTCTCTCCGCTTCCAAGGACATCCACTCATTTCTGAAATCATTTTCCATGTATGGCATCAAATTCACAATGTTCACTTACCAAAAACCAGTTACTCATTCACATCTAGAAATGATCCTTGGAAAGACCAGTCATCAGCATACACATACAATTTCCCCTAAATTATTCTCCTCTTCCTAACTTCCCTGTTACTGTCGTTACATCATCCTCCCAGTCACCCAGGCTCAAAACCTACATGTCACCCTCTACCTCTCACTCTCTTTTACTCTCACCCTGCACCCCTATTCAGTCATTTCTCAAGTCTTACCATTATTACCTTTATAATATCTCTCAGATGTTCCTTTCCCCACTCTTCTTTCTTCCGACACTACCACCAGCCTAAGATACCTCCATTACCCCACACTTGGGTTATGACAGTATTAGTCTCCTTGCCTCAAGTCTCCCTCCTTAACCAGATAGCTTTCTACTGTTCTAGTCTTCTTACAACTTATTCCCTGACCTGAACTCTGTAATCCAGGGACACTAAGCTCCTTCCTATTCTTTCTACAACACATGCCCATCTCTCAATTCCAAGCATTTTTACTAACTGTCTGTGCCTGGAATTTCTCCCTCCTCATTTCTACTTCCTGACTTCCCTGGATACCTTCTGTCATTTGTCAGTTTTCCCCCTCATTCATGTCTGACTCCTTATGGCCCTATTTGGGGTGTCCTTGGCAAAGGTACTGATGTGGTTTGCCATTTCCTTCATTTGACAGATGAGAAAACTGAGGCAAACTCAGTTTTAAGTGACTTGCCCAGGGTCACACAGTTAGGAAGTGTCTGAGGCTGGATTTGAACTCAGGTCTTCCTGATTCCAGGCTTGCTAGTCTATCCATTGCATCGCTTAACTGCCATAGATGCCTTCAAGTCCCAACTGAATTTCCACTTCCTGCAATAAACCTTTCCCAGGTCTCTTTAACCTAAGTGCCTTCCTTGTAAGCTCATCTCCAAATACACAAAGGATTTGAGAATATTAGGATTATAAGGACATTTAGAAACCATCTGATCCAACCTTCACTTACTCATGAGAAACCTGATGACCAGAGAAAAGGTACTTGCCTGAGGTCATACAGCAGTTTATTAGCAAGATATGACTAGAATTCAGCTCTCCTGATTAGTACTCTTTCTACTATACCACACAGAGAGCAGCTGAGAAGTTAGATAACAGTACATATTACATGCTAATCTTTGTGGTACAGATGATGTGTCATAGGAATTCAGGGAGGGGCAGATCGATCAGTGTGGGGCAGAATACTACAAATGACTTTGTGAATGCAATAATAAACCTATGGAGGAGGAAAAAAAAACAATCTTGTAACCTGTGTGTTTAATATCCATCAAATTAACTCTCCTCTTCTCAACCCCTCCCATCTCATTTCACAGAATTGCAGACCCTCAGAATTGTTCCCATCTACTACACCCCATCCCTGAACATGAATCTCCTCTACGCCATCCTTATTGGTTTAAAAGTCATCATCCAACTTTCAGATAAAGAACTCCAGTGACAGGAGACAACAGTCATGAGTCCGTTCCTATTTCAGAGCAGCTCTCATGGTTATGAAGTTTTTCTTCACATCAGGTTGAAGTCTGTCTCCCTCCAACTCCCAGCCCTTGGAACCAAACCAAATGCATCAAATCCCTTTTCCCCACGATAATTATTCTTATGTATTTCAGATATTTTAAGAGAGCTTTCATGTCTCCCCTAACTTCTCTAGGCTAAACAATTCTAGTTCCTTCACTAAATGCTGATGAGGCTTGATCTTCAGTGATCTTCTCACTGGTCATTTTACTGGATGCCCTCCAGTTTGTCAGTGTCTTTCCTAGAATGTGCACCTTGAATTGAACACAGAACTTCAGATAGAGTTTGACGGGGCATGGTACAATAGAACTATCTCCTCCCTTCATGTAGATAGCATGCTTGTGTTAATACAACCTTAGATCACGTAAACTTTTTGGGTTGCCACTTCACACTACTGAGCTGGGGGTTCCATATCTTATTCCATAATAATAATTATGGAATTCCATACAAATCATTGTTGATCTGTATCTTGTCCATCCCATCATTCCCCATCTTAGTGTTGTTGATCTTTATTTTTTTTTTTTTGCTTTTTGGAGGGGGGAAGGTAAGGCAATTGGGGTTAAGTGACTTGCCCAAGATCACACGGCTAGTTTTTGTGTTAAGTGTTTGAGGTCAGATTTGGACTCAGGTCCTCTTGACTCCAGGGCTGGTGCTCTATTCACTGCGCCACCTAGCTGCCCCTGTTGTTAATCTTTTTTTTTTTTTTAATCCAAATACCTGATTTCATCTTTATATAACTAGAGCCTGCTGCTGTTCCCTGTGGGAAAAATAGTAGGAATTTATAAAATATTTAATGAATAAACAAACCTCTTTACTTTGGTTGGTACCGCCCTTTGCTCAGAGTGTCCCATCTACCCTTTTCCACAAACATATGCCCCATAGTATTTCAGAACCCAGCTTAACTCTGACCATTCCTTTATTCAGCAGTTATTCATTCTTTCTCTTTTTGAGCAGATTATTATTATGTCTTTTGGTTTTTTATATCATGAAGTTACAAAATTTCCCCTACTATACTTTCCCACTTTGAGGGAACCATCTCATGAAACTAATTTTTTGAAAGAAAAAAAAGAGAAAAAAAATCAACACCACTGATTAATACATCCAGAAAGCTGAAAATATATGCATTGTATTAGCCTATGGACATTCCACATCTGCAGAGGGGTGGAAGGTGACTTCTCTTCTTTGGAGCCATTCTTTTTTTTTTTTATAATTTTTCAACATTTACTTTCAATTGCTTTGTGGCTGTTTATAACGCTATAGTCATTGTGTGTGTTGCTTTCTTAGCTCTCTTTATGTCAGTCTGCATCAGTGCATGTAAATTTTTCCATGCTTCTCTGTTTTCATCATATTTGTTGTTTCCTACAGTATGATAATATTCCTGTATGTTCATGTGCCACAATATCTATAGTGGTACCTTTTGTGACTGCAAAGTATTATAAACAAAATAATCATGTACTTTATCATTATGCACTTGATAAAATGCTTTTTCATGGTGTGTGTGTGTGTGTGTGTTCATTCATTCATTATTCATTCTCTTTTTCAAGCAAACCATAAATTTCTTAAGGGCAGAGATTGTCTTTTCTATCATGTTTCCTCTCCCCCATAATTTTAACCCATTGTGTCTAGTACAGGGTTTTAGAGATCCATAAATGTCTTCTGGATTCAAATTATAAACAAGATAAAGAAATGACATGGCCTTAACTGAGAGGGCCAATAATTTTCCCAAATGAGAAAGGTCTCTCAGCCTTCTGGGAGTTCTTTATAGGGTCATCAAGTTCTTATAAAGTAGGTAGACAACAGCATTTGAGCTTGATACAGTTTTTTTTAAAAAAGGTGCCGTTATGTATTCTTGAGTAGGGTAAGAAAAATGGTGTGATGACAGCTGTGTTTTTGGAAGATTAGCCTGGCAGCAGTGTGCAGGATGAATTGGAAGGTGGAAAGAATGGAGACAGTGAGGCCAGGTGGGGCTGTTATCATAACTTGGGTATGATGTGATGAGACCTAGAGACTTAAGAGACCAGAGTGGTGACAGAAAAGAAATAGGCATGTGGGTGGTTTGGATGAGGCAAGATTTGTGGAAAGGCAAAAAAGCATTAACTTTCACTCTGTAATTTCAGCAAGAATTTCTGAAGAAGAACTGATTAAAGTAATCCTTGAGGTAAACCT
Source organism: Pseudochirops corinnae (assembly GCA_028646515.1). Taxonomy (NCBI): domain Eukaryota; kingdom Metazoa; phylum Chordata; class Mammalia; order Diprotodontia; family Pseudocheiridae; genus Pseudochirops; species Pseudochirops corinnae. The sequence continues at coordinate 174,428,228 of CM053588.1, forward strand.
AAAGCAAGCAAGGATCTTACTTTAATGGACCTATGATCTCATCCATTCCAATCACATCCAACTCACAATAGGATGATTCTTATTTAAGTCTTCCTGTAAATCTCTGAGAGAGGATCTCTGCCTAAGGCACTGAAGCCAACTTCTGACCTTTCAATATATCACATATACCAGTGTAGTACTCAATCTGTCTTTCTGTTATCTCTCACCTTTAAAGCATTATGAATCCACACATCCCTTTCTGGTTACATGTGTCCTAGATCATGTTGTATTTAAGAAGGAATTTTGGGGTGACCTAATCTTCATTTCATAGAAAAAGAAAGACCCAGCTAGTCGCAGAATGGGACCTTGAACCTATCTTTCATGAATCCTATTCCAGGAGTACTCATCAAAAATGGGGGTACACCTGGGTCCCTTCAAAATGTTTATAAAATCTAGCCTTGGGTTGTTACAAGTATTCTGAAATTGCCTCTGATTGGGCCTTAGCACCTTGTCAACTACTAATACTGTTGACTTTACCAAGAATATAGTATAATGACTCTTTTTAAAATGATGTTTTATTTTTTCTTCAATTACACGTAAAAATAATTTTTAACATTCATTGGTTTTGTTTTTTAAGTTTTTAGTTCCAAATGCTATCCCTCTCCCCAGCCCCAGCCCCCTCCCTGAGATGGTAAGCAATCTGAGATAGTTTATAAATGTGTAATCATGTAAAACATTTCCATATTAATTATTTTGTGCAAGAAGACTTGAACAACAAAAAGGAAAGGAAGAAAGAAAGAGAGAGAGGGAGGGAGGGAGGAAGGAAGGAAGTGAAAGATAATAAGCTTCAGTCTGTATTCAGACAACATCAGTTCTTTCCCAGGAGGAAGATAGCATTTTTCATCATGAGTCCTTTGGGATTGTCTTGGATCATTGGATAAGATTAACAGAGTCATTCACAGTTCTTCATCTTACAATATTGCTGGTACTGTATACAATGTTCTGTTCTGTTCACTTCACTTTGTATCAGTTCATGTAGGTCTGCCCAGGTTTTTCTGAAATCCTATTTGTCATTTCTTATAGTACAGTAGTATTCCATTATTACAATCATATACCACAACTTATTTAGCCATTCCCCAATTGATGGGTATTCTCTCAATTTCCAATTCTTAGCCATGACAAAAAGAGTTGCTATAAATAGTATAATAACTCTTAAAAGACACCATGAAGTGCTGGCACCCTTAAGGAGTTGTATTTCATTAATCTCCACTCCAAAATCCAGAAATTCTGATAATTACTAAAGAAGCCACACTAAAGAAAATACTTGTAAAGCAAAAGGCCTTACAACCAAAGTTGTACTAGGAATGTTTGAATGGCTTGAGAGCAGACTTTCCTAGCTTTTTTTCTTAGCAGTGTTGGAGCTGCATGAAACCAATGGACAGATGAATCTTCTCTTCCTTAAAACTTTTTCTTGGACTTCACTCAAGTTGTTACATGTGATAGAAAACAATAGCTGTATTTATGAAACTTCTGGTTTACTCTGTAATACCAAATTTTATCAAAAATGTTATCAAATCTTCAAAGTGACTATTTAATGATCTGCTTTCTTGGGATGCAATTCAGCTAAGAAAGAATGGGCTTACAAGATCTGGGCAGTGCCTAGATTTCACACTAACACTTCATTATATTAGATAAGATGGCCTTCTATAAATAGAGATGCACTATCAGTCTCCAGAGACAGCCTGTTGGGGAAGACAGACCTGCTTGTTTTGCTGACAGTCAAAGCAAATGCCATTCTGCCACGTGTCCAAGGAATTATCCATAGGACAGCATATGGTGGCTTTCGATCTTTCCTGATCTTCCCTGATCTTTCCAGCACTGTTCATCACAGGCACACGATTGAAATATGGAGCAGCAGGAGGGAAATAGCTTTCTTTGGAGAGAGAAGTTATTCTGTGACTTTGGATTAATTTCAAGAAAACAGTGCTTTAAATTAATCTTAGGAGCCAACTGCCTAATCACAGATTTCCCCCCATTGATGTTTTTTCTTTCAGAATGGATTTTCGGGAGTGTTTAGTTTTGCTGTGGGTGCTTATTATCCAAGTTAATTACAACTTCTTCCTCATAACTATGGCACTTTAAGTGACATGCTTTGTGTTCATATCCTTCCTAGACTTTGGGGATTAGTTTGTTAAGCTCTTAAAATGCTAGTCTAAAAGGGACTGTCTTCATTTATGGAAACCTCAGGGAAAACTTCAGGAGGTGTGGCACTCATTTTTCTTTTTTTGTGCCTAACATTGCTATGTGTAAAGAGGCATTAGGATAGATAAAGTGCTGGGTCCCAGAAGAAATGCTGGGGTTCAAATCCCAGCCCTGATATTTATTAGTTATATAGCCTTGGCCAAATCACTTAATTCCTGAATGCCTCAAGCAGTTTCATAGGATTTATCTATTAGGAAATTAGCCTGGTGCTGTGGGAAGATTGCGAGGTGTCAGAGGACCTGGGTTCAAGTCCTGTGTGACCTTGGACAAGTCACTTGGGAGTCTTATTTTATTCATCTATAAAATAAAGAGTTTGGGGGGATAAGTACACAAATAAGCATGATTCAAGATAAGATTATACTAGAGCAGTGGCTCTCAACCTTCCTAATGCTGCGACCCTTTAATATGTGAACATATCTGCGTGTAGGTGGACCTGCCTGGAGACAGATAGAGGAGCGGTGTCTCAGTTCCTAAGACCTTCGGAAATATGTGTTTTCCAATGGTCTTAGGCGACCCCTGTGAAAGGGTCGTTCGATCCTCAAAGGGATTGAGAACCACTGTACTAGAGGTAAAGAAGAGAGCTAGATCTTCCTCTAACAAGAGTTGAGGTAGAAGAGATCACTTTTAGCTGGGGTATCTGTCTTGAATCATGCTTATTTGTGTACTTATCCTCCTAGACAGATTAGATTAGAAGATCCTTGAGGTCAAAGACCATACTGTTTTGTGTCCTTATTGCTTTGTGTACCTTCAACGCTTCAAGGATCTGTATTGTCACAGGTGTGATTATTCTTCCCACTGACACAGATCACAGCTTCTCTGTAGCTTATAAGAGACGCTTTTCATAAGTGATGCGCTTCATGTTGGCAAAATATCATCACTGTGGAGCCAAAATGGTGGCATGACTTATCAGATTAGCAAGGCTGGCCCTTGGATAGCAGATGTATTGTCTGCTCCCAGGAGTAGTCTTTGTGTTGAGAAGAACCTGTCAGAGCTTGCATTCTTGCAGCATATCCATAGAGAACCCATGACATCCTGAGTCATTGAAGTAACATTTTAGTGGAAACCTTAAACACAAATGTTATTTGAATTGAATTGTTAGGGAAAAGATTCCTGGTGTAGTTTAAATATGTGATGGGCCTTAAAGGTTAAGTAAAATTTGGATAAATGGAGAAAAGGGCGAAGTAGTTGGTGAGGAACAACATTTTTCGTGGCAAGTTATAGGAATACTTTCCCCTAAAAGTACAGACAACCTCCCATCCCCTCAATTAGCAAATGAGAAAACCAAGGGCCTGATACAGTGAGGTGAATTGAATTAGGTCATATAGCATAATTAAGACTTGACCCCAAGACTTCTTCTTACTGATATTCATTTATATACTGCCTTACATAACTTAAGAAAATTTCCATTTTCAGTTATGCCTATCATGATGTACCAATCCATCAATAAACAGATATTTGTTGGGCATCTCTTATATACCAAGCCATGTGCCAGACCCTATGGGAATACAACAAAAACCCAAGACATGGTCATTGGGCTCAAGTAACTCCCAGGGTAATCGGGGAAAGAAGACAAACATACAACACAATAATATAATTAAATGAAAGCTGTGCTAAAGAATCTAAATGCTATAGAAGTCAAGGGGCAATGTGTTCTTTACTAATTGGAGAAGGCGTCTTCGAAGGGTTGATATTAGGAAAGACATTGAAAAGTTGAAGATTATCCAGTGGAAAATCACCAAGTTGGTTGAAGGACTCCAAGGCCATGCCAAAGGAAGAACAATTGAAGGAATGACAAGAAGAGAAGCCTTAGTGAGTACATATCTGTCTTCAAGTATTTGAAGGGTTGTTATTTAGAAACAAAGTTAGTCTTGTTCTTCCTGGCCCCAGAGGGCAGAAGTAGGGACCATAGATGGAAATTGCTCATAGGTACATTTAAACTTGATCAAGGTAAGGAAAAACTAACTAGAGCTGCACAAATGTGAAATGTGCTGGAGGGGATAGGTTTCCTTTTGTTGAAGATCTTCAAGTAGAAAGTGAATGAACTCTTGCTGGACATGTTGTAGCAGGAATTCTTATTTGGGTGTGGGTCATGCTGTATATTCTCTTAGATTCCTTTCAAGTTCTATGATTCTATGGTACTATGGCCTGCATCTAAATGACTACTGATGTCATCATAATGTCAAAGTACTTGGAAAAAAGTGAAAAATAGAGACAGTTGGATATTTGGCATAGTTTTTCACCTACCTCCTAATTTCTAAATCACATTCCACAATTGGCCTTCACTGAAATGTTTAAACAAGTGATTTTTATAAAACTGCATACCAGTTTTGCAAATAAGGGCCATGGCCTTTATATGGGAGACAGAGAGAAAGTTAATCATTCTAACTAAATGTAACAAGAAAGCATTGAACTTAGAATCGGAAGACTTGGTTCTAGGTTTCATCTGTAAGATGAAGGGGTGGGACCTCTAAGGCCCCTTTCAGTTCTCTTGTCTGTGGTTCAATAAATTACTACATTTTTGTTCAGTGAGTTTCAAACATTAGCTGAATTAGATCACTTTGAAAAATAGATGTGTGTGTGGATACAACCAGAATATAGGCCTTCCCTGAAAAAAAATTTCTGCAGACACAAATGATCTTTTGACAAAATCTTCGATGAACATCTCTGATTTCTAACTAGATATACCCAGAGATGGGTATTCTCCAAAAGGGTAACTGTATTGACCATTTTATGTTGCTGTAGGTGTCCTAGTTATGTCTAGCTATGTCCTAGGAATTTGGAGAAAATCCAAGACTTAACTATATTGAAAGTTTCTGGTTTTGCATTTACAAATCCATTCCTTCTAGTCATTAAACCTTTGAAGGAGAAAGAGAGAGAGAGAGAGAGAGAGAGAGAGAGAGAGAGAGAGAGAGAGAGCTATTAAAAAAGCAATACTTAAAAGTCTTTTTTCCTCCAGGCTACTGACTCCTGGTTGTGAATGTGGCTATGTCCTTAGACATTGATGGAAACTTTAATGGCTCTCAACTTTTCTACCTTGGCAGCACCAAGACAATTATGTTTATACTTCGTGTTCCAAACCAGTCTGTGCTATGCAAAGCTCAGGGGTGACATTACTGACTTGCTTTGATTAAGGAATGTTTTACTATTAGATATTGTGTCAGACAAGAGTGGATATAACTAGACTTTTGTGTGTTGCTTCATAATGATCCCTCTTACTTTTGACATGTTTGTTATTGAATCTTTTCAGTCATGTCCAACTTAAACATTTCTCTTTTTGAGTCATTTTGAAAATGTGATACCAAAAAAAAAAATCCCCTTCCCCCCTACCCTTCTCTGAACAACTTACAACATTACAGCTGTCGATGCCAGATCATCCTGGATTATTTTGGAAAATTGATTCTAAAAGACATATGGGTCAATTTGTTGAGTTTAGTTCACTCTTTTCATACATCTGTAACATTGCATTGCGTTGCATAGGGTGGGAATCTATGTGTAGTCTGGGTATTGTCATTGAGGGGATACTCTCTATTCCCCATTCCTACTCCGTCTGAACTCCCTTTCCCTGTTTATCCAATCTGCCTCTTTGTTCTCCCCCTTCCTCTCTCCTTCTCTAGAGCCCATCAGAATAGCAATGCAGCTAGGACAACCTTCCTTCCTCCCTTGACCCCTTACCAGCCCATCCCCCTTAGTCATTTTCCAGGGAATCAATTTTCCTAGAAAAATGGCTTAGCTACTGCTAGTGCAGGCGCAGCAGCCCCTGCCTCCTCAGGAACCACAGCCAGTAAAGACCTCAAAAAGAAAATTATTGCCCTCAAAGTCATTGGCTCTTTCAAATGGTTCAATATCAGAAATAGATGTTTCATCAATCAAAATATATTTAAAGATGATTTCTGTCTTTGCTGCTGCACCCTAAGGATCCCTTTCCATCGGACTCAGAGCTGAAACCTCCTAATTATGTTGATCCTTTATTAGGATGTGTTCTCTTTGACCAAAGGGACTGTCTTGATTTTCTGTTTGTGCTAATTGCAGTGCTTTACATAAAGTAAATGCCTAATAAATGCTTTTTCATTCTTTCATTCTCCCTGTCCCCAATTCTTCAGGTCAACAGAGACTTGAATTTAGTTTCATAAATCTGGTTTCATGGGCAAGTCAAACCTCTCTAGTCCTCAGTTTCTTCATATGTAAAAGGGGTTCATAATACCAATAGTACTTACATCACTGTAATATTGTGACAATCAAGTGAGATAATATGTAACTTTTTCTTCCACCTCTTCCTCCTTCTGATGATGATACATATATAAGAAAAATCTAGGATTACTTCAGAATGGGGGTATCTCCAACATGAGAACTCTGTATTTGTTTACAAAATATAAGCATTCCATACCAAGAGTAGAATGTAAGTTTTCTGAGGGCAGGGATTATTTTGTTTTTGTTTTTGTATCACCAGAACCTAGCTTGGTACCTTAGATATAAATGCTTTATGGTATTGAATTGATTTTTTTTAATGAATCCATCTTGCCCTTGTTCCTTTTTATTCTAAATGTTCAATAAGTTAAGTCAATGTTGCCTGTCTTAAATGATCACTGAATTAATTGGTACTAAATTGATAATCTCTTGCCATGTTCATAACAGGACAAACTCAAAGTATTTTTTAAGTGTTTCTTAGAAATATTGGACCAGATCAGTCTGGGTCAAACGGTGAATCCCAAAAGCTATTAAAGAAGAATAATTATAGTGCCTATTCAATCTCAAACTTCCCTTTACTGATGACTTTGTCATATAATCTCAAAACTGGAAGAGACTTTAGAGATTATCTAGTCCAGTCCCTATTTCAAACACAAATCCCTTCTATCACATCCCCCCAGGTAGGCATCTAGTCTATGCTAGAGCATTCACAGAGAAAGGGAGCCTACTACTTTCTGTGGAAGCACATTTCACTTTTAGAAGCTCTTTGTATTGAAGGAAAATTTGACTCCCTGTAGCTTCTACCCCTTAGTTTTAGTCTACTCTTGGAGCTAAAAAGAATAAGCCTAGTCTCCTTTTCCATGTGATAGCTCTTCAAATATCCAAACATAATTTTTATATTCTTAAATATTTACTTCTCTCAGCTTTTATATCCCCCGTGTTATTTGTCGGAGAGCTGGGTCCACCACAGGGCCAAAGTGCATGTTTATTGATTGATGGATTCTTTCCCTCTCTCAAATAAGGCCCATTGCCTTAAAAGCCAAGTGCCATTGGATTTAGAGGCAAAGGGGACCAAAGAGGACATCTAGTCCAAACCCCTCATTTTATAATAAGGAACTTGAAGTCTAGAGAAGAGAAATGATTTGCCTCAGGTCACACAAGTCACTAATACATGGCTGAGACAGAGATAAACTTGAGTCTCTTGACTTCTTTCCATAGCTCCATGTGGCATCCTGGCCCCCTTTGTTTTGGGATGATTGTTGCCATTAGCTTGGCCCTCTTGTGTGGGTCGTATAAGAATTGTGAAGATCAAAGTGCATACTCTTAACATTTTACACAGACCATTAGTATCAGCATATTAAGGATATTAATTGGGTTTCTCTTCATAGATTATTAACCAAATAAAGCTCAATTGGTTTGAAAGGCCATTAGCTTTGCTTTCAGCATGACGAATAAGCAGTGGTGCATTGACTCTGCTGATTTTAAATTTGTTTCCACTCCAGATTTCACGTGTTGCTTCACTCTGGCTGTCAGAACTGATTACCAAGACTCTTTTTCTCTTCAGAAGAAGGGAAGGATGGATCTTCTTTCTAAAGTCATAATTTGAAAGAGGATTTCCTCGCATTGTTAGAATTTTTAAAATCTAACTTAAATGGATCACCACTTCTATTTCTTTTAAAAGAGCCCTATTTGCTAGTTTGTTAATTGCTTGTATCAGGAAGCTCCCTAATTAATTAAAACTTGGGTACTATGCAGAGGAATTAATGGTGAGAAATGTCAGCAGGGTCTCCTCATGGTGTTAGGGGCACTTGTAGTAATTATATGCTATCTTATGTTATTCACTAATGTTTTCATGTACATTAGTCACAGGCCCCCAACTACATTCTGTGTCTTCCACTTCCCTTATCTCTAAAAAGGCCTACCTACCGCAGAACCTCAAAAATACTCAAAAATCCTCCATTAGGAGTCAAGAGCCCTAGGCTTTCTAGTTTCTCATCCATCATTCTTATGAGGGATGTCATTTATGGTAGGTATATTTTAGTGAACACTGAACATATTTGTTAGAGAATTTGAGTTTGAATCCTGACCCTGTGCTCTTTGATATCTGTGTGACCTTGGATAATCATTCAGCTTCCTAACACCTCCATTTTCTCAGGTATAAAATGAGGGGATTAAACTAGATGGTCTTTTTTTTTTTTTTTTTGCTTTTTGGAGGACAATTGGGGTTAAGTGACTTGCCCAAGATCACACAGCTAGTTTTTGTGTTAAGTGTCTGAGGCAGGATTTGAACTCATATCCTACTGATTCCAGGGCAGGTGCTCTATTCACTGCGCCACCTAGCTGCCCAGTTAGATTGTCTTTTTTAGGTCCTTTCCAGCATTAAGTTCTCATGACCTTTGGTCAGGACTTTTCAAATGTTTTTGTATGTACATTATCTTACTTGAGTTTCACAATAACCCTGTGAGATAGAGGCTATTACAATCCTTATTTTATAGAGGAGGAAGCCCATAGACCCACAGAAGGAAAGGGGCATACCTGAGAACACACAAGAAGTCAGTAGAACAGCTAGGATTTAAATTCAAATCTCTGACACCAAATATAGTGCTTTTTTCCAGTACACTAAATACATGAAAAGACTTTGAAAACTGTCAGACCCTGTACAGATTTCAAATTGGTTTTGTTATAAAAGTGTTAAGTGTCTGAAAAGACCAGCTAGGAAAAGAGACATTTTAGCTGTTTTAAGTATATAGTTTTTGTGCAGTCCCTGAGAAGTCTTACACTTTCCCTTCATATTGTGGAACCAGATTAAACCACCACCAACAACATTAAAAAGGTATTTGTTTTCTGCAAACTTTACAACCCTAGGCCTCATTTATGTCAAAACATATGGGATTGGGGGAGGGCATGTCCCTCAAAGCTGACCTGGTAAACCCCCCTTTATTTTGACCTAAGGAGTCTCATTGCCATCAGCACATTTGTTGAGCAAGTACAGATGTTTAGAAACACTGTCTCTACACATATCATTGGTCTGGTTTATTCAGAATTCTTCACATTCCAAGTTGGATGTGGTGAACAAGAAAATATACTGGCCTGGATTTTTTATTGATTTCACACTTAACCTGTGGGTTAGGGGGTATTTAAGCAGAGTGGGCTGTTCTATGACAGAGAACATTTCTTTGAACAGGTAGTTCAAGCCTCTGTAGTCCAAGAACATCTACTTTGTGAAAACCACTGGGTTAGACAATGGTTGATTTTGTGTTTTCAGTTGATTTAATGTTAGATCCAGGTCAATGGCATTGCTGATATGATTGATTGGGCCACCACCATGTATATAATTGATGAGTAGCCTGTGTATAACTCACCATGAGAAAGAGAAAGGTGTTTGTGCATCTGATTCTTTGAATGAGAAATAAAATTTGCCATCTACTTTAAAAAATGGCTCAAATGAAAGATTATTTCTATGCATCTGAATGGGAAATATTTCTATGCTTTGAATGGAAAATAAAACAAATGAGAAATTAAATTTACCACCTACCGTAAGAATGGCTTAAATGAAAGGTAATTTTGGAATGTATTGATTTTTGCTGATCGCATTAAAAAGTGTAGCCATTCTTTAGGGACCAGCTAAAAATCTCACCTCCAAAAAATTTTCCTTTCACTAATTCATTCATTTAACAGGTCTTTCCTGAGCAGTTATCATGCGTCTAATATACCTATGAAGTAGATCATTTTTATCCTCAAGGGGTCAGGGTTAATAAGGAGGCAAGAAATATACATACAAAACAGAACAATATCAAGGCAGTAATGAGTGTTATTTGATTGACATAAATAATCAGAATTTAACAATTTAGAAGTCAGAGAAGGCTTCATGGAGGAAGTAGCATTTGACCTAGATCTTGAAATATGGACAGGATTTGCAAATAGTTGGATGGATGGATAGACAGATAAATAGATTGGTAGATAGGTAGGTAGGTAGGTAGGTAGAGTATTAAGTGCTTGCACTGTCCTAAGACCTGAAAGTACAAATAAAAACAGGCAAGATAGTCCTCATTCATCAGGAACTTACATTCTAATGAAAAAAGACAGCATCTAAAGGAGAGCTGGAAATGTGATTTGACTAGAATTGCTGTGGAGGTCTGGAACTGAGCAAGATAAGGCCAAAACTAGTCTTTCAAAGCCCAGGATGAGTCTAGGAGGAGAGTTCAATTTTCTGATGAGGACTGAGTGACAATGTTGGCTCACGTGGAGTTGACTAGAGTTCATATGGTTGGAGATGCCCAGGAAGTACTAAGGCAATTCAGTGAACAGAGATCTTGAAATACAAATGTACAGTGTGTTACAGGGACAGTATAGAAACAGAGGGTTTGATTTAATTCAACAAACTTAATAAACACTTACTATATGCTAAGCATTAGTCCCTGTCCTCCTGATGTAAGGAGCTTACATTGAACTGGGAAGAAATAACATGTATCCAGGTAAGTCTAAAATACATATACAGTAAATACAAAATATTTTCATGGTGGGATGGATGAGATGCGCTATTAGAAACTAGGGGGATTGGAAAGGTTTCCCATGGGAAATGGCACATGGATAAAATCCTTGAATGGAACTAGGGCTTTCAAAAGGTGAAAGTGAAGAAGAAAATTTTCCATACCTGTTGGAAAAGTAAAATAATAAAGTGAGATTGTAGAGTGGGAGGTTCTTGTCCAGATGTCTATGGACTCTTATTTTTTATAATTATATATCAATATAATTGGTTTCCTTGGTAATCCCGTGTTTTTTATTTTATGCATTTAAAAATATTCTAAGAAGGGATCTGTGACACACACAAAAAGATTAAGAGCCCCTGTGAGAGTCTTCTCTGAATTCCTATAGCATTCAGTATTTCTGCAGTTCATTCTGTTACTTATTTGCCACCCTTATATTTTGAATTTTCTAAATGTATGTCCTTTTATATAGACTGTAAACATCTTGAGGGGAAGGGCTATACTTTCTGGTGTTCTTGTATTGTTCCCTCAGCACAAAACTAGGCACTAAAGAGTTTAAAGAGAAAAATTCTTGTGATCGCCAGCAAATTTGTAGAGGTCAAATGAGTCTGTCCACTTCTGTTTTATGACTGGCCCAGAGGCATTTCCCCAGCCCGTATTTGTACTGTGAAAGTTGTTTAAACCTCTCAATTATTTTCAGCACATGGTGAATGTTTGGAAACTTCTGCTATCTGGTTTTCATTTGTTGAAATATTGGCTGCCCTGAGGGAGAACCCTGTGCTGGTCCCATTGATCACATAGTACTGTTGACCTTTTGGCCTTCGCTTGTATAAACAAATCAAGGGTAAAGGTTGGAGATCAGAGAGAAAACTTTCCAATATCTTGCTAAAAGGTTCAGTTTGCCAGGAAATAGACAGGGTGTCTGGTTTCCTATGAGGTCTCCAAGATTCTGAAGTATGGATTTCCATCTGAATTTTGAGCAGATAAGGCATGTTTCTAGTTGGCTTAATATTGATCGTATGTTATAAACTAGTCAATAGAAATGGTAATTATTTTGGTCTGCCTTCAGTTTTTCATAAAGTCTCCTCATATAGAGATTTTTTAACTAATTGGTGTTCTGGTCTTTAGAATTTAATTAAAGAATTCTTTAACTTGGGGATATGAGTGTATTCGAATGCATTTCCAATTAAAATTGAGTATAAAGATGATCACTTATTATATACTCCATAATAATCCTAAAGTCCATTCCTTCCATCCCGGCTTCCATGCTAATGTCTGTGTTAATGATTAGATTCCCTGGTTTTCTCCCCTGACTCTTATTTTTCAACATCGCCTAGCAATAAATCAAAATGCCTCAATAATTATTACTTCCTTCTCTTAAAACATATCTTCCCTTTTCTCAGGCCTACATTTTATATTTTCCTTAATAAAATTTGGGGGTGCTGATTTCCTGGTTATGACCCAAACTAGTTGTGGGACCTAAGTTATTTCCCTTCCCTCTTGGCGTCAGTCACTTCATCTGTATAATGAGGGGGTTGCACTAGAGCTGGGATTCTTAACTTTTTTTGTGCTCTGGACCCCTTTGACTGTCTGGTGAAACCTACAGACCTCTTCTCAGAATCATGTTTTTAAAATATATAAAATACAAAGGACTGCAAAGGAAATCAATTATATTAAACCTATATTTCAGAACCTAGGTTACAGACTCCTGCACCAATATGGTCTCCATCTAAGCACAGGGGTGGGAAACATGTGACCTCGAGACGATGAGGGCCACATGGTGGCCCTCTGGGTCTTCAAGTGGGGTCATTTAACTGAATCCAAACTTCACAGAACCCAAATTTGGATTCAAAGGTCCACACTTGGACTTAGAGGGCCACATGTGGCCCTCAAGGCCACAGGTTCTCCACCAATGATAGGGTCTGTGCCATGATTGTCTAAGTCCCTTTAGGTAGTGCTTTCAGGGCCTCTCTCCATCAATCAGGCATTTATTAAGTGCCAATACTCAATGTCAGAAAATTATAACCATGCCCCCTCTTTCTCTGTTATTTCAATTTTTGGATCAAATTCGTGAACTGGCAGGGCTGACTCCAGGTGACCACATTCAAGGTCTTATATTCAAGTTCAATAGAGGCACCAGAATGACCTCTAGGTTACAAAACAAGTGTACATCAAACAGAGAATGTTTAAAAAAAATCAAACTCCAGCATGGCCTTTATCACATTGGCATTATTTCCAAACCTCCCCCTGGGACAGAATCTGAAACTGCTTCCATATTCTGGGCTACCTGCTACTTATTTCTCTTTTCATCTGCATTCTCGGAGCAGCTTTGTGCTCCCCTCACCCCTCACCCCCATGAGCACAATGTCAATACTCAACAAACCCAGATTCTCAAATTCCTCTGTTTGATAAGGTACGGCCTCCACTTTGGTCAAGCTGGTCTCCCTGTCCTCAGCAAGCTCCAGGCTGATTTCTGCCTTCAGACTTTTGATCATGCTGTTATTCCCCTTGCCTACACTCCTTCATTCTTCTTCTTTGTCATTCCAAATCTTATTATATACTTCAAGATGGTTCAAGAACCAACTCTTCCATGAAGCTTTCCTGGTTCTTGCAGCTCACATCGATGCCCTTTCTCTGAACTTCTTCATGAGGTTGAAAGATCATCTTTCCTTCTAAATTAAGGTGGCCTCTAAATTATGTTTTATCTTCCTGAGTTAAAATTCGGCCTCAGATACTTACCAGCTGTGTGACCCTGAGCGAGTCACTTGACCCTGTTTGCCTTAGTTTCCTCATCTGTAATATGAGCAAGAGAAGAAAATGGCAAACCATACCATTATCTTTGCCAAGAAAACCCCAAAAAGGGCCCACAAAGAATGAAACACAGCAGAAATGACTCAACAACAAAATTTTTGTGACATTTGATCAAGTTTTTCTCTATCTTGACCTCTCCTTTCCTTGAACTCCTATAACATGCCTACATTATTCAATTTTGTTCATAATTATATACTATCTTGTAAGATGTTATCCAATTCTCTTATGTATTAGTTTTCCCCTTTCAACCAGTGTATATAATTGTGACTATATCTTTATTGTCTACCATAGCACCTAGAAAAAGCATAGTTAAATAGTACATTTTTTATTCATTTTTTTTCTCTCTGATTTCTTTGAGCCAAACTGATATTGTGGTTTGTCCTTCATTCTGGAAGAGGACCAAAGACATCAGGAAGGTGATGTCTTGACTTGCACATGAATTGGAATTAAGTGAGGCAGAACTGTGCAAAATTACCAGCCCAAATCTCTCCCCTAGAGTCATAGCTTCACAGATAAATGGCAGTGACAGGAAGGAGAACATCAGTGGTTTCTCATCGCTTGAGTATCTGAAGGCTCCATCCCAACTTGATTCAGTTCTTCCCTCTTTTCCTCATTAAGGATATTCTGCTTTTGTACATCTCTCTCCTTTCCCATGACCCAATCTGTAAACATCTCTGCTTACTCATGCTTTCTTGGACCTAAACCATCCATCCAGGTACCAAATTCTAGTGCAAAACTGAGCAGTGTCTATAAACATCCAGCCTCACTGGAGATGTGAGTTTAATTTTAATTCGACTACCCTATTACACTTTTCCTGTGTACAACATTAGAAAATACTACACAGGAAATACTTTGTAAATGGAAAGTTGCTAAAATACAATTTAATAGAAGAAACATTATTAAGCACTTTCTATATGCAAGGCAGAGAGGCAGCACAGATAGACTTTAGAATCAGAGACCCCTACCTGAGTCCAAGTCTCACTCCTGACATCCTGGCTGTGTGATCAGCTAGTTGCTTAATTTCTTAAGGCCCCAAGGCATTTAAGACTAAAAGCTGAAGAACTGGTACTACTAATCTGCATTAGTAGAGAGAGTTTCCTTTTTGGGAGCTTTTTGCACCAATGAAATCATAGATCTAAACAACAACCAAAAAAAAAAAAAAACGGTACAAGGCACTGTGCTATATAGACCAAAAACCCAAACCAAGACAAAAAAACCAATGCCTGTCCTATAGCCTTACTGGGACCAATTGGACAATCCACAGAGGAATTTTCTTATGGCCAGACTTCTCTGCTATTAGGCATACTTTAAACTATAAATAGATCACTCAGAGTCTACAAATCAGTAGCAGAAATGCACACATTTTGTATTCCCTGGTATACAACATGCCAATATACATACTGTCCACTCCACAAAGCTTTTACTGACAACTCCAGCTCTCTAAATGCCTATAACATTTATTATTTGTACAATTCATCTGGATGCTTTTCACATGTTGGCTTAGAATGTTATCTGTTTCATGTATGTATATCTTGACCTTTCAACCAGACTGTAAGTTCTATGAACCACTGGGGTTGTGTCTTGTCTTATATCTCGTGTAGCCTAGAAGTAGTGTGACCATAGCTCCTAAAGTACTTCACTTGGAAGTCAAGAAAACCTGATCTCTTTTCCCACATAAGTTGCTTACTGTGTGTGTGGCCATAGGTAGATCACTTAATAACCTCTCTCAACCTGAGTTTTATCATCCATAAATCAGGAAAAAGAATTCTTTTAGTATTTAATATTTTCAGTATTATTTAATATTATTAGTATTATAGGTTTCTTGTGTGGTTCAGATGAGATGATGTATGTATGTCAAGTTGTTGGCAAACTTTAATGTAATTACTCTACAGCCTTAATGCCAAATTGAAACAGAAGCAGATCCTTGTTGACTGCATGTTGACTTAGAAAACCACGAATTAACATTATATGTGCTGCATTGTATTTTTATTTATTTTGTTAAACATTTTCCAGTTATATTTTAATTTGGCTTTAGAGTTTGACATTTCTATTGTACAGTATACTGAGCACAAATAGCAGGCTTAGGTAATACTTGTTGACTTAAGGAAGTACCGTATATATATCAAGCAAGGACCAAGAGGGAACAAAGGGTTAGGGTACTTTTGGCAAACTTTCCAGGGACAGTTCCACTGCTCCCTGTTCAAACAACTCTCTCTCACTCACTCACTAGTGAGCTCCATTAATAGAAGCCCTGCACACTGCTCTTAATTGCCCTGATTTGTGCCATATATGAACCAAGCTAGGGAGAATGTTGGGTTCTGTGGTCAAAAGTTGTTTTTTTTTCTTTTAATCATGGTTCTGATTTGATTTCTGAATGATGTTAGCCCATGGGGAGAAGACATTCATTAGACAAGTTTGCAGACTGAAAAATGGTTAGTGTTTTTAAAATGTTGACCATGAGATCAAGAAGGAAATGAAACATAGCTAAAATATTTGCAGCTTAATTGTCTATTAGTGGGATGTTTTCAAGAATGTAAAATGGTATGAGTTTGAAATGTGTTCCGCCACTTTATCATAACAATTATCGCTGAAATGTTTTCTCATTTGGCTTCCCATTTTTTCGAGTAGTTCCATCTGACATCTTTCTTTTTTAGTCAAGTCCCTCTACTCTTTTAAGGAGTCTCACAATTTTACCTCCTGGCATTCCATATCTTCCTGGACTATTCCCAAGATTCTTGCTAGGACCAGTGGCAAGATGCCACCTCTATCCTGATATCTGTGCCTTGCCTTTAGTGAATAATTATGGCCATTTGTTCTAGTCCCAAGGGATTATTCATGAAGCCCACCCTTATGCCCTGAGGATGGTTCAGGATAAGTGCTTTAGGGAAGTGGAGATACAATTCAGCCTACTTTGGGCTTGATCCCATCTCAAGTGTTGGAAATAAACAAGATTTGGGCTCCTCTCTCTAGGAGTTCATGACCCAGTGTTTAATGTTTCCAGTCCAGCCCTAACAGTCTACAAGATCCCCCTATCTAGGAGACAAAGAAGCAGAAAAGGATTTAGTGAATGGAAAATGCTAGAATCAGGAATCAGATTCATGTTGTTGACCATGACAGAACCACAAGGACAAATTAAGGATCCAGAGAAGAAAAAGCCTGGGTCAGGGATTGGGGAGTGGTAAGGTTGGTTGCTGAGACATGGTCATTGACCTCAAGGAACTTTAAATCTAGTTAGGGCAATGCTTTACACAAAAACAGTTAGAAAACAATATGAGACTACCCTAAGACCTATAATTAAGTCCCAAAACACAATACTTCTTAGTCACTCCTTTCCATAAAACTTTGAAAGATTCTCTAGCACCTACAGAGTCAAGTTCAAACTCATTAGGTTAGTATTCAAGATCCCAAACTACCTGGCCCTCACATTCCTTTCTGAACTTAATTCAGCTTTCTTTACTATAGCATAATCCCTGTGTACCAACCAAACTGGTTCATTCACTGTTTCCAGAACACATTTGTCATAATTGTCTTTCTATACCTTTACTCACATCGTGCATCCTATCTACAATTCTATTCCGTGGATATCTACACTATCCATACAATTCCATATCTACAATTCCTCTTCTGAATCTACATATTCAAAATGTAGCCAAAGTCTCTCATTTTCCAGGGGACAGGAGAAAATCACCAAAGATTTTTGAACAAAGAAATCCCTTTAGAAGGAAAACTGTTAGCAATATGAAGTACTAGATTTCAAGGGGGAGTAGAGTAGAGGCCAGAAGGCTTCTCAGGATAGGACAGTGGTTCTAAAAGTGTGGTGTACAGACCTCTGAGAATCCTCAAGAAGACCCTTTCAGGGGGTCAAAACTATTTTCATAATGAAACTAAAATGTTATTATAATATCTCAGTTTTCTCATCTGTGAAATGAGCTGGAGAAGAAAACAGTAAACCACTCCAGCATCTCTGCCAAGAAAACTCCAAAAAGGGTCACAAAGAGTCGGACAAGAATGAAACAACGAAACAACTAAAATGTTATTTGTGTGTTAAAACACTCCTCCTTTCCAAGTACATTATCAATATGAAGCCAGATTTTCTTCTTCTACTTCAGCCAAAGCAACATTACAACAGTTTGAATGTAGAAACAGATATGAAAACCCAATTGTCTCTTCTCTTAAGCCAGATTTGCAAAAATACATAAAATAATGTCACTCTTCTCACTAATTTCTTTTTGTTTTAGAAAAATTTTCTTTTCATTTAAAATGTAATTTATGTCAACATGAAGTAAATTTATTACTGATATTTTAAAGTAAGTTAATAAATAAAATTTTAAAAATCATCCATTTTAATTTCCAATACAGTAAATGTCAGCAGATATAACCCACATACACAAAAGAACTTTGGAGTCCTCAGTTTTTAAGAGTGTGAAAGAGTCCTGAGACCAAAAAAGTTAAGAACCACTGATATAGATAAGGCATGTGACAATGAGGGCCTGTACCATAGGGGTGGCAGCAATGGGCGCCAAGAGGTTTTAGATGAGAGATACTTAACAGGGATAGAATTGACAGGATCTGATGAATAATTTCGAGGTAAGGGAGAGCGAAGAGTCCAAAATAAGCCTCAGGTTTTGAATACGGTAGAATGGGTGAACAATGGTATCACAGAAAGAAACACTGAAGCCAGATGATTGAACAAATTTAGGAGTAATGATAATAAACTTGGGGGTTTTTTTTGACAGGTTTGAAGTACCAATGGGACTTTGAGGTGGAGATGTCCCATGGGCAGTGAGAAATGTGATTTTAGAGATACAGAAAGAAGTTAGTACTAGAGATGGAGGGGTAATAATTGCTGGCATTTGTTAGAAGTCTTAAGATTTTCAAAATGCTCTCCATATGATATGTCATTTGTCTCTGACAGTACCCCTGTGAGGTACTAACTTAAGAGCTAGTGCAGGAATATTCTTCGTCTCATCCCCTGTAGGTGGCCTCTGCTCAAATACTAGCAGTGACAGTACCGTCCTATTCTTCTATGTCTCTGATTTGTTAGAAAGTTCTTCTTAATGCTAAAAAAAAATTTCCTTCCTGTACTTCTACCAACTGGCCCTTGTTCTTCCCTGTGGAACTACACAAAATAAAATTTAATCTCCCCAGTAGGCACCCAGTAAATACTAATTTATTGATCCGGTCTCATGGGTCCTTTAGTCAGGCAATGTTCAGATGCAATAGTAGTGTCCTTAAAACTGAGAACTTCCCAAGGGACACCTCCAACCTCTCCCAGCTGTGCACGTAGCACTTGATGTTTTCACTGTGCCACAGTCAGTATAATGCTTTTGAGGAAGTAATTGTGCTGGAACATCACCCTCCTCAGGGGTCCAAGCCTTGTACCTGGCATCCAAACCCCCAGCCCTCTTTGCAAAAACATATGTTCCACAAAGCCTCCATTTATTGTGCCTAAGAATGGACCAGATGGGTCACTGAAACACCCCATTACCCTGCTGGAGGCAACCACAGAAAATGCTGTTTTGTTTTACCAATGAGAGCAGGAGGTGGTAACTAGTCTTTTTATGCTGGAAGCATCCTTATTTGTGACTCTCTCCAAAATGTCATTCAGAAATTTAGAGTTCCCAGCTAAGAAATTCCAGGCTCCTTCTACCACTTTCCTTCCTTCACCCCCATCCCTTTCTTGTTCCACTAGAGTCCAAAGTCATAAAAGTGTTGGTCAAAATCAGGGGTCCTGAACCATGAACTTTGTTTTCTTTTTTAATATTTTGAAAACTTCATTTAAATAGAATTGGTTTCCTCTGTAATCCTTTATATTTTATGCATTTAAAAACACTATTCTAAGAAGGAATTCTTAGGGCTTTACCAGAGTGCCAAAAGGGCCTATGATGCAAAAAGAGTTAAGAATCCCTTGTCAAGAAGATCTCAAAATGTCTCTTCTAGGAAATATCTCCTGGAGGAGGTCTTAATTAAAATTCGTGTGTATTAACTGGGTGAGTATGGGACCCACAGAAGTGATCAAAATTAGTTGATGAATTTTAGCTCATTGTCACCTTGGTAGGGGAGATAGAAGGGGTGGGGGTGGGGGTGGTGAAGAGAGAGAAAGATATGGATGACTGAAATTTCAGTGATGGGGGGAACATGACTTTGACAGGCCTGGGTACCAGAATTGGGTGGGGAGGCCTCATGTCTCTGAGGACCCAAATAGTACTTTTTGACTGTCCCTAGCTGCTTGTGCTATTTCCTGAGGCCATCTGTGGAAAGGCATCATGTTTTGCTGACTTCAGCCATTTGTACATTCCATGTGTTTTTAATCTGTGCTCATTAATACCAGGCAAAGGTCTTGACTTCTGGGGTCTTTGACCTAAAGCACTCAGCAGATTGCTGTATTGGTCTCCCAACATGTGAGAGCCAGGATTCTTCTACTTCTCCCATGCTCAATTTAGGAAATGTGACTCCATACTCATTTGGGATCCATTTTCAATTTGGTCAGGTCTGCAAAAAGGTCAGAGGTAGCATGACACAGTGATAGCATGTAGGTAGGACTTTGAGTCATGAGACGTGGGTTCAGATCCCACCTCATTCCTATTAGCTGTGTGATCCTTAACAAGTCACTCAACCTCTTTTAGACTCAATTTATCTGTAAAGTGTTGGATAATACCACCTATTTCATGTCATTGTTGTGGATGTGATAATGTATATAAAGTACTCTGATTAACAAATAAATGTTGATTGACTATAGACCTTATTATGCTACATAAATGCCAGTTATGCTCGAGATCTGAGACTTCTTTGTTTTCGCCCTTATAGCTCTGTCTTGTGCCCTTGTTCTATTTCCAGTACCTGGCACAGTAATGTGCTTAAATGTTTATTTGTTAATGGGTTGATTATATAATCAGAATAGGTAGTTTCTTATATGATGCCATGTATGATTTGCCCATGAAATCTTGCCTCCTCCAAAACATCCCCCTTCTTAGCCTGTTGCTGATACATGACATTACAATATTAGAAATTTATTCCATTATCCTAAGGTTGAAAGGTCTCAAGTTAACCTAAGAGAGGGATTATGGAATCATATACCTAAAACTGGAAAGGACCTTAGAGGTCATGTACTCTAAACCTTTTATTTTACAAACAGAAAAACCGAGGACCAGACCTTCTAAAGGTAAGTAATGAGTCTTAGAAGTGGGATGTGAAACCGGGTCCTCTGCCCCCAGACAGGAGTAACACATTAAAACCCTACTAGTCATTCCTGTGAATTAACTTTAGAGAGTTGCTGTCCATCGTGAATGCTCTCAGAGAGTAGGGCTTGAGTCAATTAGCTTAGGCGTCTAGGGACGCCTAATCCAGCTCTTACATCCAGCGGGTTGTCTGAACGATGGTAGGAATGCAGAGGGTGAAGACAGATGCCCCAAATGTGTACTATTCCTTGGGGGAGGACAGGCTGAGGGGCTGAGGAGGTGGGTTCTGTGGCAGACTCGAGGCTGAGCACCTTGGTACTTAGGAAGGAAAGGGGACACGGATTCCAGGAGGGAAAAGTAGAACACCAAGCAGGAAGCACTTATAACTATTGACAGTACAATTTTTCTGAGGACAAGTTGAAGGTTGAGGGTAAAAGATACTCAGATATCTTTTAATATTTTAAACTCACTTGAGCCTCTTTATCCTAACTTAAATGAGGTTGCTTAACAATACATTTTGATCTTTACAAGGCTATTTCCTTTCTTTCAGTGGCCCATTCAATTCTTTTTCTAATTGTAATTGACCTAACTTATTTATAGGCTTTGTTTTCTAATGATGGATGGGTCAGGCATCTATGTAAGTATGTTGGGAGGATGGGATGGTGTTCTATTAGAGAGGCGATCTGGTTCCAATCCAAATTTGCCACAGATTCACTGTTGTTTTGGGCAAGTGACGACTTCTGTGAACGTTAGTTTTATCCGTAAAAACACTTGAGTTCAACATCTAGATGATCCATAAGTTCTCTTACATCCAGCTCTGTGCTGGTAAATATTTAACAACTGGCTGGTTGGGGTGGGGGTGTGCAGAGGACACACTTAAATTTAATCTGCAATATTAGCATTGTCGGCACTTTTTTAAGTCTGGACAATCAAAAAACAACAAATCAAGTCCTGATTTGTAGTGTTTGGTGATTTCTGAAGTATAAATGCTCACACTGAAAATCTTAATCATTTTACTGGTCGGAGCAGCTCCAGCATACCCCTCCTTACTGTAGAAGTGATATTATGTGATTACGTGATCAGTTACTGGGATTAGCAATCACACTTATAGTTTCTTGGGGACAAATCTTACTTTCCATGCTTTTGTTACATTTAGGAAGCTTCCTGAAGGATATCCTTTATTGGCAAGACCTATTGATCTTGTCATCTCATATGTTCATAGAAATTTAGGATTGGAAGTGACCTCAGAAAAAAGAACTCCACTATTATCACCTCTCTTTCAGCCCTATGATAGCCAGGAAAAAAGCTATAGTGCAGTACATTTTGGGGGACTCTGAGATGTTGTGAATACCAGGTGTTTGGGGTTTCAAGGTGGTACTAGCAGGTAGGACTTTTTTTTTTTAAAGAGTTAAGATTCTGGTGCAGTTAGGTGGCACAGTGAATAGAGCACCGGCCCTGGAGTCAGGAAGACCTGAATTCAGATCTAGCCTCAGACACTTGACACATTTACTAGCTGTGTGACTGAGCAAGTCACTTAACCCCAATTGCCCTCCAAAAAGCAAAAAAGAAAAAAAAGGAAGGAAGAAAGAAAGAAAGAAAGAAAGAAAGAAAGAAAGAAAGAAAGAAAGAAAGAAATGAGCAAAAGGACTTCATAATAACTTGGAGAGACTTAATATAAACTGATGTTGAGTGAGAAGAACAGAACCAGGAGAGATTTGTACACAATTACAGACACATCATATGTGTGATGACTAACTTTGATAGACTAAGCTCTTCTCAGCAATGCAAGATTATAAGACAACTCCAAAAGACTTCTGATGGAAAGAGATATCCACATCCAGAGAAAAGAACTACAGAGTCTGAATGCAGATTGAAGCAAACTACTTGCTCTCTTTTTTTGTTTCTTTTGTTTTGTCCCTTCTTTCTCACTGTTCATTCTATTGGTTATAATCCTTTACAACTTGACTAATGTTTAATGTGAAGGTATTTGGAGATCCTGTATTTGCTTGCATGCCACCATGGGAGGAAAAGGAAGGGGGGAAATTAGAAACTCAGGGGTTTGTGGAACTGAATGTTGTAAACTCAAAGTAAATATATAAATAAATTTAAACTTATTATAATAAATAAAATTAAATTTTAAAAAATAAATTTTAAAAAAGTCAATGTGGTAGAGCGGCAAGGAGTCAGAAGTTTGGATCCCAGCTGTAATACTTACTCCTTAAATAATCATTTAACCTATCTAAGTTTCTTTTTCTCACAGAGACACACACATGCAAATATGACAAAGAAAATATTCCATCTATCAGCCAGAAAGACTATTTCTTAAGACTGAACATGCAGGGTTTTGGGGAATCATCCACAAGATGGATGCTTTTACCTGGATGTTTGGTTCCCAGTAGCCCCAACCTAAATTACCTTGCCCAACATCTGGGAAAGGTTTGTAATGTCTTACAGAAAACAAGTTTTATGGATGAGAAGGAGCAGTTCTGCTGCTGGGGTACTTCATACTCAACTGAAACTTGTTTGCAGAGCACTGTTTTGTAGAGTAGTTTTTGAAATGGTCACTCTTTTTTGTTTGTTTTTTATTTTTTAAGGGGCAGCTAGGTGATGCAGTGGATAGAGTGCTGGGTCTAGAGTTAGGAAAACTCATCTTCCTGAGTTCAAATCTGGTCTCAAACTCTTGTTAACTGTGTGACCCTGGACATATCACCTAACCTCTGGAGAAAGAAAGGGAAAACCAACACGGTGGATAGTATGGTCCACAAGATCACAAAAAGTCAGACATGACTGAATAACAGCAACAAAAGTGGTTTTTAAAGAGCTGACTCTAGTTATTTCAAGGTGGTACTTTCTGAGGCTTAATTCAACCTTAAGGAATATAGTATAACTATAGACACCTAGGGAGCTATGTCTGTGGACATTGATTGGCAAGGGGCACCCCTGGAGGAATGGAACTATTCCTTCTATGAGCAAAGTCTTTGTGACTATCTACTCATCAAAGAGTCAGAGTGGCAAACCCAACAAGGCGTTTAAACACCCATTGCAGACAACGGTATGGAAGGAAGACTGTGTGTCTCATTTTAGTCTTTTCTTCGTCTGTTGCAAAGGAGGGTGGGGAGAACATGAAGGAAAATGAAATTTCTTCTTTCTTACTTTTAAAAAATTCTAAATTAAATTTTGCTTTTTTATTCAATTAATAAAATCCTTTTATCCTTCTACCTCATCCCCCTCCACCTCTCCATTGAGAAAGAAAGAAAAACAAAAGCCCTGTTACAAGCTTGCATAGTTAAGCAAAACAAAATTCTTCATTGGCCATATCTAAAAAAATCTCAGTCTGTGTCCACCACCTCTCCATCAATGTGAATCCTCTGGAACTGTGGTGGGTCGTTGCATTAATCGGAGTTCTAAAGTCCTTCAAAGTTGTTGTCTTTACAATGATGTTGTGGTTGTATAAATTGTTTTCCTGGTTCTGCTCACTTCTCTGCATCAATACATATAAGTTTTCGCAGGCTACTCTACAACCTTTCTTTTCATAATTCCTAATAGCTCAATAATATTCCATAATGTTCATATACCCTAACATATTCAGCCATTATTCAGTTAACAGGTATCCCCTTAGTTTCTAGTTCCTTGCCACTTTTGTGGCCATAACACATATTTTAGCACTCATGGATACTTTTCTTCTTTCATTTATTGATCAATTTAGGGTATATACCTAATAGTATCTACCTTCCTTTCTGCAACTTTCTCTTGCTTTATAGGTTCCCCCCTTCTCCAGCCCCCAGGTCATATCTTTTTGTGTTGCTCAATAACCTACAATCTCTAAAATTACTCCTCCCCTTCCCCATTCCTTCAATGCTGTTGCCTCTGCCTGGTTTCACTACTAAAATTTCCTGATTTAACTAATTCGTCTGAATATTTGTATGACTAAAGAAAACTACCAAAGTTACTTATGCCTTTTTAAAGAAAAGTCAACAATTAGTTATTATCTAACTAAAACAGGAAATTGTTAACCCAAATGAATCCTTAAGTAATTAGAATTTCAGATCACATGGAGAAAGGTATCTTGGGAATTGGGACTGCCATGTAGCCAGAGCTCACCTGGAATCTTACCCCTCTTGTCTTCTCCCTCACATGGATTGTCCTAAGTTCTGTTTACTTTTCAGAGCATTTTCCTTTCCTATATTTTTCACTTCTTCATTCATAAAATTCCCTGAAAGTTCCAAGATTTATCTTTTTCTATAATGGCTCCCTTGGCAATAGCAGGGAGCTCTGGTATAGAGTGAAAGGAGGCCAGAGGCAGGTACGGATGTGTGAGTTGTTGAAACACCCGGTGTTTTTAAGACCCAGGCTGTGGACTCTCATTCTTCTATACAGTCATGTAATACAATACAGCAAGCTTCTCTGAACAACAGACAACTTCACATATCCTTTATGCTTTCTTCTTTTGAGGAAGCAAAAAAAAAAAATCAGATTTAGAGCAGGAAGACTATCCAATCCAAATCTCTCATTTTACATATGAGGAAAATGGGCCAAGAGAAGTAAAGTGATTTGCTTCAGTGACACAGGTCTTGAGTAAGAGCAGAGTTTTGTCTCAAGGCCTCTGACTTCAACTCTGTACTCTTTTCACTACACTTCACTGCCATTCAGGATGTATGGCTACTTCTGATTTACAGGTTATTAAAGGTCTCTCACTCCAGAATAACTTCAACACAAGCCATAGTCCTTGAAATGCTCATTCTTAGATTCATTGCTTTGGATCAGGGTATTGTAAGCAGTAACACATCTTTGGTAAACTTACATTTTATGCTCTTCAAATAATGATTGATGTCAATATTCATTGGATCATTAAACAAAGTTATTTCCGTTGTTGCATCTGTCATAGTCTTATATAATTTTAATGTCTATTTGGGAGACACCTTGTTTGAGCCTTTGAGTCTGTGCTTTTTATTAGGTACATTTAAAAAAATCAATAAACAGAAGGCAAAGTGGAATTTTGTATTGTCTGTCTCTTACTTAGGTATTAGTATAAAAATATTATCTGCAATAGAAAGTCTTCTGAAAAGACTTGTCTTTTCTCATGTTTTCCTCAAAGAAGTTTTTTAAAGCCTACATAGAGACTATTCTCAAAGATTTTATAGAGATATGAACTGGTAGCTGTCAGTATCTTCCTGGTCACCTTTTGGGATGAAAAAAATCAGATCTTTTTTGTGCTGTTCCTTTTTTAAAACATCTCAACACTTCATTATTGAATGACTCTAAAATTTTACCTCCAGCATGGATTTATTTATTCTGTATATTCTGGATCTGATTCAAGCAATGTTACCATCTTCTTTGCTTTGTATGCTTGCAGTCCCTGCATACTTGATAATGCTTGTCAAATAAATAAACAGAATAATGAATGAATTGCCACCCGCTCACTTTGGTTCTTGAGCCCATATAATCACTGATGGAAAAGATAGATCACTATGAAAATGTTGGGAGAATTATTGTATTTCATATCTGTTTTGTCATCTCCTTTTTTCTTTATAAAGGCTCTCAGGAGCATTTGCTATTTGCCCTTGCCATAGCCTCCTAACCAGTCTCCCTATGTCTAGTCTTGCTTCTCCTCTCTGCACACGGCTGTCAATTATATTAATCTTCAGTCAGTCAGTCAGTAAACATTATTAAGCACAATGTGCCAGGCATTGTGCTGAGTGCTGGAGACATAAAAAGAGGTAAAAGACAGTCCCTGCTCTCAAAGAGCTTACAGTTGAATGGGGAAGAAAACATGCAAACAAATATATACACAGCATACTATATACAGGATAGATAGGAGATACTTAATAGAATGAAGGCAACCCATCAAATACTTGAAGCCAGCCATCGTGTTCTCTCTAAGTCTGATCTTTCTTTTCCAGGATAAACTTCCCAGTTCCTTCAGTGGCTCCTCAACTGGCATGATCTCATTCACCATCTAGTGCCCTGTCCTATATGCTCTCTTCAGCTTAGCCTTTCTAAAACATATTCCTTCCTAGAATGTGGTACCCAGAACTGTCCAGATTATATTACCTCACTGCTCAGAAACTTAGAACATTCCCCATCGTCCATAGAGAGACATCTAAATTCTCCAATTTGTCCTTCAAGATTTTCCAGTCTTACTTCCCACTACTCTCCTATGACAACCTTGCATTGCAATCAAATTGCAATGCTTATTGTTCTTTAAACATGCCCAGGATTTTCCATCCCTTCTTGTTGTTTAGTCCTGTCCAATTCTTCATGACCTCATTTGGAGGTGTTGTGGCAAAGATACTAGGGTGGTTTGCCATTTTCTTTTCCATCTTATTTTACAGATGAGGAAACTGAAGCAAACAGGGTTAAGTGACTTGCCCAAGAGTCACTCAACTAGGAAGTGTCTGAAGCTGGATTTGAACTCAGGTCTTCCTGACTCCAGACCTGAAGCTCTATCCATGTGCCACCTAATTACCACTTTTCCATCCCTACACAGGATAATAGATAGGAGAAGCTTATTCTGTTTCCCAGCAACTAGCATAGAGCCCTTCAAAGAGTTGGCACTCAACCCTTTATTGTGTTGTCAGTCAACAAGCATTTATTAAGCACTTACACACCAAGTGTCAGGGATACATAGGAAGTCAAAAAACAGTCCCTCTCAAGAAACATACCTTCTAAAGGGTGAGGCAACACATGAATAATTAGGTACATGCAGTGTTGATGAAGGTGATTTGAAAGGGAAAGACATTGAACCATCAATATAGCTCTCCTTTAGAGGTGTTGCTTTGCATCAGTCTAAGCCAGAGTAAGTTCGTAACCTTTTATGTGTCATTGACACATGGTAGTGTGATGACCATGGTAGTCTGATGAAACCTCTGGACCCCTTCCCAGAATAATGCATAAAATAAAAACATAAGATTACAAATGAAACCAATTATAGTGATATAAATTTATCAAAATATTTTTTAAAACCAAGTTCATGGACCTCAGCTTAAGAGCCCTTGGCTAAGAGGTAAATGTGATTCACTCTTGAACGGAAACAGGAAAGCTATCTGAGCAGGGAGGTGGGATAGCAAAGCTACACTGCTTTCTAGCCCCTCCCAAGTTAAATTTTCACAATCTGGCTTCATTATTTCCAGAGCGTTAGATATTCACATTCAGCAGACATTCACTTTCAAATGTAAGTACAAAACCACAGAATCAGAAATGTTGGATTTTTCCCCATGCCACCATTTCTCTCCATTACAAATGCCTATCAATAACATCATTAATACTCTTTTTAAAAATTATTTTTAAGTCCTGGTCAATGTCATTCTGAAATGGCCAGTGGTTGCTAGTGTGGGCACTTAAAACAGTCTGTGACATCAGAGTGTTTCACTTGGTTTCATGTAAATTTGTGCCTATAATGCAATTGTGGGTCAATTTTTAAATGTTTATCATCAAATCAGGCATGAAAGTTCTTCAAATAAACCCTGAAAACTTTGACGAGACCCTCTTTATTGCAGAATAGAATTCATTTTAAGGAAAGTCTGTGTGAAATTCCATTCATGGAAATTCCAGAAGGCTTTCCTTATAAAAACAGTTTCACCTACACTATAGCCCAGACTTTTAAGATGGGGGTATTGTAGGGACAGGAGGAGGAGAAAATAGTCTGTGTCATTTTATTTTCTACTATTTAATTTCAGGTTTGGGGTAGAGGGCAGAGGAGAGGATGCAGAGGAATGTCTGTTTGTGACCTCTAATGGTATTTGGCTCTTTAGGAAGAGAAAGTTTGGCTATGGCTCAGTGAGCATGAAAATGGAAGGGTCCTGGGATGGGAGATTTAAAACCTTGTCAGCCATTTAAGCAAGGCTGTTTCACACAGCCATGATAGTGTCTTAACAATGATAAATCCTCCTCTAACCTGGGTATAGGATATGCGCCCTCTCTGAATGCTAATGGGGCTTCAGTTGCGGTAGATGCCATTATTCCACAACACTGAGGAAAATGGAATGCCTTTCTTCATATCTTGGAAATGGGCACAGCTATTTCCAGAATCTAATTCATTCTGCAGACTCTTTTTGTACCTGTTGGGAGTTGGGGGTACAGGGAAAGTATTCATATATATATATATATATTATATATACACATGCATGCATATATACATATATACATACATTGACTTCTTTTTTTCTTGATGCCAGACTTTGGTGGTGGTGGTGGTGGTGGTGGTGTGTTTGTGTATTCCCTCAGAAAGGGGCTTTCAACACCAACAACAGAGAGGTCACTTGGTGTTAGGGAAAGTTCTCTGGGCATCGATTCAGGAATACCTGATTCTCACAGAATCTTACAGCTGGAAAGGATTTCAAAGGATCTAGTCCAACTTGAAGCTGAACTAAAATTCCATCTATAACGTATCCAAAAATCAGCCACCAAGTCTTCACTTTGAGATATCTGGAGAGGAGGGGATTCTCTATCTTATTTCCTCCTGATGTGGACCAATCCACTTTTGGAAAGATTTAATTGTTAAAAAGTTTTTCCTTGAATCATACCAACATCTGCCTCTACAACTGAATCCAGGCTGGAGAAATCAAACATCTAAGGGGCAGTGGTTGCATTATTGACACAGGAATGGAGGGCATCAGCCATAATAACCCCATAAGTACCAAAAGAAAAATGACCAAGTCCATGTTATTCTTTTACACACACATATGAGACTTCAGGTGCTTTTCTTTGTAATGAGCTCAAGGCCAAATCCTGATAGTAAATTGTGTGAGTATAGCTGTGAGTCAGCCACTCACTATGCATTATTCAGAGACCCCGTAGACTTTGAAGACCCAGCCCTCTGTTAGCTTCTGGATCCCTGAGATGTTGTGCATCAACATCTAGTGAGCTGACTGGGCAGGAGTACTTGATGCTCCAAGACTTTCTCTGACTTTGGAGCACATTTTCAAGGATTCATACCAATTAAATTCAGAAAGCCTACTGAGGGGGATTTGCTGCAAGAAGTAAAGCTTATTTATACTATTCGATCACCAGGTTTTATTGTGCAACTTCTAGGCAGCTCACTCTGTGCTAGGCATTATGGGGCATATACAGAGGGGGAATAATTTGTCCTTAAATTGCTTATGGTTTAATTAGGGGGATGAAGCTGACACATGGAACAAGTAAGAACTAAATTGTGACTGGGAGTTCAAAGATACATTTGTAGTTGTTGTTCACTTGTGTCCAATTCATGACCGCATTTGGGATCTTCTTGACAAAGACACTGGAGTGATTTGCCATTTCCTTCTCCAGCTCATTTGACAGATTAAGAAACTGAGGCAAACAGGGTTAAGTGACTTGTCCAGGGTCACACAGCTAGGAAGTGTCTAAGGCTGGATTTGAACTCAGGAAGATAAGTCTTCCTGACTCCAGGCCCAGCACTCTATCCACTGAGCCACCTTGAGATGCATAGACTGAATTAATTAAGAAAGGCTTCATGGAGGAGAAGGAAAAGAAGGATTTCTAGATATAAAAAGGAAAAAAGGTCACTACAGATTTGGGGAGATAGACAGGGAAAAGGACAACAAAGGCAAGTATGAAGACAGCCTGCTTTTGCAACGGTATGGAAGTTGGCCATACTGGAGCATAGAATTTAGTGCTGGGAGGTACCTAAAAATTATACAATCCATTCCTTTCCTTTTACTGATGAACCACAATGTGGACCCAAAGGGTCACATAGTTTACTCATTGTCACTCACATAGGGAGCAGCTAGTGGGGATAGAGGATTGGACTTGGGGATAGGAAGACCTCAGCTCACACCCTGCCTCAGACCCCTTGTTAGCTGTATGACCCTGGGCATGTTTCTTAACCTCTCTGAGCCTCAGTTATCTTATCTGTAAAATGGGGATGATAAAAACACCTACTTCCCAGAGTTGTGATGAGGATCAAATCAGTTAATATTTGTAAAGTTTCTCACAAACCTTAAAGTGCTGTATTAAATACAGGCTATTATTAGCCCAGGTTTTCTGTCTCCCAAATCTAGGTTTCTTTCTATTAAATTAGACCAAGGAATTAGCATGTTAATAACTTTCTTTATATAATAAAGCAAATGAAGAAGTGTCATAAGGAAGGTTATGTTGAGTTAGTTCACCCAACAAGGAGCAGGGCAGAAAGCAGTGGCTGCCTACTTTGGAAGGGTTATCTACCACTCTCAGCCTCACTGTTAAAAGACTGAACTGAGTTACAAATTAAAGTTACTAAGTTACCAAATTCCTGTTTCTTTTGATTGGCAATGGAGAGCCTCAATCACAGAAGTATAAAAAAGGAAAGGATCTGGGAAAGGGAAGAAGCAGCTATGAGTACAAACACCATTGGTGCTTTGGAAAATTTGCTTCTTTGGTGCAGGGAAATGAAGGCATTTCCTTCATTAATCAGCTAACTTTTTCTAATAAATAGTCCGGGGAGGGGGCAGGGGGAAGAGGGAAATCAATATTTTTCTAGAGCTAAAAATTTCATACCTCTAAGTTCAATTAAAAGACAAATTATAGTTCGCACTATATTGGGCCACTAGCATTGTGGTCAAAACGATGGCTTGCCAGATATAGAGACTGAGGCCTTGAGTGGTGGAGTGACTGACCCAGCGTTGCACAGCTGCTTCATGTCCCTACCAGGATCAGAACCCAGGTCTCTTAAATTCCCATCTAGTGTTGTTCTCACTGTGCCGTGTCGGAGGAATGGCATCCACTGCCCAGTTGCCAACCAAGCTGATGATTTAGACTTTTAAAATGACGTGTAGATATACTTAAACAATGTCTAACAGATCATCGTGCCTCATCCCAAGCCCCAAACCCCCTTCCTTATATCCCTCAGAGGCTGTGTGCCTAGGTAGAGAATTTAGTGGGTAGGAAGGCTAATTTGGGTGACATGATACTATAAAAATAATATCAGGAATGCTAGGACAAAGAATGAACTGAAGATAAGGAAATGAAGGCCAGCAAAAGATTGCTTTGTTTCTCTTTTGAGCTTTATTACAGAAAAGAGAATCCTTAGAGAAAGGACTGGAGTGCTGCCTATGGTGGATGAGATGATGATAACGGACAATGAAGAAAAGGTTTTGCTGCTCAGTTCTTATTTTCTCTGTTAAAGAGAATATCTTTGGGGTGGAAGGGACACAATAAAAATGGCTAATAAGGAATGGAAATCCAAGATAAGTAAGGGTATATTGAAAGAACTCTTGGCTGACATAGATGAGTTCAAGTCACCAAGCCTAGATGAATTACATCATGGAAAGAACTGATCTATTGATTTCTGAGTCAATTTCAGTGGGCTTTGAAAGATCATTGGTGGAAAAAGGAGATGGGAACAAGCATTTACTAAATACTTACTATGTGGCACTATTATGCTAAGGGCTTTACAAATATCTTATTTAATCTTCCCAATAACCCTATGGGGTAGGTGCTATTATTATCTTCACTTTACAATTAAGGAAACTGAGGCAGGCAGAAGCTAAGTGACTTGAATGGCAGCAGAGTCATAGGACTGGGTGACCTCTAAAAGTCCTTTCCACTTCTAAATTTGTAATCCAGTGACTTGAAGAAGAGTAAAATGTATCAGTTTGCAAAAAAAAAAAAAAAAAGAGTAGAGTCTGCAAAAAAGAGGCCACTGAGCCTGGCTTCACTTCCTGGCAGGATCTGAGGGTATTGCCATCTAGCTGCCCAGTTGGGTAGTATGGAATATTGGACAGAGAGCCAGCCATGGAATCGAGAAGACCCGAGTTCAGAAGGCCTCTGATATATATATATATATACTGGCGAGTGATATATATATATATATATATATATACTGGTGAGTGACTCTTTGTAAATTAACTTAGTGCCCTAAGCGATTTTCTGAAACTGCTAGTTGCAAAGTAGTTGCCAACCCATATTGGTAGAGGGAGTTTCCTCACTCAGTATTTCCCTTTTCCAGTGAAATCTCATACCTATCCCCATTAATAAAAGTATGGTCAGTACCCATCTGGAATGAAAGCAATGATCATGAAGACAAAGTTTCTCTTCATCAGACTGTACCAGACTATCCTCATGTCCCTTTTTGATGGGGCTACTAGATTAGGATAATGTATAGATCTAACTTAACTAGATCATAGCAAAGGAACTGAGTAGTTAGAGTATTTGAGGGAGAATCAATGTGTATGTTTAAGTCTCCTAGTATGAAGGCGGGAGTTGGGGAGAAGAGAAAAAATGTGAGCCATGAAGACTACAGCTACCAGGATTTTTTTTTTTACCTGCATGGTAGATATAAGTAGCATGAACCTCAAAGGAAGAGGGGTTTCTGAGTTATGGAAGAAGGGGGAGAGCCTGGAAATGACAGTGAACAAGGAATATTCCAACTCTTTTTCCTTGCCTAGTGAGCTGAGGGGAATGAGTGAAGGTGCAGCTGGTACTGGAAGGGAGGTTCTGGGAGGTGGTGTTAACAGGATGGAGCCAGACGTCAATAGAAGGTGGAAGGGAGTAAGAGGTTTTGTGCTAAGCTGATTGTTCATCCTTCATTTTTCAAAGAGGACCAGTGACATCACGGGTGATGTCTTGACTTGTGAGTGAATTGGATTTAAGTGAGGCAGAGTTGCAAAAAGTCAGCAAAAACTCACTCTTTCTTCCTGAGTCATCAAAGTCCAGTGGTACTGGGGATACAGAGAAAGGCAAAAGATGATCCTTGTCCTCAAGTAACTCATGGGAGACAACAAGCAAAGAAATAAAATAATAATTATATTAACTTAGCGTTATTTATTGGTGCTGTGCTAAATGATTTACAAATATGGTCTCATTTGATCTTCACAACAACCTTGTGAGGTAGATGCTATTATTATCTGTATTTTACAGATGAGGAAACTGAAGCAAACATGTTAAATGACTTGCCCAGGTTTACACAGTTAGTGTCTAAAGCTAAAATTGAATTCAGGTCTTCCTGACTCCAGGCCCCAAACTCTATCCATTGTACCACCTAACTGTATTATGTATAAGCTATAAACAGGATAAATAGGAAATAATTAACAGAGGAAAGACCCTAGAATTAAGAGAGATGGGAAACACCTTCCTTTGGAAGGTGGAATTTTAGTTGGGAACTTGAAGGTATAGTACCGACCTCTATGTTCAAGTGTCACCTTTACCAAATTGCCTCTGTGACCCTCAGCAAGTTGCAGTGACCTAGGCAACTCACTAAAACTATAAATTTCAGAGCAATTTGCCCATCCTCAATGAGTTTCCTCATCAAGAAGTTTCACCACAACTCGGTAGCAAAAACATTTATATAGCACTTTCATATTTGCAAAGAGTTTTATATATATTAGGTGATTTGAACTATTATCATCCCCATTTTACAGATGAGGAAATATAAGGCTGACAGAAGTTCAGTGACTTTCTCAGGGTCACATAGCTACAAATATCTTCTCCCCTCAAATTTTTAAAGTTTTGAGTTCCAAATTCTTTCTCTTCTTCCCTCCCTTCCTCTCCTCCCTCCTCCTTGAGATGATAAGCAATCAGATATAGGTTATACATGTGCAATTATGTAAAACATTTCCATACTAGTCATTTTGTACAAGACTCAAATAAAAGAAAAAAATGAAAGGTTCAGTCTGTATTTAATCAATATCAGTTCTTTCTCTGGAGGCAGAAAGTATACTTTCCTTTGGGATTGTCCTGGATCATTGTATTGTTGAGAATAGCTAAGTCTCATTCACAGTTCTTCATTGAACAACATTACTGTTACCGTGTACAACATTCTCCTGGTTTTGTTCACTTCACTATGCATCAGTTCATGTCTTTCCAGATTTTTCTGAAATGATCCTGTTTATTATTTCCTATAGCACGATAAGATTCCATTACAATTACATACCACAGCTTGTTTAGTCATTCCCCAATTGATGGGCATCCCTTTGATTTCCAATTCTTAGACACCACAAAAAGAGCTGCTATAAATATTTTTGTATAAATAGGTCCTTTTCCCTTTTTTGGGATGTCTTTGGGGTATAAACCTAGCAATGGTCTTGCTGGATCAAAGATATGCACAGTTTTATAGCCCTTTGGGCATAGTTCCAAATTGTTCTCCAGAATGGTTGGATCAGTTCACAACTCCACACACAGTGCATTAGTATCCCAGTTTTCCTACTTCCCCACCAGCATCTAACATTTTCCTTTATTGTCATATTAGACACCTTGATAGGCATGAGGTGGTACCTCAGAGTTGTTTTAATTTGCATTTTTCTGATCAATGGTGATTTAGAGCTTCTTTTCATATGACTATAGATAACTTTGATTTCTTTGTCTGAAAACTGCCTGTTCATGTCCTTTGACCATTTATCAATTGAGGAATGACTTATATTTTTAATAATTTTGACTCAGTTCTTTATATAGTTGAGAAATGAGGCCTTTATCAAAGATACTTAATGCCAAAATTTCCCCCAATTTTCTGCTTTCCTTATAATTTTGGTTGCATTTGTTTTGTTTGTGCAAAAACTTTTTAATTTTATATAATCAAAATTATCTATTTTATATTTACAAATATCTTAAGGAAGGATTCAAATCTAGATCTTCTTAACTCCCTAATCCAGCATTCATTCTTATTTTTAGTCAAAACAGGTACTAGTATTCAAAAATAAAGAATATAGAAATAATAAAGAAGTAATAAAGAAAATAGAGATTTATTGAACATTAATTATTCTCTTTGGGAATAGAGCCTGACACCATGTAAATATGGTATTTCATATATGTGGGATGAGAGTCGAGTCTGTTGTAGCCTAAAGATTCTGGGGACTGAGTTATCCCATGGGCACCTAGGCTGCGGAGGTCATGAATTAGAAGGATTGAGATGTGTTACAGCTAGTCCATAAATGCAAGATTACAAAGTGCTCAACAGCTGTGTCTTTTGTATATTTGGGATAGAGCCTAGTGCACCATGGATACTTAATGAATACTAATTAATAATTGAAGAGGATGCCTTGAGGGTTTCAAATGGGTGCATTCATTGTTCATTCACCCACCTGCTCCACTCCTCATGTCCTCTGACTCTTAGACTGAACCTTAACAATGCCACAAACCTCTAGAGTGAATGTTGAAAATTCAGTCCATTATTTGAATTTTTTTTTTTCCTGAACAAAACCACCTATTAGGATGGACTAGGCTTTGTTTTTCACACAGTTGTGGTATTTAATCACAGTATTTCATCACAGTAGGACTGTGGACAGCTTGAAAACATAGAAACCTAGTGGGAAGCAAAGCTGAGACCAGAAGAGCCAAGGAATAGGTAGAAGACAGGAACCTAAGGAAAGCTGTGAATTAGGACTCGGGGAGCCTAGGCAAAGTGGACAATGGAGAGCAGGAACCAGTGAGTCAGAGTCAGAGCAGGGGCCATCTTGGGGCTGCAGATGAGAATCATGGGGTCAAAATGGCTGAAACCAGGCCATAAACAGCAGCTTACCGTGAATGCTGCCTTCGGTCAAACCCCATTCTCATGATCCTGATTTCCGAAGATTGATAGGAGGGTGACAGGAGAAGGGAAGGGAGGAAGAGAGGGAGAAGAAAGGAAAATCCTCCTGGACAAATCCTTTCTTTATGAAGGGGAGCATATTCTGTCCATGGAGGTGAGTCCTCATACTATATATGAAAAGTGGAACATTGAGTAATGAGAAGTAGGAACAAAATGGATTAGCCTGATAGCATTTGCAACTAAATGGGCAAGGGAAGAAGAATGATGGGAGAAGAGAGGGAAAGAAGGTGAGGGGAAAGACCTAGTTCCTTTTGAAATATAATTATTCTAATTTATAGAAGATATTAAGGGTGAAAATGCTTTCTCTCAACCATAGGAAGTAGAGTAAATTTTTTACCCCCAATTTAAAGATTAGGGAACTGGGATTATAGAAAGGTTAAGTAAGAGTTGGGGGACATGGATTAAAATCTCAGTTCTGCCATTTGCTCCCTGTGTGATGTCATTTGGGCCAAGTTTTCTCATTTATAAAAGGAAAGGGTATGGTTCAGTGGTTCTCAACCTTCCTAATGCCGTGATTCTTTAGTACTCGTATCTGCATGTGGGCAGACTCACCTGGAGACTGATAGAGGAGTGGTGTCTCGGTTCCTAAGACCCCAAAGGGGTCGCAACCCACAGGTTGAGAACCATTGGTCTAGATTATTTCCAGTATTCCTTCCTTCTGTAAATCTTATGTTCCTTCAAATTATTCTCCTGTAATCATAGGGCTAATAAAAGAAAAAATCAAAATTCAAACCCAGATCTCTTGATCTGAAGTCTAGAGTCTTTCTACTATATTATGAACTAAGAAATTTTCCCTCTACCCAAGACTATCTGTCCTAGTGTTGAATTTCTGCTAATTCCTGTTAATGTGTTAAGTGATGAATAAAGAGCTAGTCGACAGGATTAATTTCCTCCTGGATGATTTTAATAGAATATTCTTGAATCCTCAATCTCAGAGTTAGACAATGACCTTCAAGGTCATCTAGTCCAACTTCCAAGAGAGCTCAATAATATTGATCCCTATAATTTGCCTAACAGATGGACACCTAACTTTTGTTTGATTATGGGGAATTTATTACTCCATAAGAAAGCTCATTTTATTGTTGAGTAGTTATTTTTGTTATGTAATAATTCCTTCTGTTTAGCCAGAATCTGTCTCCCTATAATTTTTGTCCACTAGTCATCCGAAACTATACAGGCTGATCTCATTCTCTTTTCCCTATAATGGTCCTGCAACTATTTGAAGAAAGCTTTCATGCTTGGGGGGAGGGCATTTTTTTTTCCTAATCTAAAGATTCCCAGAGTAACCACAATCAGGGAAGCAGAGCACTTGAGCAGTGAGAACAGGAAAGCAGCAGCTGCTGCTAATAGCCCTAACAAAGGCATCAGCCTCCCTGACTGTGAGGTTGTCAGTGGATACTTTATAGACCAGAGTGAGCCCATGCCTGTGGGGTAGTATTTTATTTATTGAACTGGTCTTTATACTATGGCTTTACTACTGTGTTAGAAGGAGGAAGAACAAGATAGTCAAATGAAACCTTGTTGTAGCAGAGCAGTGCAGCTCTGGTGAGTCTGGTTAGCAGGTGGTCTTCCCTGCATGCCTTGCGCCCATCTTTGTGTTCTGTGTGTGTGTGTGTGCGTGTGTGTGTGTGTGTGTGTGTGTGTGTGTGTGTGTGTCTTTGGGGAAGGACTTGTGCATAGACTGGTACTTTAAACTGCTCAAGGTCTTAAGCATGATCCCTGACTTGAAATATTTGAAATATTGTCATACAGAGGAAATATTAGACTTACTGTACTTGGTCCCAAAGGAGAGAACTAGGAAGTTAAAGGGAAGGCAAATTTTATCTCAATTTAAAAAAAAATGACCTTCTGATACTGCCCCAGTTCCAACGATCCTTCTCCTTCCATGGTCCCCCAACCTCACTTGGTGATTCTGCTTGCAGACAACCTGAACTGGGAGCATGCTCTACTTTTAAAAGGGAAAATGAGTATCACTTTTGATTCAAGACAGAAGCTGTAGTAGAGCTCTAACTGAGAATTCCAGTACCTGGAGGAAGTTTGGTTGTATGAAGGGAAGGGAAAGCAGAGATGCTCTATATCTGCTGGACCATGACATCCTGTATAGTGAGGATCCCCATCCTTTTCTAACCTCACTGCTATGACCCTAGTCTCAGTCAGTAAATAAGCATTTTAAATAATTTAATAATTATTATGTGCCAGGCACTATGTTAAGAGCTGGAGATACAAAGAAATGCAAAAGACAGCCCCTGCCCTCAAGGAGCTCACAGTCTAATGTTATCTCACCACTGGTGCCCTGGTCTCTTAGCTGAATCTCTTGTATCTAATTTCTTTTCCTCCTATCTACTCTTTCTATTGCTTTCATACAGATTTTTCTTTAATTTTTTTTGTCATTCAGTCATTTCAATTGTGTCCAATTCTTCATGACCACATTTAGGGTTTTCTTGGTAGGGATATTGGAACGGTTTACCATTTCCTTCTCCATTTTACAGGTGAGGAAACTGAAGCAAACAGGGTGAAGTGACTTGCCCAGAGTCACACAGCTAGTAAGTGTATGAGGCTAGATTTGAACTCAGATCCTCCTAACTCCAGACCTGGTGCTCTATCCACTATGCTACCTAGCTGCCCTTTTTAAAACTGTATACCATTTTCAATGAAAATACATACAAAAGCTGCACAATGATAACTCTGTATATCATAAGATCACTTATAGCTGTGTCTATCCTAATATTTTCATAACCAAAACTCCATTTCTTCATCTGTAAAAATAAATTTAGTCTAGATGATATCTAAGGCCTCTTCCAGCTCTCAGGGTAGGCCTGGGTCAAAGGTCACAGAACCCTTTTAGTCTGACAACCAGCTATCCGAACTGTGACTTACGATGTGCTTACAAGGTTTTCCCACCATTCTGATTGGCCTCTTTTCAATGTGCTCTAACTTGTCAAAATTGCAGCAGTAAGGACTGGACAAGATGTTCCAGACATGGTCTGACTAGTAAAGGGTAGATTTTCTGGATGGGGTACTTCTTTTAATGTAGCCTAGGATTGCATTAGTTTTTTGAACAACCACATCACTGTTGGCAAATTGAACTTATGGTCAACTAAAACCCCTCAGCCTTTTTCATATGGACTTATTTCTATAATGTGGAGACTCCCCCATCCTATCCTTAATGTAACTGGGTTGTTGTTTTTTTTTTCCTCAATTTAAATGTAGAATTTAAATTTCTTCTTAGTGGTTCCAAGCTCTAAAGATAAATTTGAATCTAATTTTGTAAGTAGATAACATGTATTAACTGCCCTTTCCAGGTTTCTGTCATCCATAGATTTGATAAGCAATGTCTTCATCCAAATTTACATTTCCATAAAATATTGAATACACGTCAAAGATCCAAAGTTTCTTTGGTTTATATACTCCCAATGCTGAAGCCTACACTCCTCCTTACACTGATATGGATTACTCTTTTTTTGTCTTTTTTTTTTTTTTGGAGGGGGAAGGCAGGGCAATTGGGGTTAAGTGACTTGCCCAAGGTCACACGGCTAGTAAGTGTTAAATGTCTGAGGTGGATTTGAACTCAGGTCCTCCTGACTCCAGGGCTGGGGCTTTATTCACTGTGCCACCTAACTGCCCCTAAGGATTACTCTTAACCTACCAGCTTCACTCCTTGCACTGGACTCCACCATGCATGCCCTCAGGAAAACTCATCATCCTGTGAGGTTGCAGGAGCTCCCAGATCTGATGATTTGGAGGACCATTGGGCAGAACAAAAATCTTTGAAATCCTCCTTTTCAGAGAGGTCTGGAAGAGCTGTTATTTCTTAATTTTCCATCATCATCAGCTGCACTTCTCTGACTGGTCTCCACCATGTCCCCTTGCAGGGGACCTCCCCACTCCCACTTTTTTTTTAGCTTCATTTTGTGTGTTGTCTTATTCCATTAAATTGTAAACTCCTTGAGCAGGTACTGTCTTTATCATATTTGTATTCCTAGCACTTAGAACAATGCCTAAAACATAGTAGGAGGTTAATGTTTATTGACTTGACTATTAACTTCACCCCCACCTCAACACCTTAGGACTGCTAAGGCCTTCAAAGTCCATCATTCTGTGAACAGCCTCTCTGATCTAGGTTGGTTCTCATCAGGCCCGTACCAGGGCCTTTTCAACTTGATAGGACTTGCTTTAGCTTGCTCTTTATTAATGTAGCCTTCAAGAACAGTGCAATATTTATAAGGCAGTTCATACTTAAATGTCAGTTTCTTAGTGCACCATGTAATGATATAGGAATTTTTTAAAACCTTAAAAAATTAAATTAATTTTTTTCAATTAACATTTACTCTTCCATTTTCCTAATGAAGGGGGAAAAAAGAGAAAAATTGAGTCCTTGTAACAGATATGCATAGTCAAGCAAAAAGATATTATCATATTTGTGATGTCCAAGAATAGCCAGTAGGTATAAGTAGGCACTGTGTTGGAGATACAAAGCAAGACAAGCAGGCAAGCCCTGCTCTCTGGGAGCTCACAGTCTACTGGGTGAGAGAACATACAAACACCTATGCAGGAGGGGCGGCTAGGTGGCGCAGTGAATAGAGCACCAGCCCTGGAGTCAGGAGGATCTGAGTTCAAATCCACCTCAGACACTTAACATTTACTAGCCATGTGACCTTGGGCAAGTCACTTAACCCCACTTGACCTACCTTCCCCTCCAAAAAAAGCAAAACAACAAAAAAATGACCAAAAAACCCCCAACAACTATGCACCAAACAAGGGATGTGTGTGTGTGTGTGTACACATATATATGGAGAAAGAGAGAGAGAGAGAAGAAATTGAAGATAATCTCTGAAGGAAGGCGCTAGCAACAACGGGGGTGGACAAAGTCTTTCTGAAGTAGGGGGAGTTTTTAGCTGGGACTTGAAGGAAGTCAGGGCAGCCAGGAGGTAGAGATGAGGAGAGGGAGAATTCATTCTGCCTCTTGAGTCAACACTTTTCTATCAGGGGATGAGTAACTGTTCATCAGTGTCGGGTTTTCTGAACTGTAGAAATTAAGAACTGCGAGAGATCAGTGTGATGTTGAGCAGCTTGCTAAGGCTTTCATCCTTTCCTATCTATTCCTACTGCCATCACTTTAACCTACGGTTCTCATTAACTCACTCCTAATGTATTAAACCAACCTTCTAGGTGACTTTATCTTCTCTTAAGCTCTATCCCTTTCATTTTACCTGGTATCCTGATTTCAGACCAATTTTCCTTTTAATACCATTTTCATTATGTCACTCATAGTCATAAGAGCTGGAAGAAACTTGAGAGAGTCTCTTAGCTCACCTCTATCCTTTGTTTTATTATCTAGAAAATCCCTTGTCCTAAACCTTCTATGGTTCTCTACCTCCTGTTCTATCAAATTCGTTTTTCACTTCCTGATTCTTAAGATCCTGTATAAATGGCCCCCATTCCAACCCTCTAGTCAGGAGTTTCCTCACTAACCCTCAAACATACCATATCCATAGTTTTTCCAGCATCTCCAGACTCTACCCACCAAGAAAGAAATCCTGTTTCCATGCTTTTGCACGGACTGTCTTCCATATCTGGAATGCCTCTCCCCTTTTATTTCCACTTTTGGAATTAAGCTTACTTCAAGGCTGTTACCCAGGGCACTATAGTTAATCCAGCCTTTCTGATACACCATCCCTGACAAGAGGACATTCAGCCTCCATTCAAGGAGAAATGGACCACCTCCCCAAACTACAGTTCCATTGTTAGGAAGTTTCATTCTTATAGTCACAAAAATCTGCCTCTCCTAGTTCTGCCCTTCAGGAACAAAGTGCAGTAAGCCAAAGCTTCTTCCATATGACAACCTTTCAAATATATAGACAGTGATCACATCTCTCCCTCTCTCCTCCGCTAAGTCTCTTCTTTTCCACTCTAAATATTCCTAGTTCTTTGGCTGATTCTTCTACAAGATACTTTCAAATCCCCTAACCCTAGTCACTATTCTTCAGAAATGTTCTAATTTGTCAAAGTTCCTCCAAAAATGTAGTATCCAGAATTGAATATAATACTCTAGATGCAGTTCTACTAGGGTGGGATAGATGACCTCTGAGGACTTTTCTGTTTCTGTGAAAAATCCACAAATATTGAACCATCCTAAACAACAGAATGACATCCAGAAAGGGAGTTGTTTCTGACACAATTCTTCATATAGCTGTTGTTTTTTTCCAAAGCTCTCCCTCTCTTAATTATTTTTTTGTTTCTCTTAGCTACATATAGATTGCATCAATTAGGTAATAATCTCTCTTTAAAACCTTTATCTTGTTCAGAGATATAACCAACATCTGGTAACTTGAGCTTTGTCTCAGGATGTTGACATAAGTCAAGGGCAACCGGATTAATATAGGGCTCAGTAAGCATTCCTTCCCCACCCTCATCTCTTCCTTTTACTAGCCCTGGATGTTCATCGTTGGCAGGCCCGTCTTCCAGGGGCCTGTCTTCTCCCACCAACTCACACCTGAGTAGACACCTAGTACCTAGCATTCACTTGGCAAGATTCCTGAGATCAGCAGAAATAAAACATTTCCTTTTACCATCCCTGTTGTGGGTCCATCCCCTCCTCTCCCCCTTTTCAAACCCTCCCCCCATGTAACCAATTTACCCTATGTAAGAGTCTGCTCCCAATTTAGGCTGTCTATAAGCAGAATCACTAAGCAAGAGTTTTGGGACAGTGCAAAGACAGACAGCATCATTGGTACTGAGTCCAGTTGGACCCAGCATGGATTATTACCAAAGTGTACTGCAAATATTTAAAATTGTCGATTCTGAATTTGCAAATGCAGAGTGTTTCCTATACTGGTTCCTAAGTACAGATCTCTTTCTCTCTTTCCAACTAGTCTGAGATCCTTAAGGGTAAGATCTGGGCCTTAAAAGGGAGACAGGATTTCAATGAACAGTTGACTAGTTACTGAAAGTTTTTAAGCAAGAGAAAAACATGAAGAGATGGCATTTTAGGAAGACTTGTCTCATGGCTATGTGAGAGAGGCAATCAATCAACCAGTATTTATCAGTCTCCTGCTATGAACTTAGTAATGTGATATGTGATGGCAGAAGTATGCCACAGATCCTTGTCTTCAATGTTAACAATGTTTTTGTGTATAATTAGATGGTGGTTTAAAGCAGTAGCCATGTATCGTTTTGGCAATCTGGTGTAGCCTATTGAAATGAATGAAAAGCCTGAGAGATAGCTTCTGGGTAATAATCAATTTATTAATTAGTCTAGTTGATAATCAATAAATTGATGGTCACCGGTTTCTCTTGGTAACCAAAAACACCTAATAGGGACACTGAATGTCTTAAATATTTTTTGAAAGGGAATGCCATTGACAGGAGAAATTGACTCTAATTAGTGAATACATAATGAGGAAGGGCATATTAATGAGTATGTAAGCTAAAAGTCTTCAGCTCCACCTACTAAGTGGCTTAAAATGGTGAGATTCAGCTGCCTCCAAGATCTAGAAAAAGGAATCTATCTCTACCCAGACTTCTTTGGTAAGTTTTCTCCTTCATAAACTGGGTCACCCTAAACTCTAATGGAGGGGTGCAAGAGCATAAAAATGTTGCTTTGGGGCTGGGATTCACCTAGATTAGATTCTGTTTTCACTCTAAACAGCAGTAAGGTCTTATGGTTGGGTAGAGTCCTGCCCAATATCCCAGAGCATATACCCTGAGGATTAAACCAATTTCATCTTATCCTTCAGAGCTCTGTCCTTCAGACACCAGCTGAGTGACCTTCAGGTCACCAATCCCTGAATGAGGAAATAAAGAAAAAAAGCCTTAATCCCAATTTAATAATTGGTTGTTAATGTAATTGAAAAATAATTTCCCTCACTATGGATCCCTTTCAGAATAATGCATATAAATGTATAAAATAAAATACACAGAACTACAAAGGAAATCAGTAATAGCGAAATAAATATAATTTTTCCCATCCAATATTGTGAGAATAGTTTGAGACTGAAGTAGTCAAGGAGGACTTCACTGAGGAGACGGAACTTCAGCTTGGCCTTGACTTGGGAAGACCTGGTTTCGGCTCCTACCCCAGACATGTACTAGCCACTGTACAAGTCACTTAACTCATTCATTTTCAATTTCCTTATCTGTTAAATGAGGGGTAATGATAACTGTAGTGCTGTATAAAGTTATGAACATGAAAGGAGATAATATAGGTAAAGCTCTATATAAATATCAGTTTTTCAGGAAAAGGGAGTTCTATGTCTTAGAATGTTCTAGAAGGAATCACTGAAAAAAATGGTTACTAAACATTGTAAAAAGGAATGGTGATTACAACGAGCATGGTTTTGTCAAGAACAGGTCATGCTAGACTATTAGCCATGTTTCCTTTTTTGACAGGATAACTAAGCACTTTTTATATTTTACATACAATTTACA
Source organism: Pseudochirops corinnae (assembly GCA_028646515.1). Classification (NCBI taxonomy): domain Eukaryota; kingdom Metazoa; phylum Chordata; class Mammalia; order Diprotodontia; family Pseudocheiridae; genus Pseudochirops; species Pseudochirops corinnae. Next base: position 174,473,053 of record CM053588.1, read on the forward strand.
TAGATCTGAGCTAAGTGTTGTTCAGTCTTTTGGGTCCTGTCTAACTCTTTGTGACCTTATTTGGGATTTTCTTGGCAGAGATACTGGAGCGATTTGCCATTTCCTTTTCCAGTTTATTTTACAGATGAGGAAACTGAGGCAAAGTTATTTGGGATTTTGTTGGCAAAGATACTGCAGTGATTTGCTATTTCCCTTTCCAGCTCATTCTACAGATGAGGAAACTGAAGCAAAGTTAAGTGACTTGCCCAGTATCTAACCTGAGAATGCTCAGAGCTGCATAATGCAGGCCTAGAGATGGGAGTGCCAGTAAAAATCCTGTTAACTGGTCACACAGCTAGTAAGTGTCTGATGCTGGATTGGAACTCAGGTCTTCAGACTCTAGGCCCTGCACTCCTACTGTACCACCTAACTACCTGCTTTGATAAAGTAACTCATGTTATTCCTGTAGAAAAGATGGAGATGATGTGGTTATCTACAAAGAGGATTAGGGTTGCCTGAGACCCCAAAATACCAACACACCAGATCCTGCCAAAAGAATTCAACTCAAGTCTTCTCAGCCAAAGAAAAGTAAAGTTTATTAATAGTTCACCATATGGGGTAGGCTCTTAAGGAATCAGTTTATGCTAGGTCATTCTATGGTGCTCTCACATCACATGGAGGGAAGATGGGGTCTTATATACAGAGGAATCTAGGGGTGGTCTAGAGGAGGAACTTGGGGAGAGTCTTCAGGAGGAGTCAATGAGGTAAGACTCCAGTAAAAGGTCTTTAGGAGGAATTAATGAGGTCAATGCAAAGGTGGATTGATATTTTGATAGGCTCAAGGGTGGGAAGTACATGAACATTGGAGGACCAGGCTAGTAACAGGTTTGGGCCCAGCCACAATGAAAAACTTATGGCCTCTGCAAATGCCTTATCAAGTGGGAAGATTTAATCAGACTTCAAGGGGTTTCCCAGAGCCTGTACCTCAAAGATTCAAGGAGAGCTCACGGGGGCTCCCAGAGGTTGCACCTCATCAGAGAGATGAGGACTAAGATACAGCTAGATGTTTACAAAACTAATTGAGTGGCTGGATTCAGATAGTAATTAGTGATTCCATGTCAACTTGGAAGGAAGTCTCCAGTATAACTCCAGGAAGTCCCCTGGAGATCTGTGTTTGGCCCTGTCCCATTTGGTATTTTAACCAATGCTTAATTTCAGTGCAGCTAAGTAGATAAAACACTGGACCCCAAATTAAAAAGACCTGCATTCAAATACAGCCTCAAACACTTATTAGATGGTTGATCCTGGGTTTAACATAAGCCCAATTGTCCCCAGAATAAAAACAAAAACAAAGAACACAAGCCCAAGATTATTTAAACTTAATCCATCCCTGGTCTCTGTCTTGCAGACTTTATTGATTTAAGATGGTTCACCAGGGATCCCCACCCCTGGGGGGCATCAATAATCTGAAGTCTCTGTTGGCTGAAATAAATCAGGCAGGGTTTCTTAGAGAAAGTGGAAGTTGGCTGGGCTGAGTTAGATGAGAATACTGGCCGATATTGCCCATGTGAGGATGTGGTATTGTTTGAGACATTATCCAAACGAAGTTCTACAAATGAAATAGATTCTTTGTGGCAATTTTACAACAGCCCTTAGGGCAGTTCTTCCCTCCCAGAATGGGAAAGAGTATCTCTGGGTGGGTGTGGTAGCATCAGAGTATCAAATATCGGCCAGTTATCAGAGGGAGCATATCTGAACACCTTACATTATTTCATTCTGTCTGGCTATTGTGTTCCTTGCCACGGGGCACACACCCGAATGGGAAGAACTCTTTGTCCTCTGATAATTTATAAATGTGTCTCAGTGTTTACAAAGTGAACAAACACAATAAATAATTAGCTCAATGTGGTCTTAGGGGGAAAATTAAAGTCTACAGAAATTTATTTAGCAATAAATCCCATCAAGGAAAGGATGTCAGGTCTTTACTAAAAGGATGTGGTTGCTGCACTGACCACTCCATCGCTCCCCCCAAAGGCGAGAGACTACAGGAGGAGATTTATACTCTCCCCTGCCCCCCCAAACTCCCCCTCAACTCTAGATCTCTGATTCTACTAAAAAGCATTTATTAAGCTCCTTGGGTTTAGCATCATGCTAGGCATTGGTGGCTCAGTCATTGGATGAAGTGTTATTGAGTCATTTCAGTTGTGTCCAAATCTTTGTGACTCCATTTGGAATTTTCTTGGCAGAGATACTGGAGTGGTTTGCCATTTCCTTTTCCAGCTCATTTTACAGATGAGGAAACTGAGGCAAATAGGGTTTAAGTGTCTTGCCCAGAGTCACACAGCTACTTAGTGTATGACTGGATTTGAACTCAGGAAGATGTCAGGCACTTTATCCACTATGCCACCTATCTGCCCCAGCAAGGCACCGGAGCTACAAATAAAAAAATTTTCCATTTCTTGCCTTTATGACTTTGTACATGTCCCCCATTCCTGGAATGCTTTTCCTCCTAACCTTTGCCTCTTAGAATCCCAGATGTCTTTTCCTGATTCTCCCAGCTGTCAGTATTATCTTTAATTATTTATGTATTTTGTATATATCCTATATTTACTCATTTGTAAGCCTATTGTTTCCCCCACAAATAGAATGTAAGCTCTCTGAGGACAGGAACTGTCTCATTTTTGCATTTGTATCTCCGTCACTTAGCACATTGCTTAGCAGCACATATAGTAGGACTTAATAAAAGCTTGTTGATTGAGCAGGTGACTTTGGTTAGGTGACACAGTGGACAAAGCACTGCGCCTGGAGTCCAGAAGTTTGAGATTTAAATCAGTCGTCAGATACCAGCTATGTGACAAGCAAGTCACTTAACCTCTATTTGCCTCAGTCTCTTCATCTCTAAAATGGGGATAATAATAGCACTTTTACCTCCCAGGGTGGTTGTGATAATCAAATGAGATCATAATTGTAAAGCACCATATAAATGTTAGCTATGGCTATTTTGATTATTGTTATTATTCTGTCACTTACCTTCATGAGCTTCAGTCTCTTCATTTGTAAAATGAGAAGTTATACCAGATCATGCTTCTTAAACTGTGGGTTACTAGCCAATATGGGGTTGAGAAAAATTTGGTGACAGCATAACACATAACGTTATGAATGCGTAACAACTAAAAATTAATTCAAAATCAAATGCAAAAAATAAAAGTAAATAAAAATCAAGTGCATAATGAGTCTGAGATTTTTCTGGCAACGTTTGCCCTGGGGCATCTCACAACTTCACTGCAGCCTTGGTTCTGAACACAAAACATGTGCACTTTGCACTGCCATGCAACACCAGCAAATGCTGCTAAAACACATAAAGGGGTGTCGAATGAAAAAAATTTGAGAACCTCTATACTAGATGACCTCTAGGGTCCCTCCCAACCCTATGATCTTATAATCAATCCATCCCATGCAATTCTTGTCCAATATAGGTTTACCCAACATGCCAGAGATCTTCCTGTTTCTCTTGAAAATTTGTTACTAGCAATATAGTAAGAGGTAGTATGGTGATAATGGACAGAAGGCAAACACTGGAATTAAAAAGGTTATTGTCTGACATGTAGGCTTGAGTGTTTCAGAATATGAGGGCTCTTCTCTACTGTCTCCAAATTTTAGAGAATATGAGAGCCAAAACATGTTTTATTTTCCCCCTCTGGGCTAGTACCCTAATCTAGTCTGTCATCGTCCTAACTGGTTTATAGAATGTTAAGGTTGAAGGGACATTAGCAATCATCCTATTTAAGATTATTTTATTTTTGGATACTTGCGGCCTAGCACATAGTAGGCACTTGCTACTTACTGACTCATTGTTCATTTACAGATAATGAAACAGCGGAACATAAAGGTATAGAAAAATGAAGGCATATGGAATCTTGGCCAAGTCCTTTATGGTCCTCTTTCATTATCTGTGAGTGAATAATCAAATAGACCACGACCTCAAGGAACTTAGATTCTATCAAGAGAATTAACATGGACACATAATTAAGTACAAAATAATCTTGTTGAGTTGTGTGGGGGCAGGGAGGATCAGGAAGACCTTTCTATAGAAGAAAACTGGGAAAAGAATTAAAATTCCTCTTGATATGGGTATGGAATGAAGGATATGTTGCAGTGATTTGAGGCTCTTTCTCTCTGGGTCAGAGAGAAAATTTTTATGAATTAGACAAGAAATAAGGGTTGGTGGGGATTGGGGAAAGATGGCATTTCACTTTCCCATTTGCCCCCTTTTGAATCTGGGTAAATGACCTCTGAATTCTGCCCAAGGACAAGGTAGGCAGAAACAGTGAGACCTCGATATCCATAACCAATTTGTGGAATGCAGAAAGACAAGGACTGATCTAATCTGTCAGTATACCTACCATCTAACACTGTCCTACCTACAGTAAGCATTTAGTAGATGCTTATTGATGACAGTGGAATCTAGGTGAGTCTTCCTGGTTTCAATACAAAGATACAATCAATCTCAAGTATGTCTTTTATAGCCAACAATCTGAAGAAACATCGTAATCTTAACATCATGTATTAAGCACTCGCATCTTCTCACCAAGATGCCACAGGGTACTGCAATATCTCCGGGTATCAATTGCCCCAGAAACTATAGTTTTTCATTTCCCAGAAAAAGAAACTGAAGTCCAGAGATATAAATTGATTTGACTCATAAGCTTGAGAAGGGAAATACTGGTACATTGGGACTGGGCAGATGCTGATAAGCCCAAAGCAGATGCTGAAGAGATTTATCTTTGCCTCATACCTTGAGGGGCCCAAGAGAATGGCCTACAAGTTATTTTTTTTTTTTTAAAGTTTCCTATTTTACCAAGAACTTTTTCCAGGGCCTGAAAAGAACCATCTAACAGCATTGACCACAGTGCTCACTTCAGCGAAACCCTTTAAATTTGTAGTGACCAACTTGCTCAGTTGTACTTCCTCACAGGGCTTTGGCAGCAGCTATGGAGGGGGGTAGCAAGAGTCAGATCTAGGGAAACAGCTGGATTTTCCTGATAGCTACCCTCTGTTTCTCTCATCATAGGAGTGAATAATTCCTTAGTAGCCCCTGTGTTAGATGTGTTTATTTTTCAAATGATAAAAACTGGATATCTATAGTACAGTGGAAAGAGCGCTCACTTGGAGTCACAAAGAGACCTGTAGGGGGGCGGAGCCAAGATGCTGGCGTAGCAGCAGCAACATATCGCAGCTCTCACATAGCCACCCCAAAATACCCATAAAATAGGACTCTAAACCAATCCTAGAACTCCAAAATGCACACAAGGATACTTCCCACTAAAGTCAGCTCGGCTATGAGGAACCATATCAGCACTAAGAACCAAAGCCAGCGTGGCCTGAAGCCGCGGCTGTGCCCCAGGGGCGGCGGAAAAGCCTTTCAGGTGAGCGGATTAGCACCAGCTGTGTGCGAGTGGGGATTGTGAAAGGGGGAGATAAGCAGTCCAGCCGAAAGGTCTCCAGAGCGGAAAAGTGAAAGGCAGAGGTTTTGCACCTGCCTCTGCGTTGTAGCTTCCCGCCCGCGGCCTGCAGACAGCAGGGGGACTGAGCAATTGTTTTCAGGCCAGGGCTCTCGCGTTGAGCGGCCTGGATCTGGATCGTCGTCTTGGGCCTCGGTCTTGGAGTCTTCATTATCCAGTCAGCCGGAAGTCTACGGCAGCCGGGAGGAACCCAGCGATTTGGGACAGAGCTTTCCCTTCTGGAAGCAGAGCCCCATAGAGATTAAAAAAATAAAATAAAGTCACGGTCTGAACAACCATGAATAAGAATAAGCATAAGAAGCAA
>CM053588.1:174485797-174532251 GCA_028646515.1 Pseudochirops corinnae
CTTACTTAGTTTCTTATGCTTATTCTTACTCATGGTTGTTCAGACCGTGATTTTTTTTTTTAAATCTCTGTGGGGCTCTGCTTCCAGAAGGGAAAGCTCTGTCCCAAATTGCTGGGGTCCTCCCGGCTGCCATAGCTCTCAGGAAGATGCTGGGACTCTTCCTACTTACTTCCGGCTGACTGGATACTGAAGACTCCAAGCCCGAGACCCAAGACGGCGATCTGGATCCAGGCCGCTCAACGCGAGAGCACTGGCCTGAGAACAATCGCTCAGTCCCCCTGCTGTCTGCAGGCCTTGGGCGGGAAGCTGCAATGCAGAGGCGGGTGCAAAACCTCTGCCTTTCGCTTTTCTGCTCTGGAGGCCTTTTGGCCGGACTGCTTATCTCCCCCCTTTTGCAATCCCCACTCGCAGCTGCTGCTAATATGCTCACCTGAGAGGCTCCTCTGCTCCTCCCGCCCAGCTACCCCCAGGGCACAGCCGTGGCTTCAGGCCAGGCTGGTTTCGGTTTGCAGTGCTGATATGGTTCCTTGTAGCCAAGCTGACTTTAGTGGGAAGTATCTTTGTGTGCGTTTTGGAGTTCTAGGATTGGTTTAGAGTCCTATTTTGTGGGTATTTTGGGGTGGCTATGTGAGAGCTGCAATATGTTGCTGCTGCTACGCTGCCATCTTGGCTCTGCTCCCCCTTAAAGCTCTTCTAAGAACTTTGGCCTTGTGACCATTTGACATTTTTCTTTTTTAACTTTGTTTTCTTCTGAGTACAAACCCAAATCTTCTCTATTCCCATAATAGCTATCTATGGTTGGGCTCTTTTTCCTTTGCTTATTCATTTTTTACTGAGTTATTATTATTATTATTATTATTATATTCTAGTCCTGAGGTTTAGAGGATGGTGCTTTAGGCTCTTCTTACTATTATTTTCTGAGTTCTGTCTGGGGGGCCTCATCTTAGCCATGCCTCTCCACACCTGAGCCATGGAGAGGGCCCCCATCCATACTGTCACTGCAAACACTCTTCCTCCTTGCAGTCACTCCCATGGCTCCTGGAACCAAAACTAGGGACTCTGTTCTCCTGCAAGTGTTCACAGACAGCAAGGTCTCTACCCTTCTACCACCACATGTACCAGATGTGAGCTCATTCTTCCTGGCCCACAGCCACAGCCTAAGACTATGTCTGGTCAGCAAATCGGGGCCTGACATCCAGCAGCAGTGGTGGGTCCTTCAATTTTCCCCTTCTCAATGTCTGACCCCCACACTGTGTGTGAGGTGAAAGTTCCTGAGATCGAGACTGCTCTCTGACCCAGTTACCCCCATAGCTTGTTGTTTGTTGATTAAAAAAAAAAAGAGATCTCTTCAAGTGACCTTAGCCAGGGAAGCACATCTGCTAGAAACTGCTCTGAAATTCCATCCATTCCAGAATGCTTAAGAGGAGAGATTTATAGGGAACTAGAGGACTTCATCGGAAGATGTTCTCAAAAACCAGACAACTTTATGAGGCATCCAATCCCTAAGATATGGTGGACCCATGAAATGGACAATGGAAGTGGGTCAATCTTCCTTTTAAAAGAAAAAATTATTCATTTACTTCCCCATGTGCCTGTGTTCTGTAGGTCTGTTTGTCCCCAGTGGGTCTTGTCAAGGTGCCTGTCAGTCTCCTTCCCTCTTCTCCTCACACTTGGATTCCCATCATAAGCCCGTAGTTACATTTGGGCCTCCTTATTAGTAAAGTTTTGCCATCTATTTTTCCTATAACTCGGCATTTTCAATTTAGCATTTCTTTTAGGAGGTGATTGGCAGAATCTATTTTTGTTTTGTCCTCTGATTCTAATAGATTTGGAGTTTTGTGAATTCTTTAAAATATGCCACTTATGTTTTATTATTGGTCATGGTTTTCAGGGAATTAACTAATTTTTAAATGATCTTGCTTTGACTTGTATTCTAGTTCTTTTGAGAGTAGATGCCTTATATTCTCTTCCAATTTTTCAGTCTTTTAACTTTGTACTAAAATTTCTTGTTGTCTTGTGGAATCATTGAGTTTGACATGCTTCATTTTACTTTTTAGGGCATCTACTACTTGGGAGTGTTGTTAACCTTCTATTCAAAGTTATTTTATTCTCCTTCCATTTTTTTCTCAAGAGCTCTAAATTTGTTTTATTTCTTTTTTCATTTCCTCCAGCCACTCTTGAAGCCCTTGTAGTCATGTTTTGCTCTGAGGTTCTATTTATACTTATTGTAGAATTACTCTCTTCTTTTGGGTTTATCTTAGGTCTCTCAACCATTATTTCCTCATTGCATTTGGAATTTTCTGTGTTTACTCATATAGTACCTCTATTCTTCATTCTTGGATTGGGACTTTGCACCATGGTCAGGTTTTGCTTTTTCCCTTCTTTGTGGATGAGTTGGGCAGGTCCTTTCTGGTTGTCCTTCTGTAGTATGGATGTCACTGGAGAACCGAGACTGAAGTTCTGGATGAAATGCTTGGGGCCAGTTCCCACCCTCTGCTATGCTATTATTGATCCATGCAACTCAAAGTAGGTGTTGACCTTGGCCCAGTCTTTGTCTCTTTCCCCCTGTGTAATCACTCTGTGAGTTGGCTCTGTCGCTGGCTAGGGCCCTGATAGGGTGTCTCCACATGCCCTAACCCCACTGGGCAAGCCCAGTTTCCTTCTCTGTTCTAATAGAATATTATCTTCAGGCCTGTTTAAGTATGGTCTGGCTTATGTTCCATTTCTCTGCCTTGTACTTAGATGTTTCTGGTCATTTGTTTTTGTGTGTGTAGTTCTGGTCTGGATAGAAGAATACTGTATTTCCCACTGGCTTAGTCAATTTATCTTATGTGGCCTCTTAAATCTTTTTTTTTCCAAATCAAGGGAATTGTGTTGGCTAGTCAGTCAAATCAGTTAATAAACATTTATTAAGTACCTTCTACATGCCAGGAACTATGCCAAGCACTGACCACCAGGCTTTTTTTACATTGCTATCTTCAGAACCTTTCTGTCCCTTGCAATTTCCCAGTGAGGTTACAACTATACCCAGTCGTTCATTTCCTTCTTTCCATAAATATATATTGAGCATTTTACTGGGCATTCCCCACAGTGCTAGGTGCTATGAGGGCTTCAATGGATGGAGAGATTTTTTTGTTCTTTATAGTTCAAGAGACACAAAGTCAGAGAAGAGGGCAATATTAAATGAGTGACATTGACAAATGTGTTCCAGTGCTTTGTGTGACTTGGATTACTAAAATGTTCAAGGGGAAGCACCACGTAATCTGGGGCTTAAAAAATGAATAAATGAATGAATGAAAAAGCATTTATTAAGCTCTTACTATGTTGAAAGCACTGAGAATGCAAGTAGAAAAGCCAGACATTCCCTATTCTCAAGAAGCTCACATTGCTGTGGAGAAAACACATAAGACGAGTCAGCTGTAAATCAGCATTCTTAGGGCACAATGGTAAAGTAGATGGTAGTACATCTTCTTTGGTGTCATTTCTACAAAGCATGGCTAGGAATAGGATAAGTGAAGGTGGAGGGTGGGGAAAATAGTATGAATAAAAGGTTGAAGTCAAGTATAAGTACTTTATCTAAGACAGAAAACAAATATTAGGACATGACCATGGAATTTTAGATCTGGGACTGTAGTGATCATTTAATTCAACTCCTCATTTTGTAGATGAGGGTAAGTGATTTGTATCTAACATCATACAGCCAATAAGTAATAGATGTCAAATTTCCTGACTCTAAGTCCTATATTATTTCTCCCATATAATGAAATGGCCTCCAGGATTTGAAAATCTCTTGAGCAGGAGCAGCACCAGCAATAAGCTGTTCTATAGGCAAGAGCACCTGCCTAGTGGGTTCTTCCCCTCTAAGCACCTCTGGCATGAGGCCTTGCCAAACCTTTTCCAGGGCTGCTCATCCACCTTTGCTGTCCAACCAGGCACCTAACTCTGACCAGTGGCTCCAAGAAGCTGTAACATGTGCAGCAGCCACATCCCCATAAAACTATCTTGGCAGACAGGCTAAACCATCTTTAGGGTAACTGACAGGCCTTAAACCTATTGGTGAGTTAGGGGCGTGTCTATCCCAAGCATGTGAAGCCTTCCCCCTGTGAAATGGGCAGATGAGAACAATTTGTTACAATGGTTATGATGATAGCTAAAGTAGGTGCTGTGGAGCACTAAGAGCTTGGTCAGGCATTGAAGACACCAATGTCATCCACTGCATCCTGGGTCATTACCAGTCATCCTTACTTTTGTCTTGCCACTGAACTTAGATGACTCTGGAAGAGAGTGAGGCTGGGTGACTTTGTGCAACTCTGCCTCATTTAAATCCAATTCACGCTTAAATCAAGACATTACCCCGTGATGTTATTGGTCCTGTTAGAAAACAAACAACATCCCCATCCCCAGTGCCCCTCTCACTCCAATCAACTCCTGGAAGAAAGGCTGGGGGTAAACTGTAGACGAGGGTTAAATTTGTCAACACTGTTAACAAATGACCAAAGAGACACAGCAGTTCTGCAACTGCTGTTAACTAAAAAAAAAATAAAAAGCCCAGAGAGCTCACACAGGTTATGAAAACCACAGTTAAGTATAAAATAAAATAAGATAAAACCAAAGGGATAACAGTGGTTATGGGCAAAAAGCTTTCTTTATTCCACTGGAGGAGGGAAACTAAACACATATGCTGGGGCCCCCTCTCATAGGAGATCTGCTCTGGTGTGGGCAACTCTCAATACTTATAGCTATGGCTACACAGTGAGCTGTAGCCCTGATAATGAGGGGCAACAGCTACAGTGGGACAAGTCTGATTCATAGCAGAACTTCATGACCAGACCATGAGTACTAAAGATGCTTGTCCGACCACCTGGTGCTGGTGTGAAACAATTCTGGGATTTTGCTATGGCTGAGATCATCCAGAGGGTGCACACAAAGGATTGTTGTTATGTCAAGCTCAGGGCACAGCTTGCTTTCTGGGTCTTAGCTCTGAAAAACAGGGTATATCCCATTAATAGGTAATAAATAGAAAGGCATAAAAAGAGAGGGGTGGTCTTGGCATGGGGATTCTGACAGACTCTGTGCTTCTTTGATTCATAGACTCCTCAGTGATATTAAGAACAGATCCTTATGCCCATCACCAGCTCTCCCTAACCTGTATCTTCCCAAACAATTCTCTTTCTCTGTTGCCCTTCCCTTTCCTGACAACTTTCCCTTTCTCTCCAATAATATTTCCCCATCCTGTTGAATTCTTTTGCTAGCCACAAGAATTAGCATAGGACCAGGCACAAAAGATTCTCTTTAAATATTGACTGATGGGTTGGTTGCCCCTTTCTAACTTCTTTCCCTCCATTTTCCTTTCCTTCTCTAGGACAGGCAAGGCAGCATGGTATAGCATGGTATAGCATGACAGCTGCTTTTGGGACCAGAAAAAGCCTAGGATCAAGTTCCATCTCTGACACATACTGGCTGTATGACCTTGGGCAAGTCATTTGACTTGCTTAACACAACAGGCAACTCTCTAAGACTATAAATGACAAGAGTTAGTGTTGTTCTGCACTGATAGAGGGAGTTTCAGCATCCAGGGAGTTCCTTGTCCCAGTGAATTCACAGATTCAGTCCCCATTCCCTATCTCCTCTAAGTTGTAGCACATGAATACAAAAGGAACATAAATCACTAGTTAAAATCCTTCAGGTTTAAAAGGTTGAAATCATCTGCCAATCACTTTTCTCTTGTCAGTACTACCTTCTTTTAAAATAGAAGAAACTATTTTTAGACATAGTCCATCACTGGCCCTGGACTCAAAGCCTTTCCTCCTTGATAGAACCTACTAGTGGTTCATTCAGTCTTATGTGACTCCACGAGACCTCCATGGACTTTGTCCATGTGCTTTTCTTGGCAAAGATACTGGAGTGGCAAAGATACTGTCTCTAGTGTGTGTTCTATCCACTATGCCTCCTAGCTATCTAGTCTTCAAGAATCCAGAGGCATCTCTGTGTTATGATGAAGTATCTGAGAAGGATCTTAGTGGAAAAATTCTAATACTATATCATATATCCTTCCTACGTGATCTCAGAGAAGTCAATTAAATTCAGGTCAACTATATAAAGTACCTACTCTGTGCCAGGTGCTGTGTTAGGTATATAACAACAAAATAAAACAGCCTCTACCTTTAAGGAACCGACATTCTTCTTGGGGAATACAGCATTATTCATAAGAAAGTAAAACCAAAGTATGTACTTAGAAAGTAATTTCAAGAGTTAGTATTAATAACTGGGACCATCAGGAAAGGCCTCATGGAGGAGACAGCACCCGCGTTGTACTCTGGAGGATGAGAGTAGTTCAAAGAGGTGGGGATGAGAGGAGAGTGCATGAAACATCTTCAGTGTCCTTGGAAAATGAGGGACTAGGGCTAGATTACCTCTGAGGTCTCTTCCAGCTTTGACATTCTATGACTAAATACCAAAAAAATGCTTCTGACTCATAATCAGTAAGGAATGCATTTTGGATTATTTTCCTGGTAGGAGGAATGGTTTTACACTATGTAGCTGATATGAAATCTTATCCTCATCTTTGTGTATGAGACCAACCATTAGCAAGTTTGGCTTGGGTTGTGGGGGAGGAGCGGAGGTTAAGACAAGATGACACCCAGGATTTGAGATTTTGTGTAGACACCAAATTGAGCAAAACTGTCTTGAAAGAGGGTCACCCCCTTTATTATTATCACTGGGCTCAACCAGCTAAGCTAACCAAAATGCTTCTTCCAGTGCCATACCCACACAAGGAACAACTGACAGATCGAACAGCAGACTTTATTAGAAACGCTCCTCATTCATCAGTAAATTCACATTAAAAATGCTGAAGGCAGCTCCGTCTGAATATTTGACATCCCGCCATTACAACAATTTCCAGTTAAAAACTAGACTAGGGAGATAATTTGAAACATGTAAGAAATGCAAATAGGAAGCAGCATCTTAAAAATATATATAATATGTATATTATATATATATATATATATATGGACTGAACTTGGAAAATGAAGGATGATACCTTAAACATTCCACCCTTCTAGTTACAAGGGGCCCAAGGTTCCCAAACAGATAAATGAATGATAGAACACATATTCTTTTTTTTTTTGCTTTTTTTTTTTTTTTTTGGCAGGGAGAAGGCTGGGCAGTTGGGATTAAGTGACTTGCCCAAAGTCACATGGCTAGTTTTGTGTTAAGTGTCTGAGGCTGGATTTGAACTCAAGTCTTCCTGACTCAAGAGCCAGTGCTCTATTCACTTTGCCACCTAGCTGCCCCTAGAGCACATATTCTTCTAGCATATGTTAGAAATTGGGGGCTGAGAATTTAGAATTCACCTAAAGTGAAAATAATACTTTGCTCTAATAAAGATTTGTGATTGCAAGGCTGGCCCTATGTTTAAGCCAGCAGGTTACCTGCCATGGAGGTGTGATTTGAGAGTCATAGAAAAGGCCTACCCTCCTGCTGTTGCCTCCAAATATTGATCCCAACAACTGCCAATGCTGAAGTTCCACCATTTTCTTCCTTTGAGTTCAGCATTGCCTTCCTCAGACTCCTTTTTAAAATTCAAACTCCCCCACGTGGAGGAACATAAGGAGGATGAGTTTATTAGCTCCTTCCTCTTTGACTGGTGTGAAGGGGATTGCTAGAGAAGAAGTGGGTAGGTGAATGGTATTTAAATAGGGGGAGAGGTGTTTCAAAAGGGAGAAATAAAGGGAAGGAAAAATATAAGGGGGGAAGGTTGCCAAAAATAATTTGCCACCTAAATGATTTTGTTGAGGGCTAGCCCTTTAGGTCCCTGGAGAGGGAATGCACTACAGCCCCTAAATGGTGACCAGTACTCCTTACAAATTATGCAGAGCTAGGAAGGAACTGGCCTGGGCTTGGGAACAACTAAAACATGGGCACTTAGCTGCTTTCATCATCCATTATTCAAAAGCAAGTGTTTTTCTATTTTTTTTGTTCCTGTTCGGTACAGTCATCCTCAATATATTTGAAACCGGGGCACAGGATAGAAAGTCTTCTGCCCAAATGTTTTATTCATTCTTTTGAATTAAAAATATGCTTTTTAATCAATACACTGATAGCATCCCTGTCTTGGTTGGGTAGGCAAAGGCAGAGAGCTAACTGGTTTCTCTAAGCTCCCTATTGAGGTGTCCAGCTTTAGAGGTCACCTTTGAGGATGGCAAACACTGTTGGCAACTTACATTTATTTCCAAAGTCAGTAACAAATCCCAGTCGTTCACATTATCTAACAGCTCCCACACTGTCCTGTTGAACTGATTTAAGGGGGGAGGGATGCCCCACATACATATATAGATATATAGATATATATTTTTTTAAAAATTAAATTATGGTCAAGTGTCCGCTGAGACTTTGCTTCTGATGTAAACAATTCATTGTGCCAGGTGCATTGCTTTAGTCTATTTTGAGTCCAGAAGGGCTTCAGGCTTCTTACTGGTATTGGAGATAGTTTTTCAGAGACTGAGGCAAAGGCAGCGATTCTATTTCATGCAGGCGTTCCCGACCGAGGGCAAATCGAATTGATCTTCGGCACAGGTCCATCAGGGGCAGGGGCTCCGCTGAAACATAAAAGTGAGAGAGATTCAATATCACCAGTGGCATTGCAGGCACTTAGATGTATTACTCCTGCCTATAGGAGAGAAGAGATGTAGTAGGCCCATTTAAGAATGATAAGGCTGAAGGGAAGAGAGCTTGAAGAGTTGGGAGGGATCAGGAAAGTCCATTCTTATGTCATGCTTGTTTCTGTCTCTTTGTGCCTTTGCTCATGTCATACATAGGAGCACAGAATCATAGATACAGAGTTGGAAAGGACTTCATGGGCTATAATAACCGAAAATCTTCATTTTTACAGTTGAGAACCTGAGATATGGGGAGATGACGTGACTTGTCACTTAAATAATAATGAATGTAAGAACCAGGATTTTAACCCAGGTCTTCTGATTATAAGTCTACTTTGTCATGCATTACCTACCCTCTAGCCTTTTAAAAAAATTGTATTAATCTATTTTAATTGTATAACACTTTTATTTCCAACCACACCCCCACTCTCCCCACTCAGTAAGGCAACCCCTGTAACAATAAAAAACAAAAGTAGTTAAGCAAAGGCAATGAATGAGTCAAATGAGTCCAAAAGTATATTCAATAATTTACACGTGTGTTCCCCAACTCCTGCACGGAGGTATAATTCTTAACTTTTACCAGGCTACAACTCTTGGTCAGTATAGTTATAAAGCATTTGGTTTCTTTCTTTCTTTCTTTTTTGGTATTGTTTTTTTCAAACTACTTTTATTGTCATTTTGTACATATTCTAGGAAGGGAGAGCTAGGTGGCACAGTGAATAGAGTACAAGGCCTGGAGTTAGGATGACTCATCTTCCTGATTTCAAATCTGACCTCAGACACTTACTGGCTATCACTTAATAGTGTTTGCCTCAGTTTCCTCATCTGTAAGATGAGCTGTAGAAGGAAATGGCAAATCCCTCCAGTATCGTTGCCAAAAAAAAAAACCAAACAACACAGATGAGGTCAAGAAGACTGATGAATGACTGAAGAACAACTGAAATCTATTATAGGATCACAGCTTTGAAAGGGACCCTCAGAGGCCATCTATTTTAAGCTCCTTATTTTACAGATGTTTAAAGAGATGAAAGTTAAATGACTTGCCCAAGGTCACAGAGGTAATCACTGGAGGTGGAATTTGAACCTAAAAGTTTTCTGATTATAGAATTAGTACTTGTTCCATTGTATTGTAATGACTTCTACATATTTTTAGCTGTTTACTTCAGTTCATATAAATATTTCCCTGCTTCTCTAAATTTTTCATATTGGTCATTTTTTTTGTAGGTGTAGTACATTCCTTTACATTCAAGTACAATAGTTTTAACCATTCTATTGATGGACATCTATTCAGTTTCCATTCCTTTACTACTACAAAAAATTCTGTTAACATATTTTGATGTATATAGGATCTCTCCGTGGGGGATATGCCAAGCAATAGGATCCCTGGATCAACGGGAGTGGATATTTTAGTTACTTTTAAAGCTTAATTCCAAATTGACTTTTAAGAATGGTTGAACAAAGTCAAATCCACACCAAAAATATATTAGTGTGTGCATCTTTCCATATCTCTTTCCACATGGAGAAGGAAATTGCAAAGCACTCTAGTATCTTTGCCAAGACAACCCCAAATGGGTTAGGAAGAATGAAACAATTGAAACAATTAAACAATCGAAACAATTTGACAACACAATCTTTCCACAGCCTTTGTAATATTGGGTATTTTCATTTTTTGTTACCTATGCTCTTTTATCCTTTTTAATCAAGATCTTACTTCTTCTTTAACGTCCAGGTATCTGGATAAGAACACTGGATTTGGTGCCCAGTTCTGGTTCTCTTCCTTCCTATGTAGATGTATGACTTTGAGAAGTAACTTAACTTGTCAGAATTTCAGATTTCTTTCCCATGAAATGAATGATTGAAATATATAATCTCTAACATTGCTTTTTTGTCTAAATCCTGAAATCTTGTAAGTCTCACTGTCTCCATGAAGGCTTCTTTGACTTCACTAGCAAGTCCTTTAATATTTACATTCTTCCCAAATTAGCATTTATTAGATTGCTAATCCAGGATCCCTTTTTATGTGTTTTTTAAACTAGGTTATAAATTCCTGGAGGCCAGGAATGATGATTATTTGTTATAAAACCAGTAAGATTGTAGCATCTTACATCACCATTTGAATATGGTTAAATCACAAAAGATAGACACAAAAAACAGGAATTGTATGATGGAAAGAGCATTGAACTTGGAGTCAAAAGAGTTGGGTTCTCATCTTGACTCTACCACTTGCTAACCATGTGGCTGTGGGCAAGTCCCATGCCTTTTTGAACTTCGGTTTTCTTATCTGTCAAATTCTGGGGATAACATTTAAAAAATTAATATGTCAAGATCCTTTCACATTTTTTATTGCATTTGGTTGTCAGAGGAGGTTTTTCGTACACAGTCAAGTGAATTGCCCAGGGTCACATAGTGAGTTAGTAGAATTGGCTCTCCCATTTCTTCCTTTCTTTCTTTCCTCCCTTGCCCCCACACTAGGCTAGATCTTCATCTCATACCTAGATTATTCTAACAGCCTCCTAATTGATCTGTTTTCATATTCTTCCTCCTCCAAACCCACAATTCCCATTTCTCCCAGATTACGAACCCCAAAGCACATCTTTCATCTTGGCATTCCCCACAAGGTCAAGGTCAAGAGGAAATAAAAATTCACCATTGAGTATTCAAAGCCCTCCACAAATTGGACTTCAGCTCCCTTTATTGACAACTGTCAATAAGAACAACCACAATGAACAATGAGGATGAACACTTCTATGGCACTTTAAGGTTTACAAATAAATACTTTACATGTTATCTCAGATATTCTGTAATCCAGTGATACTGGTCTCCTTGCTGTTCTTCTCACACCATATACCATCTTCCAACTCTGGGCATTTTCACTGACTGTCCTCCATGCATGGAATGTTTTCTCTCCTTTTTGGTTCTTCTTGGCTTCTCTGGCTTCCTTCAAGTCAAATCTAAAATCTTACCTTCTATAAGAGGTCATTCCCTTATGCCCAAAGGGCAATCAAACTTTATACCATGTGACCCAGCAATACCACTACTAGGTTTGTATACTAAAGAGATCACAGAAAAGGGAAAAGTACCCACATGTACAAAAATATTTGTAGCAGCTCTTTTTGTGGTGGCAAAGAATTTGACATTGAAGGGATGCCCATCAATTGGGGAATGGCTGAACAAGTTGTGGTATATGAATGTAATAGAATACTACTGTGTTATATGAAATGATGAGTAGGCAGATTTCAGAAAAATCTGGAAAGACTTACACGAACTGATGTAAAATGAAATAAGCAGAACCAGAACACTGTACGCAGTAATAGCAATATTGTTTGATGATCAACTATGATTGACTTAGCTCTTTTCAGCAATACAATGATACGAGACAATTCCAAAAGGCTCATGATAGAAAATGCTATCTACATCTAGCAAAAGAACTGATGGAATCTGAATGCAGATTGAAGCATAATATTTTTACTTTATTTTTTGTGTTTTTTCCTTTTGCAAACTCTAATTTTTTGCCAACTGTTTCTTCTTTCATAACATGGTTAATATGGAAATATGTTTTGCATGATTGCTCATATATAACTTAATTAGATTGCTTACCATCTTAGGAAGGGGGTAGGGAGGAAATTTTGGAACACGAACTTTTATAAAAAATGAATGTTAAAAATTGTCTTTACATACAATTGCAAAAAACAAAATACCATTTTTTTTAAAAAAGAGGCCATTCCCAATACCTCTCAATGTCAATATCTTCTTTCTGAGATATCTCCAATTAATTCCATGTATATTTTGTGTGCATATTGTCTCCCCTATTAGGCTGTGAGTTCCTTGAGGGAAGGGGATGTCTTTTGCCTTTGTTTGTACTACCAGCATTTAAAACTATGCCTAACACATATAAGTACTTAATAAATGCTTATTTACAGCACTTTGGTTTTGCAAAGTGCTTTATATACATTATCTCATTTCAGCCTCCCCTGAAATCTGTGAAGTAGGTCCTAGAGTTACAATTTTTTTATATATAAGAAAATTGAGGTTAAGTGAGTTTAAGTGACCTTCCTGCCCATGGTCACACAGCTAATAATGCTCTGTGTGTGTGGGTGTGTGTGTGCGCGCACACAAGTGCGCGCTCGGGGCATATTTCTTTTTATCACTTCATCTTAATATCTGTCTCCCCTTTTAAGTTATTATATCCCACATTGTGCCACTGAATTAAGTTTCAAAACAAGTATTTGATGAGAGTCTTCTACGTACAAAGAAAGGCATAATGCACAATACAGAGCAGAGCTATGCATGGTGGCAATACCATGAAGTAGGGGAGACAAAAAAAAAGCAAACATTATGTAACAATACATTTAAATAACAGTTAAAGTCATGAGATATCATAGGAATGTATATTTTAATCATTTTCTTTTTTAATCTTTTTATTAATTAATTTATTTTCGGTTTTCAACATTCACTTCCACAAGACTTTGAGTTTCAAATTTTCTCCCCATCTCTCCCCTTCCTCCACCCCAAGACTGTGTACATTCTGATTACTCCTTCCCTCAATCTGCCCTCCCTTCCATCACCACCACCCCCTTTTCTCTTATCCTCTTCCCTTCTATTTTTCTGTAGGGCAAGATAGATTTCTATACCCCATTGCCTTTACATCTTATTTCCCAGTTGCATGTAACAACAATTTTTAGCATTCTCTTTTAAAACTTTGAGTTCTAAATTCTCTCCCTCCCTCCCCACCTACCCTCATTGAGAAGGCAAGCAATTTGATATAGGTTATACATGTGTAGTCATGCAAAACCTTTCCATAATAGTTATGTTGTGAAAGACTATATTTTCTACCATCCTATCCCACCCCCCATTTATTCTAATTCTTTCCTTTGACCCTGTAACTCCTCAAAAGTGTTTGCTTCTGATTACCCCCTCCCCCAAATTGCCCTCCCTTCTAACATTTCCCCCCCTCTCGCCTAGAATACTTTCCCCCTACTTTCTTGTAGGGTAAGATAGATTTCCACATACAATTAGGTTACCTATTAATTTTCAAAAATTATTTTACTTACCTCCTAATTACATGTAAAAACAATTTCTAACATTCTTTTTTTTTAAAAAAATTTGAGTTCTAAATTCTTTCCCTCCTTTCCTCCCTTCCCTCTCCTTGAGATGGCAAGCAATCTGACATAGGTTACAAATGTGCAATCATTTAAAACATATTTCCATATTAGTCATCTTGTGGAAGAAAATTTGAACAAAAAGAAAGAAAAAGAGTGAAAAATAGTATGTTTCATTCTGTATTTAGACTTCATCAATTCTTTCTCTGGACATGGATAGTATTTTCCATCATAAGTTCTATGGGATTGCCTTAGATCACTGTATTGCTGAGAATAGCTAAGTCATTCACAGCTGATTATCTTATAATATTGCTGTTACCATGTATAATATTATCCTGGTTCTGCTCACTTCACTCTATCAGTTCATGTAAATCTTTCCAAATTTTTCTGAAATCATTCTGCTCATCATTTCTTACAGCACAATAATATTCCATTACAATCATATGCCACAACTTGTTCAGCCATTCCCCAGCTGATGGGCATCTTCTCAGTTTCCAATTCTTAGCCACTAAGAATGTTCATGATTAATTGCTAAATCAATTTGGTTATGCTAAGATATATAATAATAACAAACATAACAACTAACATTTACATAGTGCTTATTTTACAATTGTTATCTCATTAGATCCTCACAACAACCCTGAGAGGTAGGTGCTATTATCACTCTTGTTTTACAGATGAGAAAACTGAGGCAAACAGAAGTTGTGACTTGCCCATAGTCACACAACTAGTATCTGAGGCAGGATTTGTACTGAAGTCTCCCTGATTCCAAGTCCTGCACTCTATCCACTGTGCCACTAAGTAGTAAGGATCATTTGTATTCTAGGTAAGCGCAGCATGAGCAAGAAAGTAGAAGCTTGGGAATATAAAAGTTCAAGGTCCGATTGATATACAATGAGAATGAAGTGCAGGATTTGTATAGATGAGAAATAAGGCTGGAGACATAGGAGAAAATACAAACCCTTGCCTCAAGAAGCTTGCATTCTACTAAGCTAAATATGTTATGTAATTTTAAAAAGTATAATACAATATAGCGTAGTGTGATAGAGTCAAAGGAGGGAGTAAGCGCCCTAGTTTGGTCTCATTGTGAAGGGCTATGAATGCCAAGCCAACGAGTCTGGTTTTTATCTTGTAAATTTTTCACAGTGATGACTCCTTGGCCAAATTCTTCTAGTAAAATCCTCTAAAATTATTACATTTAATACCTAATATCAAATAACATAAGATTCATTAAAGACAATTGAGTGTGCTTCATGTTTTGATGGAATAGGGTTTCTCTTTCTGAGTGGGAGAGAAAATAAAAGCTAGTTAATTGGGGGAAAAATATAGTTACAAAAAAAAAGGAAATGGAAAAAAAGAAAACAAACTGCTGGTGGGGAGGGGCAAATAAAAGGTGCCAAACTATCTTATGGGCTCTTCACAGACGAATGCCTAGAAAACGCTGTCTGTGTCTGTTGTCTCCACTTCCTCTCCTCTCATTCAGTTTTCAACCTTTTTGTGGTTTAGTTTCTTAACTGGTAACTCACAGGTTTCTCTAAAGCTACTAGTGATCTGAATTGCCAAATTCAATGGTCTTTTCTCAATCCTTGCTCTTCTCAAACTTTTGAGTAGTTGAGAGGCATCGTTGGCCATCCTTTTTCTCTTTGTCTCTTCATGACATTGCTCTCACCTGGTTCTCCTCCTACCTATCTGACTATTCCTTCTCAGTCTCCTTTGATGGCTAGCTCTCCTGTCCTGTCCTCTCCTCATCTTTGTAATCTTATTGGCTTATCGGTATCTTATCAGTTCCATCTCTATGAAGACAACTCATTTCTTCACATATCCTTATTTGTAGCCCTCTCTTTCTACATCCAGCCTGCCCCAAGCTTTCTACAAGTACAGTCCTATATCAGCAATTTTTTTTTTCTTTTTGGAGGGGGGAAGGCAGGGGCAATTGGGATTAAGTGACTTGCCCAAGGTCCCACAACTAGTAGGTGTTAAGTGTCTGAGGCCAAATTTGAACTCAGGTCCTCTTGACTCCAGGACCAGCACTCTAATCACTGCATCACCTAGCTGTCCCCTATATCATCAATTCTTAATCTCTCTGATTTGATACAGCTGAGCATCCTTTCCTTCTATGCACTGTCTCTTCTCTAAGATTTTTAATGTATTGACTAGATTTCCAGGTCTCCTGATTCTCAGTTACTGGTTCTTCTAACAGACCATGCCTCCTTTCTGCAGTCTGTTTCCAGAGTCTCTTTTATCCTCCTCCCATTTTGTCAAAAATAAGACACGACTCTGCTTAACTACTCAATTAGTGCAACTATATATCAGCTAAACAACTACTGAGAAACCAGAGGGAGGTAAAAGTTAACTGCTTTCATTCTAAGTCCTCCTGCAGTCATTAAAATTAATCTAGAGCTAAAAAAAAAAAGTTGGAAACACGTCTTTAGTTTTAAATGTGAAACATAAATCATCTCTCTTGCTCCTGAAGGGACTTCTAAATGGTAAATGCTTAACAACAGAAGTGAATAAAGAAAGCCCTTAAGTTCTTACAACAGCTGCAAAACTTCAAGAATTCAGCCTGTTTTTCTAAGGCAAAATGTTAGCCGATTTCCTCTCTTTCCTCAGTCCTGGAACTCCCTTCAGAACTGCAGAGTGCTGAGACTGAGATGTGGACAATCTGATCAGAAAGAGAACATTTGACTTCTCTGGCAGGGGTGCCTTTCTAAAAAACAATTTTCCTGCTGGGTATTTAAGTGGAAGAGGGCCCTGGATTTAGGGTTCCAAGGCGTGGTTTCAGATTCTGACTCTGCTACTTTCTCAGCTGTAAAATAAAGATATAAGACTAGATTATGTCTAAGAACGCTGCTAGCTTTTATAATAAATACAAAATATATAAAACCTTAAAAGCATCTAATCTAATCACTTCTTTTTTACAGATGAAGAAACCAAAATCCAAGGAACTTAAGTGATTTACTCAACATTACACAGTAAATGGTAGATCTGGGACTGGAACCTAGGTCTTGATTCCAAATCTAATTGTGTCATAGAAAGAAAGAGGGGTAAGGGAAGGCAAGTAACGGAGGTTAAGAGTACAGGAAGGGATCACTGGATTATAGCTTGGAAGCTGGAAGTGACCCCAGAGGCTATTTAGTCTAATCTTTTTATTTTACAGATGAGGAAACTGAGATCTAGGAAGTGACTTGGCCAAGGTCACACATGTAGTGTCAGAGATGGAATTGGCAACTAGGTCTTGACTCAGAACTCACGATACCATGGAGATAAAGCAAGGGGAGCAGGGGTGGGGTGGGGAAAGGTGGGGATGGAAAAGGATGATATTGCAAATGCAAATGTTCAGCAATAGGATCTTAATGGGTGTAGTTACTCACATATAAAGCAAGATGGCCTCACCTTGGACTCAGCATGGTTTGTCTTTGTATATCTGGGTACACACCACTCATACCCTCCCTCTTTCCATTAAGTTATCAGAGCTTCCAAAGGCTAATAGTATTGTTTTGTCAAATTATATTAATCTGTTTATCATTTACATTCATACTATATCCAGAGACAACAGAAAACGGGTTCTACAGGCAGAACCAATACCCAGGAAAACCATGAAGTTGATGGAATCAATCCTTTGGCCTTTGGTCTCCTGTGACCTTTCACCCCTCCCAACTTGGCAAGTCAGCTAGCATCTTAGTTCTCTACCCTGTTCCCCCCCCCCCCTGAAAAAAAGAGCAAAACCAAAACAACTTCTTGAGGATTTCCTGTTTGTCTTTCATTCTCAAAGAGGACCATGAGGTGATGCCATTAAATGCAAGTGAATTGGATTTAAGTGAGGGAGGGCTATGCAAAGTTACCAGCTTCACTTTCTCCTCCAGAGCCATCTGGGTCCAGTGGCAAGACATAGATCAGAACAATGGAAGAATGTCCAGGAAGGAGTGGGGAACTTGGCCTTTTCAAGTTAAGGTCTTTAACAGGTCTCAATTTGACTTAGGCAACACCCATTCAGTGATTAAGGCTTAATAAGAAATGAAGCAAAGAATAGCCTCTTAAAAAAAAAAAGAATAGATCTGTGAGGGAAAGACCCTCAGGATTTCTGGCCAAAACAGAAACAATTGCTATTTACATTTATTCTGAGCCAATTAGGACCCAGAGAATGACCAAGTAGGGCTTGGCCTAGAGTTCTGTAGTATTTCCTCATAGGGAGTTTCCAGAACTAGTGAAATCAGATCTGAACAAAAACAAAACAAAAAGACTGTGGTAAGCCTTGGGGATAAATGCAAAACAGTCCCTGTACTGTTGTGGTTGCGTGTGTGTGTGTGTGTGTGTGTGTGTATGGGGGGGTGAGGGGGGTGGGGTTGGATGTCTTGGACTTAATGGCCTTTAAGAATCTTTCAAGCTCTAAATAAATGATTCTATGACATCCCTCTGGGGAAATACGCATTTTAATACTGACTAAAGCTTTAACATAAAAGGAGAGAAAAGAACCAGTGGTGGAATTTCAGGTATCACCTTGAATTTTGGGAAAAAATTTTGTTGTTATTGTTGGGGGGAATATCCAGGCCAGGTTCATAAATCATACCACATAGCTAAGCACAGTGTCAGGCAGGTAGCAGGTACTTAATAAATGTTTATTGATTGTCTGACATAGGCAAGACTAACACTAAAGTACTATCAAGGCTCCATCTCTTATCCCCTTTTTATTATCACTGACTGAGCTTTGGCAATGGATTCTCTTAGACATAGATAGAGGCTTCTCTTAGACATGAGAGTAAAGAATCTAAATCAGAAGATTAGAATAGATTGGATTAGATTAGATTAGAATCTTCCAATTCCACTCACTAGCTATGTGATTTAGAGCAATATTGCTCACCTCTTTGGGTCTCAGTTCCTCCATCTATAAAAGGAGGGGTTTGGACTGAATGATCTCTAAAGGTCCCACCAGCTCTAACATTCTATGAAACTAGGATTTGGTTGTCTAGAGACACCTAATATCATGCTGTAGGATGAGACAGGGTTCTAGATGGAATTCATAGGATCATAGATTTAGAGGTGGAAGGACTCTTAGATAGAGGCCATCAAGTTTAATGACTTTTTAGGGATGTGGAAACTGAAGCATATAGAGTATAAATGAGTGACCAAAAGTAGTCAAGTGGCAAAGCTGGGATTCTTAGTTCGTCTGACTCTAGAGCCACATGAGCTACGCTTCCTCAAACTAATGTGGGCAAATGTGGAAGGAAGGTCATCCTTCCCAGGCCATTATGAACTTACAAATCATTTATAGATGTTATTAGCTTCAGGAACCCGACAGGCTGTTCTCGTGCCTTACCTTAATCTTCCCATCCTCAGCCTGGCATGGAGAAGACATTCTGCCAACTTTTAGAAGGGATCTGTTGTCTCCATTTCAAAAATTATGTGGGAGAATTGAGAGTTAGATCCCTCAGTACAACAGGCATGTTTTCACAGGAAACCTAAGGTTTCCTTTCAGGCTCCAGACTCCAAGTGTCTGTCAGAGGCTCAAGGAGGCAATTCCAAGGACCTGTTGTCTTTTTTTTTTGTGAGCATGCAGACATCTCTGCACTCAGACAAAATCAAAACCACTCTCCAGTTAATGGGCCTTAGTTCAGCAGCATCTAGATGGGAGTTGTACACAAGATGAACTCTTTTCATTATATCTTTGTAACCAATTCAAATTAATCTTTCTTGATACTTGGTTAGGGCTCACCCACATTTTGAAGACCTCCCGGCAGGCAGGATTGACCTTTCATATTTAGGTGAAGTGGGTAGTCCCTGGGATGTGATGGGGAAGCCACCCCTGTTCATTAATACCTAGAATTCTTTGAACACAGACAAAGAGGTAGGGAGATAAAGTGGAAAAGTGTGCAGGATTTGGAATCAGAGCATCTGGCTCTATCACCGTGGGACCTTGGGCAAGGGCAAATCAATTCCCCTTTCTGGCCTTCAGTGGCCTTATCTGTAAAATGAGGGAACTGAACTAAGTGACCTGTAAAGTCTCTTGAATTATCATTCTAAAACTATAATTCCACATTTTTCCATTTTATGGTTAGAGATAAAGAGGAAAATGCAAATCCTTCTGGAAGAGGGTAAAGACTCAGTAAAGGGCTGTGACCATCTGAGAGCCAGTTTTGAAAGAGGGATGGAAAAAAAAAGGAATTTACACAATAACTTTATTATATATTTAAAAGGAATAGCTATTTGTATATAACAGATTTGAAGTTTCAAGTATAATCATCTTTTTATTCTACTGTGTTATGGAAAGGCTTGATTTACTTCATAAATAAAAAAGAAAATAAATATAAAAAAAGAAAAAGAAAAAGAAAAAAATGAGGGAGGATCATAGGATTATAGATTTCAAGCAAAAGAGACTTTATAGGTCATTACATCCAATCTGCTCATTTTAAAGATGAGGAAACTGAGGCCAAAAGAGGTTAACTGAATTGTCCAGGGTCACACAGATAGGTAGAATTTGAATCTGGGTCTTCTGGATTCCAAGGCCAGCACTCTATCTACAGCAAAGGGCACTGAGTACATGAACAGCTGAAGAAGGGATCCCACCTAATAGTGGGATAGAGGAGTCCTGGTGTTTCAAAGACACATTTTTGCCAGGTTCACAGATATGTTTGAGACCAGCCCAAATTGCTGGATTCAGACAATGTATGAATCCTTGAATTTTTTTTTAAGTATAAGTAAGACGCTTAGCATTCTGAGGTTCTCCTATGTATTAATGTAACAAGTTTCTGCTTAAGAGACAACACAGTATTCCTGCCAAAGTCACTTTTGCAAAGGTTGTTGAAATTCTACTCCAGGTTGAAGGAGACCCACAGAAATTAATAGTCAAACCATCAGGTGGGATTTTCAGAGATAAACTTGACAACAAATCTGTATGAATTGCACCAAGAAGGCTACCCTTCCCTGGATAACAACTTCTAGCTCCAAAAAGCCGGAAATTTCCTTGATAACTAAAACAACCAACTAGAAAGTCATAAATTTGGGCTAATGGGCAAGGGAAGGCCATTCTGCATAAGTGACCTTACTCAGTTTCCAGAATATTTCTCAGAAAAAGGAAGCTTGATAATTTCCAAGTAACAATACATAGAGTATCTCAAAATCCAGATGAAATCTTCCTTTAAGGAGAAAGACACACAACTCCTTTGTAATCAACACATATTGTTGATGCATATTCTACCAAAGCGTTCAGAAATAACAGTAACTTCAATGTGTATATTGCTTTATACATATTACCTTATTTGAGTATAACACCAACCCTGTGAAATAGGTATTACAAGTATTCCCATTTTACAGATGGGAAAACTGAGCCTAAAAAAAGAGGTTCAGTAACCTGCCAAGCATGGGAGGCAAGATCAAAAAAGGTCATAGATTTAAAACTGGAAAGAACCTTAAAAATAATCATAATAACAACAAAAACAATAATAAGTAGCTAGGACTTACATGGTACCTCCTACGTGCCAGGCACTATGCTAAGTGCTTTCAGATATCTCATTTTATCCTCACAACTACCCTGGGAGGTAGGTGCTATTATTATCATCCCCCATTTCACAGATGAGAAAACTGAGAGATTAGATGACTTGTCCAGGGTGCTCCGGTTGCATTTGTTTGTGTTATTATTCTTCCTGTCCAGAATACCTTCCTCCTTCTCCTTCCATTCAAAACTGACTTGAGAGTCACCCTGGTACAATTGGAAAAACTTCACTGCCCTCTGAAGGCTTGAGTCCCAGCTCTGATATTTAGGAGCTATGTGACCTAGACAAAGCCATTCATTCTCGAGCCCCAGTTCCCTCCTAAAAGGGCTGCAGTGAGGACTATATAAACGTGAACTATTATTATCACTCATATTTCAAGGCCTAGCTCAAATTTCCTCCTTTCTATGAAGCCCTTCCTGCCTATTCCAGCCTATACCAAGAATTTCCCCCTTGTCTGAATTCCTCTAACTCTACAGTCTGCACAGGCTGTATTCAGCATTAGATTCCATTCTGTTTTTTGTCGCAAACTGCTATTTCATGTGTTAGTCTTATCGCCTCCAATAAAACTATATGCACTTTGAGGGCAGGGCTCCCATCTTCTTCATCTCTAATCTTCTCTCCAAACTCTAATCAGAATAGGGGCACAGCCATGTTGAATTGATTTGAATAAAGACTGACATTATTTCTTCTCCAAATACACAATATTTCATCTATTGGTACTGTCATGAATGAACCAGAAACAATCATTAGTATCCACAGAGCATTTGGAAGATGAATCTTCCTTGTTCGGAAAAATTTATCGCTGTTACCTCCAAAGGAGGTAATCTAAGATTACAGGCCTTCAGTATAACACCCACAAATATTCCTAATAGCTGACATTTAAAAATTTTGAAGCATTTTGCATCTATTGTTTTATTTTATCTCCTAATCCTGTGAGGTAGTAGGTAGGGATAGAGAGAACTGAAATTTTTATTGGTATAGTGATCATCTCCCAGGTGAGGAAACTCCCTCTATCAATGCAAATTAGTAACTTCTTGACAATTTATAGTCCCAAGAGAATTGCCTGGAGCTCTAAGACATTAAATGACTTGCCCAGGGTCACAACGGCAATATGGGTTTGAGTACAACTTGAACACAGACCTTAGATCTTGCCAGCTTGAAGGCCAGCTCTCTTTCCATTACACTAAGCTGCTTCTTGCCTTGTATTCTCATTTTTTTTTTTTTGAGGCAATTGGGTTTAGGTGACTTGCCCAGGGTCACATAGCTAGGAAGTGTTTGAGGCTGGATTTGAACTCAGGTCCTCCTGACTCCAGGGTCAGCACTCTATCCACTGTGCACCCAGCTGCCCCTGTATCCCCATTGTTATAGATGATGAAACTGAACCTCAGAGTGGCTAAGTGATTTGTTCACGGTCACAAAGCAAGTACTTAGCAGAATTAGGATTCCAACTCGGAGTTTCCTGATTTCAGCTCCAGCATACTATCCATTTCTTCAAACTGTTGGATAGGAGTTGGTTACTCAGCTTGTATTTCTATGTAAGGTACCTTGGGGGTGGGGGGTGATGTAAAGAGATGGAAAACACAAGGTCTCTGCAGTCTAGGTGCAGAAACCAGATTAACATGTGAAATGCATAATAAAAGGACATATATAACTCAGTGCCAAATGACTAGTATAGAACATAAATACTAGGAGGGTGGTCAAGAATGGCTTCACAGAGGAGACAGAACTATAACTGAGCTCTGAAAGATGGGTAGACTGGAACAGATCTAAGATGACAGATTTAGAGATGGAAGGGGTGTGAGACACCATTTAGTCCAACCTCTTCATCTTACAGATGAGGAATATGAGGCTCAGAAGGTGGTGACTTGTCCGGTGACTTCCAAAAATTGATAAGGGAAGAGAATTCCAGATGGAGAAAACTGAATTGAGAATAATGATGACACATGGGCAGCTAGATGGCCACAGTACCCAGACCCACAGGCTAAGTTTCTTTCCAAGTTCTCCTTTTTAAAAATACTTCTATTTTTCTGATTCTAGTTTAGAAAAATGCTTAGCAAATATCGAAAGTTCATCCTTTATTGTTTCAAGGAACAAATCTTTTTTAACTCCTTGTAATCTTGGATGTTTCTAACTTAAGTTTTCTAGTTTCTAGCTAAGGACTTGGGAGTGTGCGCATAGAGGTTATGCAATAGTGATCACTTACTGTTCTGCTTATAGGAAGATAATAGTCCTGTCTTCACCAAACAGCATGAGAGTTTAGAGATGCTTTTTTTTTGCTCTGGAAAGGAGCTGCCTGAAACCCATACAATCTTTCATAGAATCAGAATCTGAAACTATTAAGGTTGGATAGAACCTAGTCCCAATTCCCTCATTTTGCAAGTGAGAAAAACTGAGACCCAGAGAGAAATTTAAAAGCCTAATATAAAAACAAAAAACAAACAAAAACTAGTTAGTGACACACCATGGGCTAGAATTCTTGGCCTTTAATCACTGGGACCAAGAAGTAATATTCTGAGATAAGATATGAACTGAATGGTTCCCATCTCATATCTCTGCAATACCCACTGAACCTGGATTAGCTAATAGCTAGCATTTATATAACACTCAAATATAATAATGCACTTTACAAAAAGTTATCTTATTTGAGGTATGACTGAGTTATTTGACCAACCTGGCTGCAGTCCATCAAAACAACCCTTTGAGGTAGGTGCTGTTATTATCTCCATTTTACAGATCAGGAAACTGAGGCTGAAGGAAGTCGAGTGACTTCTCTAGGGCCACACATCTACCAAGTGTCTGAGCCTGGATTTGAATTAGATCTTCCTGACTACTACAAGTACAATAACCATTCACATTGCTCTCTCAGGATTGAGACTGGCTTCCCAGTGAGGAAACTTTCTTCCACTGCAGATCAGAAACTTAAAAGACTTGGAGACTCGTCCAGGGCATTGAGGGATTGATTGGCTATGATGAGTTAACTAAAATTAAAATACTACATTATTCGATTCAACAAAAATTTATTTAGTATCCACTGCGTGCTCAACCCTGTGCGGTGAGAAGGCCTGAACACAGAGCTTATCATCTAAATACAGGAGATGGAACAAAAGTATACAAATGAAAAGTTAAGTGAGCTGTACAAAATGAGAACAGGAGATGTCACAAGCAGTAGAATGTGTAGTAAGTCATCCGTCAGTTCTGTTCGTGTTAAAGAGTTTAGAGTAGTGGTTCTCAACCTGTAGGCTGTGACCCCTTTGGGGTGGAATGACCCTTTCACAGGAGTCGCCTAAGACCATGGGAAAACACATATTTCCGATGGTCTTAGGTACTTCCTCTATCTGTCTCCAGGTGGGTCCGCCCACATGCAGACACGCCCACATACAACTATTAAAGGGTCGCGGCATTAGGAAGGTTGAAAATCACTGGTTTAGAGGGAGAGGTTTCTATGAACTAAAGAGGGCGGGAAGACTCCAATGAGGGGACAAGACTTGAGCTAGCACCGAAGGATGGGCATGATTGTTATACAAATAATAACTACTATAATTACTAGAGGGTGGTTCATGAGTGCCAAAATGCCTGGGGTTTCTTATTTCACTTACTTAACCACTGATTCATTTTGGCGTCATCAAAGCAGAGGGGGGGAGTTTTGCTTTCTGAATTATTCATTCAGAGATCCCTGAGGTCCCCTCTCTGCTTCCAAAGGGGTCGGACTTTTCATATAATGTGCTTTATTGATGTACCTTTTTGCTTTATGAAAGGAGAGGTATACATTATTGATTGCTGCCAACCAGCTGTTGGTGGAAATCGACAAAGCCTGGCTTCCCTGGGGTTTGGGGGAAGCATTAGTGATCTGAGGTCCTATTTTATGAACACAGGCTGTAAATAGATATGTCATTTTGGTTGCCATTTCCATTTCCTAAGCAGAGGCCAATCTTTATGAAACCCTATTTTTTAAAAAGGCAAATGCAATTGTGCAATGTTCTAAGTCACATTTAGGTTCCTTCCTCTGAGTGGCCCGGACAGAAAAGGGTTCTTGGACAGTGATCAATCCCAACCTCATTTCTAGCTTCGTTTCTTTACTTAAAAAAAAACTGAATGAATAAAATCTAGGTTCCACCTCCCTTAGTTGGGAGAAGAAATGAAAAACAAAACCCTTCTAATAAATATGAATAGTCAAGTAAAACAAATTCCCCGTAGTGACCAAAAAAAAAGCCTCTGCACCCGGAATCTATCATTCTTCTGTCAAGAGGCAGGTGTCATGTTTTATTATGGATCCTCTACCTAGCTTTGTTTCTATAAACTTGAAATGTTTTCAGATCTTAGGAGACAACAGCTGATACCCCATGTTATATCCTGGGAAACTTAGCCATGACGAATGATGGGGTCTTCTAGTAAAGCACTCCTATAATGCAGTGGCTTGTTACCCTTTTTATGTCATGGAGCCCTTTGGAAGTCTGGTAAAGCCTATGATCCCTTGCCAGAGTAATATTTTTCGATGTATAACAGAAAATACATAGGATCACAAAAGAAACCAATTACATGATTAATAATGCAGAGTATTTTCCACTTGCTGTCTTATGTGATTTGATCCTCACAACAACCTTATGAGATAAGTACTATTATTCCCATTTTACAGATGAAGAAGTTGGTGCTGGGTCACATAGCTAGCAATTGTCTGAGGCTGGATTTAAACTCAGAATAGCCTGATTCTGAGTTTAACTTTAACTACTGAGCTACCTAGTCACATATGTTGACAGTTTTCTGATTGCTCTTTCCTCCCTCCTTACCTTCCCCATATTTTGGACTTTCAGATCTTTTGAGATATGTGTGGAAGATAGGAACTATGAGTAATCAAATAGCTATTTTATAGTGGAGTTTGTGAATCCAGTGATTAGCTTTCTGAAAGAGGCTAGAGAGGCAATGTGGATTAGGGAGGGGATCATGGTCCTAGGAGGAAGACAGTCACTGTTGTAATACAGGAAGGATGAACCAGATCTGATACTATGAATGTAAATAATCTTTGATAAAGCAGTACCTTTCATAATTTATAACTCCCACTGGCCAGAATACAGTATGGGGCATGTAATCAATCAGTACTTTAATACTAAATAATGAAAAAGAAGATGATGATAACCTTTATGGTGATAATAAACCTGATGGAGACAATGGTGGTGAGTGATGATTAAGATCCATGATGAAGAAAAGGCTTTGAAAGGCAATAGTGATTAGGGCACTGAACTTGGAGTCTGTTAAGACCTGGGTTCCAATCCTTCCTTAGACAAATCTATGACCTTGATTGAATTAAGTCACTAAACCCTCCTTGGTCCTTTAATTTCTTCATGTGCAAAATGAAGGTGTTGGATTAAATGACCTTTAAAGTACCTCTTAGCTATAAATCTACAACCCTATAAACATTATAATTTGTGAGTCAAGAATAACTCAGAGAATGACTACAAAGGAATGTGACTTATTTTTCAAAACAAATCAAAAAACCAGAATTTTTACTTTAAATGAATGTTGCTTTCTTCCATATTGGCGAGGCTGTACATTTATTCCTACATTATGCTTGTTTTTTGGACACTACATTTTATGAATGTCTCCTCAGGTATGACCTTCAGAGCCTGTGCCATATTCTGTGAAATCTCCCCAGTGGTGACAAATGTTTGTCCTATGGGAGCTAGTTTGGCTTTTGAAAATAGTCCAAAAAAGTCCCAAATCCAGGAAGGGGTGGAGGAGAAAATCAAGCTGTGCGTTCCCATCTTGGCTTGTATTTTTAAATGAAGGGTCAACATATAACTTGATATAATGTATGCTGTTTGTTTAAGAATTACAGCTAGGTTCCCATTAGTAAGAATAATGAATCCTTTAAAGTGATCACATTTATTCAAAGTTATAATTATGTAAAATATGGCAATTGGTTTCAGCCCAATGGAACTATGGAGGGGGAATTTGAATAACGCGATTACTTGAGGGGACTCATTATTTGCACTAATCTGAACCAAGCTGCAGTCACTTTATTTTGCAATTACCTTTTATGTAATGTGGCAAGGTATATGATCCCATCCTTAGGTGGAAAAGAAATCTAATCAAACTGAAGAGAAATCAGAAAGCTGACTGGGGTATGTAAATAATACTTTCTCTATTACCACATAATGCAGGGGAAATGTATCTAAGCCCCATGAGGAGGAAGCAGGTTGCAGCATTTGAGCATATAGGGGTTCCTGTATCTACCATTTATCCCTAGGGGAATAATCATATACTAAGAGACAGATGAGAACAGAAAAGCAAAGAAAAAAGACAGTTTAATTAAACTACGAGATGACGAAATCTCTCATAAGATGAAGTAATTGTGTGAACACCAATTTATATAGGAGGAAAGATGAGATAGAAGAAGGGCTGACTTTAGAGGATGTGAGTTTAACCCCTGCCTTTGATGCTCATTTTATATGTGACCTTGGGAAAGTTGCTTAACCTCCATAACTCTCAACTTCCTCATCTATAAAGTAATTAATAATAGCTAATTTATATAGAGCTTACCTTGTGTAATGCGCTTAAACAACCTGTGATATATTGAAACCTCAGCGGGGAAAGTCAAGATGTGGAAGGGATAACTGTAAAGTGTAAGAAAACTGAAAAGGTAGGAAGAGGCCAGGTTGCAAAGGGTTTTGTCTGTTAACCTGGCATTCTATAAGGAATTGCATGTATGTTTAAAATACTTTATGTAGATCTAAGGCACTTTATAAATTGTTATCTCATTTGATACTCATAATAATCCTAAGAGGTAAATGCTATAATTATCCCAGTTTTACAAATGATGAAACCGAGGCAAAAGAGACTTGTCTAGCTAGGGTCACATAACTAGTAAGTGCCTGAGGCTGTATTTGAGCTCAGGTCTTCCTGACTCCAGACCCAGAGCTCTATCCAGTGAGCCATCTAGCTCAGTGGTACTCAACCTTCCTAATACCATGACCCTTTAATACAGTTCCTCATGTTGTGGTGACCCCCAACCATAAAATTATTTTCATTGCTACTTCATAACTGTAATTTTGCTACTGTTATGAATTGTAATGTAAATATCTGATATGCAGGATGTATTTAAATTGAACATAACCCACAGGTTGAGAACCACTGAGACTGTCTAGCTGCTTCTACATTTGCAAAGGACTTTTAATTTTCAAGACACTAATATGTGCCATCTTGTTTTATCCTGATACTGTGCTGGTGAAAAAGACAGAAGAAACATTATGGCACAGATGAACAAACACAAACATTATTTGACAGATGAAAACATTATGGCACAGAGCACTTACAATCCATTCTTGAATATAATAATAATGAGCATTTATATAGTGTTTTGAAGTTTGCAAAGCACTTTATGCATATTATGTCATTCCATCCTCACAAGTACCATGTGAGGTTTTTATTATCATCATCATCCCCATTTTACAGCAGAGAAAACTATTCATTGATTTTCCCAAGGTCACAAATATCACATAGCTGGTAAGTTTCAGGTAGATTTTTAACTCATGCCTTCCTAACCCCTATTCTAGTGCTTTATTCATTATGCCACTTAGAATATCACATATTCCTTATAACAGTCTGGCAAAAGTGCCAGATTCAAGGTGATGTAGAAAGTCACAGGCCTCCAGGGATGAATTCAGAAAAGAGACAGCCAGGTGTAGCAGATAGAGTGTGGGGCTCAGAGTCAGGAAAATCTTCCTTTAAGACACATTTCTAATGCTGATTAGCTATCTGATTTTTGTGACCTTGGGCAAATCACTTACTCTCCTTGGGCCTAGGTTTTCTCTT
Organism: Pseudochirops corinnae; assembly: GCA_028646515.1. Taxonomy (NCBI): domain Eukaryota; kingdom Metazoa; phylum Chordata; class Mammalia; order Diprotodontia; family Pseudocheiridae; genus Pseudochirops; species Pseudochirops corinnae. The sequence goes on from CM053588.1 coordinate 174,514,850, forward strand.
CTTGGAGGGAGTTGGATTAGATGTTATCTGGGAAACTTTGGGCAACTTCCTAGGAAGCATTTACTATTTGCTATGACATAGGGAGTTTCCCTGCTCAAGAAACCACATATTCTGGTATTTAAGCTTTTCAAAGTTAGTTTTGACAAGGTTGTGCTACCTGTAGCCCGTTAAACATTTACTTACTAAGTGCCAGGCATTGTGCTAAGTGCTGAAGATACAAAGAAAGACAGGAAGGCAAAAACAGGGTCTTTGCTTCCAAGGAGCTAACATTCCAATGGGGGAGAAGACAGGAAGGCAAAAACAGGGTCTTTGCTTCCAAGGAGCTGACATTCCAATGGGGGAGAGGATCATCAAATACCTGTATACATAGAAGATACATACAGAATACACAGAAGGTAATTTCAGAGGTAAAGTACTAGCTGCAGGAGTATCAGTAAAAACCTCCCGCAGAAGGGAAGATTTAAGGTAAGTCTTAAAAGGCACAAAGTCAGGAAGAGGAGCAAGAAGGACAGTGTCTAGAGTATACAGAGGAAGTACAGTTATCCCTTCCACATCTCAGTGATTAAGGATGCAGTGTCCCTGCGATCTAGAAAATCCACATAAAATTTTTTGGCCCTCCCTTTGTACCAGAGAAGAAGTCTGAATTATTATGGAATTAAAAGATAAAATATGTTGATATTACATAATACTATACACATATTTTATGCATCTCTGGGTTTCTAAACTTTTTTCTATGTCATCTACTGGCTTTTGTATGGTTTCTGCAAAATTTCCAAAAAATTCCCATTTAATTTCTTTTGCCAACCTGTGATATATTGAAACTTCAGTGGGGAAAATCAAGATGTGGAAGGGATAACTGTAAAGTTTAAGAAAACTGAAAAGGTAGGAAGAGGCCAGGTTGCAAAGGGTTTTGTCTGTTAACCTGGCATTTGACAAGGAATTGCATGTATGTTTAAAACACTTTATGTAGATCTAACCTTGTATTAAGACAACATGACATAGCTGAAAAAACATTGGACTATGAGTCATACGATCAATTATAGAATTTTGGAACAGGAATGAACCCTAGAAATAGATCATCTAGTTCAACCCAACCTTGTCTCACAGATAGAATTGTCTTGTCCAAGGTTAAATGGTTAGTTAGTGTCAGGGCTGAGACTAGAATTTAGGTCTCCTGACTCCTGGTCCAGAATGTTTCCCACCTTAAAATACTGCTTCTCAGGAAGTCTGGATTTTAGTTTTAACCCTGTCATAGATCTGTTGCATGATACTAGCCTGCCTCACAGGGCTATTGTAAGAATCAAATGAAACGCTGCATGATACAAATGCAAGACATTGTTAGGAATATAGACAATTTTTGCTTTACGTAAGAGGACTATTGGTAGACTTCTACATAAAGTGATTTTTACTTAATGCAAATTTGTCTAGATATATGGGGAAGGGAGACTGTATGTGTATGTGTATGTGTGTGTGTGTGTGTGTGTGTATGTGTGTGTAGACATGTGGGGGCTGGACACTGACACAGATAACAGGATAGGCAACATGGATGGGGACAGACACATGGTACTGAGGAGCAGATGGATGGAAGATAAGACGCACTGGGGTGTGGACACAATGGCAGCATTGGAGGTCTCAAGCCAAGCTCCCTATTTGGTGGCCACTCCAATGGCAATCTCTTTGTGATTCCCTTCATGTGTCCATTTTTCTGTTTTCACTTGGTAGGTTTCTTTTTAGGTTTTTTTTTGGGGGTGGGGGAAAGCCCAGCGTACCCAGTCAAGGGTCAGGAACAGAGAGAGCACAGGAGACAGTACAGTAAAGTTAACATAGGTGTGTTTTTGGAATGTGGCTTTCTTTCAGAATTCTTTACATAATGTTGAATTTGGGTAATGTGAATTTATGTAAAGTGAGAGCTGTCCATACTGGCTAGTAATAATGTGCTGGAGCAGGTGGATATCTGAAGCTACTAATATAAAGTCTTAAAGGTAATATAGCTATATCTGTAAGTATGTGTGAAGGTGTGTACTTTGGAATGGGAAGATTTTCCTGTAAGGAACTCAAAGCAGTAATTGGGAACCCAGATTCACTAAATATAAACCAAAGAATGAGAAGCCTTATTTTAAAGGGATTCCTTGCACTAAAAATTGATCAAACTGGAATTACTCTACATAGTGAGCTCCCTAAATTATTTTAAATTATTCACTTTATAATTGTATATATAAATATATATATATAATTATATAATGAATATTATGGTTTAGATTTTTATTATAATTATACTTTACACTTATTCTACCCTCCTTTTTGCCATCTTTCCTACCCTCTTTGGATATGCTGGTGATCTGTTTTTCTGGTTAGTACTTGGACAATCCCAAAGTTATTTTCATCACCAGCAGTTTTCAGCCAATCAGAGAAGGTTTGAAAACAACAACAAACACATACCATTTCCCAAAATGGTGTTATTTTTCTCATCGATACAAAAGACTGAAGAACCCAGACATCTAAAGGGGTAGGAGGAACTGCTACTTAGCAAACTGAGGGAGGCTGGGAGTGCCGATGATATTTAGTGTCAGGATTTTAAAAATACATATATATTATATGTATAATATATATAATACATATACGTTATATGTATAATATATATAATACACATATATCATATGTATAATATATACACATATGAATATATATATATATATATCCCAAATACATGTTAAAATTTTTTAACATTTAGGTTTTTTAAAAAAAAATTTGAGTTCCAAATTCTCTTCCCCCCTTTTCCCCTTCTTCCCTCATTGAGAAGACAAGCAATTTGATATAGGTTATACCAGTGCAGTTATGGAAAACACATTTCCATATTAGTCATATTGTGAAAGAAAACACCTCTCCCCCCCCAAAAAAACCCAAGAAAAATAATTAAAGTTTTAAAAAGTATACTTCAATCTGCACTCAGACTCCATTGGTTCTTTCCCTGGAGATGGATACTATTTTTCATCATGAGTCTTTTGGAATTGTCTTAGATCATTGTATTGATCAGAGTAGCCAAGTCATTCACAGTACATCATTGTACAATATTGCTCTTACTGTGTACAATGTAATACTGGTTCTACTCACTTCACTTTGCATCAGTTCATGCAAGTCTTTCCAGGTTTTTCTGAAAGCATTAATATCAAGATTTTAGAGCCGAAAGAGACCATAGTGATCATGCAGGTCAACTTCTTTTTACAAATGAATAAACAGAGGTTTACTATTAACTATACCACTCTACTACCTCCACACTCTACTCTTTACAAGTTTTTTTCTATTGATGAGTTCTTCCTGGAACTTCCTTTTTTGGGGAGTTGGGCCAGACCAGCCAACCCTTAGTTTCTAGACTAAGCCACCACCCCCAAGCCCCTTTGGGTAATTTTCTCCTTCCCAACCCCAACTCTTTTCAGATCACCTTTTATGTAAGTTTACATTAGAATGTAAACTCCTGGAGGGCAGACACTGTCTTTCTTTTTGCTTGAATGTGTATCTCCAGAGCCTAGCGCATAGTAAACACTTAATAAATGTTTGTTGACATTTTTAAGAGGGATGATAATTTCCCAGTAATGCTAAGGGCAGGCTCTGGAGTTCAACTTCTAATACATCTTTCAGTGATAATCCAGTGGTTATCAACCCAAACAGAAACAGATCCCAGTCAGCTGAATATTGACTTAGAAAACCTCAAATTAAACATTATCTATGTTGTAGTATACTTTTGTTTATTTTTTATTTATTTTGTTAGGCATTTCCCAATTACATTTTAATCTGGTTCTGCCATACTAACTGCTTGGCTAGGAGGGGCTGACTGGATGATCTGACACCTCTGAATTAGAAGTACATTAACTAAGAACCTGATATCACACAAACAACTCTATTGAGTGAAAATAAGGTGCAGGATGATATTCAAGAAAAAAAAAGGAGGGGGTAAGTGCTAAAAGTCTTTACATTTCATTTCTCCAGCAATAGTGCTTAAGGAGGAACAAAGAATAGAGGTAGACCAAGTCAATACTCATTTTATCCTCACATTTCTCTATAACTGAAGGGGGAGGGTGTGAATTTTTGTATAGCTAGAGGGTTGGCCTTCTGATTGCCAAGCTATGAAACTTGTTCTTAGCCTCTTCCAGGTCAGAAGACCACGTTTGTACAAAGCTTCAGTGCTCAGAGACATAAAAGAGAGCCTTGTTCTAGGCCTCCAGCTCCATCTTACCCATTAGTCATTGTGGTGGGGAGGCACTCCAGGGGCATTCTCAGTGATCTCTCCCTTTCCTTTCAGTTAATTCAAATACTAACCATGAAAATCCACCTCATTTCTCATCAGATTCATGAAGCTTTTTAGGCCACTTCAGTTCACAGTGATCTGTCTTTCTCCTTTAAACTAGGTAAAACTTACTACTTCCTCAATTCATCTGGTAGTTACTTGTCCTGTTAGCTAACTTTGTCTAGGTCCTGTCTCCCTGAGGACAGAATAGAACCATAAGTAGCAATCTGGAATCCAGAGCAAGAAGAACATTCAAAAGGTACTTGGTGCAAATAGATGCCCTCCAACAAACTTTTCAAAACCTTTGTTTGGATAGAAAGAAGAGACCTCAGGAAAAGAACCTGGGACACAAGGTCTCATAAGGGGAGAGATTGTAGGATATCAGCTTGTGGGGAAATTACAGTGATGGGGACATCTCAAGGACACTGATTGGGAAGCAGCAGTAGGTAAGGTGGCAAGGTGGGGCTGACCTGGGGAGCTTACTTGAAGAGAGAGAGAGTGTGTGTGTGTGTGTGTGTGTGTGTGTGTGTGTGTGAGAGAGAGAGAGAGAGAGAGAGAGAGAGAGCGAGAGCGCATGTGTGTAGAGGGTGTTATGAAGCATACTATCTGATATTTTTCTGTGTCAACTAATTTTGCTAACCAGGTGCTAAGTTCAATTACGGTTTAGTTTTTTAAAAATCTGTTCAAAGAGTCCCCAATAAATTACATTCTGTGGTACAAAACCCTTGATACTCAGCCCTAGTTCTGGTTCTAGGACAGAGATTCAGTGTTATTTTTCTTTGCAGGATGCTTGCAAATAGGAGAGCTCAGTAAAAAGTAATTAAAAGAGGATGATGATGGATGAGCACCATTCTATAGAAATCTTGTTTACCCCACCTGCTGACTTCTAGGTATAGTCTTTAAAGGATACACAACCTGTCTTTTTTTGTCATTTCAGTGTGTTCCCATGCATGTATCTGTAGCTTACTTTTTACTTCAGGGTTTCTTCACACACCATTAAGGATAACAAAATATCCTCTTCCCAGCCTGGCTGACATGTTGCTCAATTATTACTCCCACCAGAATGCTACCATCAAACTATTCCCATAAGCCTGCTTTTCCTGGACAAATTTCCTCTGAATTGTAATAGAGGCACTCTAAACATTATGAAAGTTGTTTTTTGAAGTGATCATCAAATGAGACCCTAGTCATATCCTTACAGCAAAGTGAAGAAGTTAGTTTTCATTCACCTCGCTTCACCTTCTCTTAGTTTTGCATCCAAACTTGGGCTTATAGCACTCTCAGGCTGGTCCTCTCTCTCTTGTAATGGCCTTACACCTCTCCCAGGAAATTAATCACTCCCAAGTATGACTGAACGTGTTATTCTTCAAAGGAGAATTTGCATTAAAATAATCTACAGAGATTTCCTATGCGTTAACCGAAAGGAATGAATCTTTCTTTCAGTGTGGAATTTCAGACACTTGGATATGTGGAACGAGGAGGCTTTTTTCTTTTGGTGGGGAGATGGGGTAGAAGAACTTGCCAGGACTTCCCAAAGCACACCAAGTAGGTGACTGCCTGCTTTTTTAGAGTCAGTCATGCCAAGACATGAGGACATAAACATTTTCAGACTCTGAACAACTCCTGCTTCAGTGCTGAAGCCAGAGCAGGTAAAAATAGCAATCTATGGTGATAAATGCATTCAAATGACCTAGGTTCAAATCCTGACTCTGATACTAGTAATATTGGCTATGGGACCTTGGGCAACTTACTCTCCTCTCCATCCCAACACACCCATTTCTGTGCTTCACTTTGCTTATCTGACTATGATCCCATGATTCTGCTCTTCTTGGGAGAAAAACCAAGCCACAAAACTGATTGCTACCCTAAGTGAAGAGGTTGCAAATAGATCATAAAAATGTAAGGCATCTAGAATTCCTTAAAATTGTAGCAGAAGTTCAGAAACAAAGGAGGGGGGAGCTGCAGGAGGACTTAGGGATATAGAGAACGTCAGTCATAAAACTCTTTGAAGAGTCACCAGAGCAGATGGCTGACTATGTAATTTGACCTGGGGGACTGGGAAGGTCCCTTATCCCCCAATTCTGTCTCAATGCCTGAAATTTCACTTCAAGTGATTCATTCTTTTGGATTAACCATAGTGCTAACCAGTCTCTGTGGCCATAGAACAATATAGGTCTCCAAGGGATTTTGAGAGAAGTATAAAGGATTCAAGGTTGTCCTTGGACTTTGGAAAAATGCAGTGTAAATTCCAGCTTATGCAGCAGGAAGCACCTATTCTATGACACCTGAAATTCCTTTAGCAGGAGAGACTATCAATCCATAAACAGAGATAAGGTTGAGAATGTAGATAGCTCTGGGAGAAGGAGAACAAACTTAAATGAAAATGACTTTCTAGAGAGGTTTGGTTTGTTTTTAAATTAAATTTTATTTTTCTTAATTAACAAAAATCAATTCTCTCTCTCTCAGAGCAAAACCTTATCAAATAAGCATCATCAAGCAAAACAAGTCCCAAACAATGTACATCTCACTCTGCACCCTGAGCCTATCACTTCTATTAGGAGGTGGGTAGGATGCTTCATCATGGGTTCTGACAACAGGTTTTAATGGAAGTTTGTTAGGAGATAGCCTGGGTACAATGAGCCCTGTTGATCTGGTGGGAGCTCAAAGGTACAAAATTAAAGACAGACTTTATCAACTTTTGCAATTTGATACAAGTCAGACCCCATACCTCCATCTGTTTCTGGATAATTAAATCATCACATATTATTTAGTGCCCCTGATGTATACGGCAATGCACTTAGCCCTGTGGATGTAAAGATGCCAAAAGGAATAGATTATCTCCTTAAAGAAGTTAGAATCTGTTGGAGGCTGGGAAAGACATTCACAGCAATACAAATCTGATACAAAGCAGATTGCAAAAGAGAAGAAAGAGAAGCCCAGGAAAAGGTGTTGTGAGAATTTTAAAGAGGAATTCACTTGGAAAGATCTGGGAAGAGAGACTTTGTTTATGCAAGGATGGGGTCTGAGCTGGCTCTTGGGGAAAGGAAGGCAAAACAAAAGGGGAAAGACAAGGGAAGAGTCCATTCTAGACATGAGAAATATAGAGCAAGAGATTTGGTGCTGAAAGTGGCCATGTAGGCCATTGCAGTGAATCCCTTCATTTTACAGAAGAGGAAGCTGAAGTCAGGAGGTTAAGTAATTTGCCCAAAGTCACAAGGGTAGTAAGTGTTGGAGGTGAAATCTGAACTCAGGCTTTCTGACCCAAATTTAGGGGTTCTTAACTTGGGGTCCATGGATAGATTTCAAGGAAGTCTGTCATTTTGGATGGCAAAAAAAATACATTTTTATTTTCACTAACTTCTAACTGAAATTTAGCATCTCCATTATGAATGTAAGTGACAAACTAGAAGTGAATTAGATATATCAATGATTTTGCCACCAATAAAAATCATAGATTTTTTATATCACATTCGTTTTAGATCTCAAAATATTATATTCTTCATCACTTCAAAATTACTGTAGTGATTAGACCAAATTAGGCCAGATCACATGAGTACTTCTTATCTACTATATTTCAATAAATTGGTTTTATTTAATCCTATGTATTTTATTATATGAGTTTAAAGACACCATTCTGAGAAAGGGTCCACTGGCTACACCACACTGCCAAAGGAGTCCAGGGCACAAAAAAGGGGTAAATGCCCTTTCTCTACAGCAAGAGAGCTCTTTCTACCATACCATGGTCTAGGTCAGTGGTTCTCAACCTTTCTAATGCCACGACCCTTTAATACTCCTATGTGGGCCTATCTGCATGTCAGCGGACCCACCTGGAGACTGATAGAGGAGCGGTGTCTCGGTGCCAAAGACCACGGGAAATATGTGTTTTCCAATGGTCTTAGGAGACCCCTGTGACCCCTGTGAAAGGGTCGTTCAAAGGGGTCTTAACCCACAGGTTGAGAACCACTGGTCTAGGTAAATAGAATTCTCACCTGTGTATAACAAGCTCGAAAACCTGGAATCATCTTTGCCTTCTCTCTCTCTCTCTCTTTTCCCCAGCTATCTGACTGGTAACCAAATGATTTCTCTTTGCAGCATTTCTCATTATCTATCTCTTCCTTTTTATTTCTGCTGTTGCTATTGTAATCCAGGTCCTCATCTCCTTAAAGCTGAATTACGTAAGTGCCATGCCTGATTTCCTAGACTTACAGTCTATTGCACCTCCAGACTCACACTGCATGCCACTAAGTGAAATTTTTTTCAACAATGTTTTCATGCTTCTTTCTGGTTAAAAACAAACAAACAAAAAACCCCTTTGGTGGTTCCCCTGTCTTGTTTAACTATCTGACCCATGTTAGTCAATGAATTTCAAGCTTCTTAGGGACAGACTACATCTTATATCCTTTTTTTTCTTTTTTGGCTTCTTTGGAGAGAGGAAGGCAGGGCAATTGGGGTTGAGTGACTTGCCCAAGGACACATAGCTAATAAGTGCTAAGTGTCTGAGGCTGGATTTGAACTCAGGTCCTCCTGACTCCAGGGCCAGTGCTCTATTCACTGCGCCACTTAGCCACCCCATCTTATACACTTTTTTAGTTCTCCAGAGCAATGGTGAAAAATTCAAATAGAACCAGGGGCCACTAAATGATATAAGGATCTCTGGGGCCACATATTGACTTAGAAGACTACATGTTAACATTATCTATGTTTTATTGTGGACAGCTAGGTGGCATAGTGGAAAGAGTGCTGGACCTGGAGTCAGGAAGACAGTTCAAATCCAGCCTCAGATACTTACTAGTTATATGACCCTGGGAAAGTCACTTAACCATGTTTGCCTCAGTTTCCTCATCTGTAAGGTGAGCTGGAGAAGGAAATGGCAAATCATTCCAATATCTTTGCCAAGAAAACTCCAAAAGGGGTTACAAAGAGCCAGATACAACTGGAAAAAAACCACCAACCCCCAAATGACTGATCAACAATTCTTTTATTTATTTCAATTTATTGTATTTTATTTTGTTAAATATTTCCCAATTATATTTTGATCTAGTTCTGGGCATATAGGCCCCTGCATCTGACACTTCCAAATCCAGAGCATCTAGTATATATGTCACAAGAGCTAAGTCATTATTTGTTGTTCAAACATGAAGCCAATTAGAAAACTAGCCTCTGTGAAAGGGAAGACAGTCAGTAGAAAACTAGTGCCTTCCCAAAACGAATGCAACTTTAGCCCAAATGTTTTCAGAGGAGGAAACAAGAAAAAAATACTCCTTTTATGCTGTCTAATATTTCTTGTTAAAGAGAACACACCAGGTAGGTCTCTAACAACTGACAAAATTAGTAATGTCCCGCACCACTTTCTCAGTCAACTTGAGAAAGACATTCCTGATTCAGCTGAAAATTTCCCAGAAAACCTCAATGTTTTCAACTTGGACTGTTTCTCAAGAAAGTTTGGGGATACAGACATATTACAGAGGGCTACATTCTTAGATGAGAACCGTTTTTGGTCTCGCCAATTAACTCTTGGTTGGCTACACTTGAAAAGATATGTTCTTTGTGATCTGTGAATAGAGAATCAGGAAAGGAATATAGGCCAGGAAATAGGTAGCCCCCCAAATAGGCTGTCTCTCCAACTTCCCCCAAGTTATTTTTTTTCTCTGGGGATGTGCCATTCACCATTATTGATGCCAAGGAAACCAAATTTGACAAAGTCCTAGAACATATAAGATCAGAGATCTAAAGCCAAAAGGGACCCCTGAGTTCTTCTAGTCAGTCTAATCTTATCCCCCCATCTTATAGATAAAGAAACTGAGGCCTAGAGATTAAATGACGTGCCCAAAGGGGAGTTTAAGACTTTGTACCTTGGTCCTCTGGCTTTAAATCCAATGCTCTTTCTACTATATTCTATGGGTTGCTGTACTGGTGAGCAGGAACAGTTCTACAGCGACAAAAGAGGTGTTCAGGGTGACGGGGCAGGGTAGCTACATCCTAGGACATCTAACACACTTGGCAAATGTGCTCTGCTGCTGTCAAGTTTTCAAAATCCTGAGACTCATTCTTGGAGCCACGAAAACTCCTAGATAATATGGAGATCAGAGCAAATTGATCACCTCTATTCTAGCCAAACGTTTGTGAAACATAGTGAGAGGGAAACAGTTGCAATTTTCCAGGCTTTCCAGCCTCATAAATACTCAGATTATTTTATTCTAATTTTGCTCTTTTCAAATAAGCAATCCTGGTAGGGCATGGTAGTGCAAACCTGTAATTCAAGCTCCTTGGGCAGCTGACACCAATGGATCTTTGAGTTCAGGAGTTCTGAGCTACAGCGAACTATCTTTGCCAATTGAGTGACCATACTAAGTCCAGCATCAGTAGGGTAAGGGTGGGGCAGATTGCCTAAAGAGATGCTAATTGGCCTAGGCTGGAAATAGAGTAGGTGAAAACTCTAATGATGATGAGTAGTAGAGTCAGCCATGCTAAGAGAACTAGTCTTTAAAAAGAGAAAAAGAAAAAAGAAAAGGCAAGCCCCTCTTCTTAGTCACTGTTTATTAAGAAAACACTTGATAAAAGTGTTTCTTAAACACTTCAAAAGAAAACACAAGGTAAAAAAACCTTGCCCAAGCAACAAACTTCCTAAAAATGAGAACAGACCAAATGGAAATTAATGATTTGACAAAAAAAATATTAAAACAAAGACTAGAGAATGAAAAAAAAATAAAAGAAAATATAAGGTATTTCAGAGCTAAAATAAACTCACCTAGAATCACTGAATTACTTGAAAACCATTGCAAAAAAAATAATCTATACATCATATTTCAAGAAATCCTAAAAAGAAAACTGCCCAAATCTCTTAGAACCATAGAGCTAAGTGGAAATAAAAAAGATTCAGTGGTTACCTCCTGAAAGAGACCTTCAAATGAAAACTCCTAAGAACATTACAGCCAAAATCTAGGGCTTCCAGGTCACAGAAAAAAAAAAATTCTGAGTAGCCAGAAAGAAGTAATTCAAATACTGAAGCATTACCCTGAGAATCACACATGATCTAGCAGCCACCATTATGAAGGAACAGAGAGATTGGTATATGATATTACAGAAGGTAAAGGAAACAAGTTTACAGACAAGAATAACTTACCTAGTAAAACTTTGTATAAACCTACAATGAACCTTCCAAACATTCCTGATTAAAAGATTAGAACTGTGCAGTAACTTTTAAGTGTAAACACAGGAATCAAGTGAAACACAAAAAAAGGTAAATATGAAGAAGCAATCATAAGGAACTAAACAAGGATAAATTGCTTAGATTTTAATACTGTGAATGTGCTCCCTCTGAACCTTCTTATTATCATCTGAGTCATAGAAGCAGTCTAATTAGATACAGATGGAAGGGAAGGAAAAAACATTTATATAGCACCTATTGTGTGCTACAAAAATTAAAGACTCTGCTAAGCACTTTTTAAAAAACAAAATACCTCATTTGATTTTCACAATAACCCTTGGAAGTAGGTGCTATTATTATTTCCATTTTACAGCTGAGGAAACTGAAGCAAAAAAAAGATTAAATAATTTGCCTAGTCACACAGCTTGTAAATGTATGAAGCTGAATTTGAACTCAGATCTTCCTGACTCCAGATTCAACAGACTGTGCCACTAGCTGCCACTTTAAAAGAAAAAGAAAGAAGAAAAAGAAAAAAAATGGAAAGGGAGGGTTAGAGGAATACCCTAAGAAGCAAAAAGACAGAGTGAAGATGGGAAAAATTAAAATAAAAATTATTTTTAAAAATCAGGGTGCACAAATAGAAGTCCATATGAACAAGAAGTAAGTTTTCACTCTTGTCTGAACTGGTCAAAGGAGGGAAAAATAGAAATACATAGTTGAGTAAAGAAATATATTTTACTCAACAGAGCAATAGGAGGAAAAGGAGAGAAATGGGAATTAGAGGGAGGGTAGATTAAGGAAGAGATTAGTTCTAAGCAAAACAAATGCTAACTACAAAAACATTTATAACAGCTCTTTTTGGGGGGTGGCAAAGAATTGCAAACCAAGCAGGTAACCAACAATTGGGAATGACCGAACAAGTTATGGTATGTATATGTGATAGAATACTACTGTGTTGTAAGAAATGAAGAAAGGGATGGTTTCAGAGAAACCTCAGAAGATTTGTAGAAATTAATACATAGCAAGGTGAACAAAACCAAGAGAACAATTTATATGAAAATAATATTACAGACAAACAACTTTGAAAAATTTAGGAAATTCGATCAAAGGAATGACGAGATACAATTCCAGGGGACTCATGATGAAACATGCTACCCAGTGAGGGATTGGGGAGAGACATGATGAACTCAGAGTATAACCTGAAACTTTTTTTTGGACATAGTCAATATGGGAATTATGTTTTGCTTGACCACACATGTTTATAAAGGATTTTTTTTCTTTCTCAATTAGTGGGAGTGGGGCAGTAGGAAGAAAATAAGACAGATTTTTTATTTAAAAGTGTAATTTTAAAAAATCATCAATTGTGAGTAATCTCTACCAGTCATTTCCTTAAAATCATGCCAAAACTTCAAACAGAGAAATAGGTTGATGACAATATAGCTTTTAAGAGTATCTCAAGATTTGTTCCCATGAAAGTATTACTAATGTTTTTGTTAATAGAGAAACAGCTATACTCTTGCATTATCCATCATCTTCAATTAAGTTTGAGATTTCTGAGAATCAAGACTACTTACAGCAAAGGTGGGAGCTGGAATAAAGAGAATCTCATTTAGGCTGTCTATGATCTTATCCAAAATCATTTTCCCCCCTTAGGTTCCTTTATCAGGTAGTGAATTGTTAAAGAAGCTTTTTTTTTTTTGATGGGTCTTAATACTGCAGCTTACAAAGTAGAGAATTTTTTAGTGAGTAATCATTTTTTAGTGAGTAATCAGGATTAGGCAAGCTTCCTTCCACTTGGAAAATGTATGACTTAGCTTCTAACTATACAGTACAGGCCCCCAGGGTTTAATATTAAAGTTTTTTTAATAGATTTATTGTGTTTTTCTGACCTCTCTAAGCAAGAGCTCAGGAACAAGCTAGAAAGAAGAGGGTGGGAACTTATTTTTCCTACATAAAGCAAAACAGAAGAATAAATAAATTCATAGATTGAACTATTTCAGTGTTCCTGTCCTAGCTTGTCCCTTTATCTGGAGTATTCTATTAAGACTAAAAGGGATACTGTGTTTAAGGAAGGAATACAAGAAATGAAAACCATGCTCACTTAGAGGTAGGAAATCATGAGGCCCACAAATATACTTTGGAGATGCAGAGGAAGAAGAAAAAATAAGCAATTAGTGGTTCAAACTTCTACTAGAGTTCATAATTTTTTAAAGTAATTTTTTTGGGGTTAAGGATCATTATTAGTTTTAAGCAAGAGTTCCAGTCTTGATAAGTAGCAATCATGAGTGAATAAAGGTTTGCTTGTATTTTACAAGTATGTTCAAATGTCATCTTACATCATTTCACACCAGGGACTCATGTATCCTCAATACTTTTATGTAACTGGCCAAAGCATAAGGTCTCACTTAAACTGATAAATGTTTAAAAATCCTTGACAAAACAAGTGTAAACAGAATCCGGATTCATGAATATGCTAATCATTCTTCTCTGCTGTAGACATCAGTTAGCTCTACACTTTTGGCCAAGCTCTATACAAAATACCAGAAAGACCTCATTATAACCCCAGTACAAATGACCTGGCAGCCTGGGTCCTGTAGATGAGAGTGATTCTAATAAATGATGGTGACACTAATGACATAAGAGTCAAAGATTTCCAGTCCTTCCTCAACTGACTTTCCTTATAGCAAATCGGGGTCAAGATCAAAGTCAGATAAAGAAGTCTGGAGAATGTAATGAGCAGAGGACTTAGGGTCAAAAGAGCTGGTTTCAATTCCTGGTTTTGCCATTGTGTGACTTTGGGCAAAGCATTTCCCCTCATTTGGCCTCGGTTTCTTCATCTATGAAATAAAAGGTATTGGCTTAGTCTCTGAAGTACTTTCCAGTTCTAAGGTTCTGTGACTCCCTTCTTTCACTGAAGGGGGCAAGGAGATATGAGTGTGGACCATTGCATACTATAGTTGCTGTGGCAGCTGCTTTTGTGCTTCCTCTCTGTCTCTTTTTGTCTGTCTGTCTCTCCCTCTGTTTCTGTCTCTCTGTGTCTCTGTCTGTCTGTCTGTCTCCTCTCTTTCTCTTCCTTTCTTTCTAGGATAGAGATGGTAAAAGTTAAGGAGATTGTGTACAGAATCTACTGTGTGTCCAGATTTGTGCTAGGTGATGTAGAAGATGTGACTCTGTGCTCTCAAAAAGCTCCCACTATAGGCAGGAAGACAAGACAAAGACATTTGAAACATTTAAAGGACAAGTCATTGCTTAGGGACATGTACTAACAGATCCAACAAATTAAGAGGAACAAAGGTAATACAGAATGGTGGAAGGAAAGAAATATGCATTTATTAAGTGCCTCCTATATGCCAGGCACCATGCTAAGTACTTTGCAAATATTCTCTCATTTGAATTTTACAACAAGTGGGTGGAGGGGAGGTGTTATCATCCCTCCTTTATGACTGAGGAAACTGAGGGGACAAAGGCTAAGTAACTTACCCAGGGTCACATAGCTAGTAAGTGTTTGACACTTCCTGATTCCAGACCCAGTACTGTACCCACTGTGCTACCTTGATGCCTCTAAAAAGGCTAGTTCAAATCCCAACTTTAAAACAATCTACTATTCTATGGCCTTGTAATGGATAGAATATGTCCTGACTCCAGATCATAACTAAGAAATTTTCTTTTCTTGAATAAATGCCTGCTATTTCTCCCCCTGGGGCAGCTAGGTGGTGCATTAGATTGAGCACTGGCCTGGAATTAGGAAGACCTAAGTTCAAATATGGCCTCAAATATTTACTAGCTGTGTGACCCTGGGAAAGTCACTTAACCCTGTTTGCCTCAGTTTCCTCATCTGTAAAATGAGCTGGAGAAGGAAATGGCAAACCCTTCCAGTATCTTTGCCAAGAAAATTCCAAAAAGGGTCACAAAGAATCAGACATGACTGAAAAACTACTAAACAATTTCTCCCCTTCCCTTTCTTATAAAAGACAGGTATAATCACAAAAGTCAAGGTAACTAAGGCAGGTTGGGTGGCAAAGTGGATAGAGCAACAATCCTGGAGTCAGGAAGACCTGAGTTCACATCTGGTCTCAGACACTAGCTGTGTGACCCTGGGCAAGTCACTTAATCCTGTTTGCCTCAGTTTCCTCATCTGTAAAATGAGCTGGGAAGGAAATGACAAATCAAACCCCAAGTGGGATCACAAAGAGTCAGACATGACTGAACAACTGAACAACAAGGGATGCAACAACAAAAACAAAACAGTCCTACCCTCAAGAAGCTGACATTCTATCAGGGAAGACAACACACACACAAATATATGTGTGTATTCATGCAGACACAGTTAGACACATATAAATGATATATATAAGATAAATCCAAGGTTATTTGCATTTTGGGGGGGAGAGGAGAGAAGGTACAACCAACTAGATTAGTAAGGGCATCAGGTAGAAGGTCAAGACCTCTGAAGAAAACTAGAGAACCTAAGAGGTGGGAGTAAGAAGAAAGTACACTCAAAGCATGAGGAATAGCCAGGATAAAGGCACAGAGGTGGTGGGAGATGAAGTGTTATGCACGAGGAATAGCAAAAAGCCAGTTAGACTAGATTGTAGCATGTAGGAAGGGGAAATGTGTGACATTTGAGGAGGGACAGGATGTCAGGTTGTTGTGTACTTTAAAAAAAAAAGCTTTGGGGTGGCTAGGTGGCACAGTGAATAGAGTACCAGCCCTGGAGTCAGGAGGACCTGAGTTCAAATCCGGCCTCAGACACTTAACACTTACTAGCTGTGTGATCTTGGGCAAGTCACTTAACCCCAATTGCCCTGCCTTCCCCCCTCCAAAAAGCAGAAAAAAAAAATGCTTCATGGAAGTGGGACCTGAACTGGTCCTTAAAAGACAGGAAGAATATCAATAGAGATCAAAGAATTTGGACATTATTTGGTAGGTGATAGACTTGCTACATTAGGAAGATAATTGTTGACAACAGTATGAAGGATGGATGGGAGAAATTGGAGGAGGGCAGCTGGGTGAGGAAAAAGCCATATAAAAATCAAGGCAAAGGGCCATGAGAGAATGAACTAGGGTGAGATGGCATGGTTTGAATGGAAGAAGTGACTCCCACTCATTTCTTCTCCATTCATACCACCCTAATTTTGGCTCTTATCACATCTTGTTTGGACCACTGGGACAGTTTCCTAATTTGTTTCACTGCCTCGAGTCCATTCTCTGACCCATCTTTCACATAGCTACCAAAGTGATATTCCTGTAGTATAGGACCCTATCACTCCGCTTATTGCCTCCTGGATAAAAATAGAAACTCCTCTGTTTAGCATGTAAAATCCTTCTTATTCTGGCTATAGACGTATCTCTCCAGATTTATCACACTCCTCTTTGTCAACTCAAGGTTGCACTGGTCTGCTTTACTGATCCTCTTAACATTGGATTCCAATCCCCATCACTTTATTTTTGTACACACTGTCCTTCAGGCTTGGAATCAACTCCCTCTTCATCTCAGCCTCTTAGAAGCTTGAGCTTCCTTAAGTTCACCTGAAGTATAACCTCCTCATATCATCACTGTTAGTGCCTCCTCACCCCCAAATTACTCTGCATTCATTTTGTATTTACTTACATGTCTATGTGTTGTTTCTTCTGAAAGTATGTACACTTTGAGGGCATGAAGTGTTTCCTTTTTTTTGGTATTCCCAATGCCTAGAATAGGACTTAGGAAGTACCTTCATATTTATCAATTAACGAGGGACTTGTTAAATTGATTGAGGTAAAATTGGTTAAGTCTTGGCTACGGATTAGATCTTAGGGAGAATGTAGAGAGACACATTGGTATACCCAGGATGGCTGCTAGCACAGGTTCTTAGGTCTGCTTTACTAGGAAAGATAGCTGTTTAAGGGGTCAACAATCTTTTTTATTTAATTGCATTCACTAGTTCAGGGGAAAAGTCAGAACCCTGAACTTCAGAGAAAATACAAGCAGAG
>CM053588.1:174532751-174548315 GCA_028646515.1 Pseudochirops corinnae
CCATTGTGGAGATGTTCTGCATAACTACACATGTACAGCCTGTATTGAATTGCTTGTCTTTCCAATGGGGGTGGGTGATGAGGGAGGAAGGGAAAGAATCTAGAATTTAAAGTTTTAAAATCAAATGTTTAAAAAAATATGTGATGATGATGACAGTGATGCAACTGGGAAATAAGATATACAGGTACTGGGGTAGGAAGATCCATCTTACCCAACTGGAAAGTCAGAGGTGTGACCATAGTAGAAACATGAATATAACATCACAAACAGGTTAGAAGAGGACAGAGCTAAGACAGAAATGTGATAGGAGGCAAACTCTTGCCCACAAACTCCTCCAGACAGATACAAAAAATACACCAGACCAAATCCTGCTAGGGCAATCCAGAAAAAAAGTCACAGTGAGTTTTTTGCCCAGCCTAGGTCAGCATAGGGAGACAGACAGGGAGGTCTATGGGAAATGAGGACAGGGTTGGGCTAGGAACTCATAGTGCATAAGCATTCTAGAAGCCAAAGAGAGGCTGTACACCAGGGCAAGAGGAGGGAACCTAGACCCAGTCACCCCTACACCCAGACCAGAGCCCTGCAACAGAGATGAAATAACATACCAAAATTTCTGGGATGCAACTAAAGCAGTCCACAAAGGGGCAATCAACCTTATAATCAACATTTCTATATAATAATAGCAAAACATCAGAAGCAATAATAGAAAAGTATATCCCATTCCAAATAACCACAAAATGCATAAGATATTTGGGGACTGACCTCCAGAAGCAAACAAAAGACTTATACAGATTTCGGGCAGTTAGATGGAGGCCTGCTAGGTGGTGCAGTGAATAAAGCATGGCACTGGAGTCAGGAGGACCTGAGTTCAAATCCTGCCTCAGCTACTTGACACACTTACTAGCTGTGTGACCTTGGGTAAGTCACTTAACCCCAAATGGCCTGCCTTCCCCCCTCTAAAACAGACAACCAAACAAAGACTTATACAGATTCAATTATAAACCACTACTAAAGGAAATTTTAAAAACCAACCTAAACAGTCAAAGGAATATTCTGTGTTTATGGCCATGCTACGCCAATACAATAAAACATGACAATACTACCAAAGTTAATTTACACTTTTAATGTTATACCAATCAAATTACCAAAGGGATATTTTACAGAGCTCGATAAAATGATAACAGAATTTATTTGGAAAACCAAAAGATCTAGAATATCAAGGGAAATGCTGAAAAGAAGTAAGGGTAAAGGGGGAATAGACCTGCTAGACCTCAGACTATTTTATAAAGCACAGATCATCAAAACCATTTGGTATTGGTTAAAGAATAAAGAAATAGATGAATGGAACAGAATACGTTCTAAATACATAAATGACCCTAAATATAAAAAGTTATACTATAAAAAAATTAGAAAAAGATTATATACCTCTCACAGCTATAGATAAGAGATATTCTTAACCAAACACGATCTAGAGGTAATTACAAAAAATAAATTGGATAACCTTAATTACTTGAAAATGAGAAAATTTCTGTACAGACAACATTAATGCATCTAAGACAAGAAGGGTTGGATGGAAGAAAAACTGCAAGTATTCATAACCACATGAAAACATGCTCCAAATCACTAGTAACAAAAGAAATGCAACTCAAAACAATCCTGAGATCTTACATCATACCCTGAAAAATGACAAAAAATGACAAAAATGTCAATAGTTAATGTTGGAAGGGTTGTGAAAAGATAGGCATACTAATACATTGTTGGTGGAGCTGTAAAATGATACAATCATTTTGGAAAGCAATTTAGAATTATGCAAATAAAGTAACTAATATGTCCATGACCTCTGAACCAGAGACTCCATTACTAGGCTTGTACCTTAAAGATGACTTCAATAAAGAAAAGTCCCCATATACTCCAAAATACTTAGAACAGCACTTTTTGTGGTAGCTAACAATTAGAAACAAAGTAGATGTCCATCAATTGACAAATGGCTAAACAAATTGTGTGCATGAATCTAATGGAATACTATTGTGCTGAAAGAAATGTGTGTGATGAATGCAGAGAAGCACAGAAAAATCTATACTAACTGATGCAGAGTAAAGTAAGCAGGACCAAGAAAACAGCATACACTGTAACTACAACAATGTAAATGAAAAGAATAATGAACCACCAAAAAAAAAACAAAAGTAAATGTAAGAAAAGTATAAAGATCAAGTGAGATTCAAATGAAGAGATATGAGATAGGAACCTCCCAACCTACCCTTTTGTGGACATGAGAGATCCACAAATGTTATACGTGGTACATGTTTTTGGACTTTTTTCAATGTATTAATCAAGTGAGCTGATGTTTTATTTTTGTCCTCTAAAAAATATTGTCATCAGGGATAGATTTCTGGGAGAGTTGGGGGGAAGGACACATGGGATACTATAGTTATATAAGAAAGAGAAAATATCAATAAAATTTTATTCCAAAAAATTTTTAAAGAGAAGGAAGGCTTTAGAATTAAGAGGGGTTGGGAAAGACTTCTTGTAGAATGTGGTATCTTAGCTGAGACCAGTAGGTGGAAATGAGGAAAGAGAGTGTTCCAGGTGTGGGAAACAGCCAGAGAAAATGTCCTGAGTCAAGAGATGAAGTATCTTGCCCATGGAACAATAAGTGTCTTGCTCACTGGATCAAAGAGTATGTGATGAGAAATAAGATTTAAGAAGACTAGAAAGGTAGAAGGGGACTAGGTTATGAATGGCTTTGAACATCAAACAGAGGACTTTGGAGGCAATAAGGAACCACTGGAGTTTATTGAGGAGGGAGAGGGTAAGGAGATTACATAGTCAGACATGCACTTTAGGAAAATCATTTTGGTGGCTGAATAGAGGATGGATTGGAGTGGGGAGATACTTGAGGCAGGCAGACCCACCAACAGGCTATTGTAATAATTAAGGTGTGAGGTGATGGGGTGATGATTAACATTACTTTAGTCCTTATCTGCTTGTACTGCCAACATCAATGTGATATGGGCTAGCATCCATCAAGCCCAGTTGAGATCCATCAATGATAAAGCTCCACCTCTGGCACACTAATTAAAACAGCTGGAGTTAGGACTTTTCTATTTACCCTTTAGTAAATGGAAAAGCCCTTTAGTCCTAGGTAGATTATTACAATGGTTAACATGCCCTGTTATTTGGTAAGGTAGTCAAAGAGTGGACAAAAATTTGAGTCTTCAGTTCGAGGTCAGCTCCATGACAGCGTATCACCAAACATTTCATCAAACTTGATGCAAACTGACTGGCCCTTGTGGATCACTTTCCAAAATGCAATCCTGGCTTTCCCCATGCTTTTTCTCCAGCAGCTGTTTAAACTGTCATGCATACTTCCCCTCAATGGGGGAACCAAAGCTGATAATGTAAGCAATTTCTGACTTCAACTTGGACAATGGCCGGCATTCTAAAGCTTTAGCAATTTGGGGCAATTTCAGCTATAGATAGTATTTCATGACAGGTGGGTAAATGCTTCAAAGTTCAGGCAATAGAAAAACAACTTAACTAATAGACTGACTCCTACAGGAATGAATGTTTGTATAAGCTAACTCCCTGTCCAGATATCCATTCCAACTGCTCCTATGTAAGCAGCATCTCAGCTGCTTGGAATTCTCTATTCGTTCTGTTTGCATCTGGGGAAAATTTGTGATAGCATCTGTGATGCAAAAGAGGTCTGTGGTATGCAGGGTGAGTCAGCCACTGTTAGAGCTGATGGGTGTCCATTGCCTTTGAGAAATCTTACTCTTCTACAAGAGCAGAGAGTTATTCTGAATTGGATCAGTCTGGCTGAACTAGGATAAAATGGGAATCAAAAGCCTCACCCTGAGTGCTCTCCTAATGTCTACACAGAATGGAATCAAGCTGTGTCATGAACTTGTTATTTTAAATGGCTGTTTATGAGAAGCTAGGAGTGTCCCTATCTTTACCTAATATTTGCATTCTTCCAAAGTTCATATAAATAAAAATTTTGCAAATTAGACTCTATTTTAAATGCACAACAGGAGCTCACTATTTAAATGATCCATTAGTCAATGTTTTTGTAAAGAGATGACCCTCAGCTAAATACACAGCATCTCATGGTAAAGAACTGCAAAGCAAAGGGTTATTAACAACAAGGGTAAGGTGGAGGGAGGAAGAAGGATGGAGGAAGGCTTCATGGAAGAGGTAATATTCCATTTGAACTTTTGTAGGAATTCAACAACTGAAGGGGGAGGGAGGGCATTCCTGACATAGAGATGAAAAAAAGAGAGCATCAGTAAAGCATTTTGATACTTGTACAGAGGGAAGGGAGGGGACATGATGCAAGAGGAGTAAAAAAATAGAGCAATTTGTTATTAACTGATTAAGTTTATATAAAAATGCCTATGTATACGTGTATGTGTATATTCAAGTACCAATCAATAAATATGCATTAAGTACTGACTATGTGCCCTGCACTATGCTAAGCCCTGGATATATAAATACAAGAAGACCATCCCTGCCCTCAAGGAGAGTACAATCTAATGGGGGAAGGCCATATGCAAAAGAAAGCTGAAAAGCAGGACAGAGAAAGTACCCAACGAGGGGGCATGATGGAGAAGTCAGTCAGAGAAATCCCGAAGTCAGGTAGTCAGGTAAGAAATGAAATGTCTGAGCTGAGCTCTCTCCTTAAAAATCAAGATTTGGAATCCATAGTCCCAACTTCCAATCACAGAGATAGAGGGTAGCGATGAGGTGGAGAACCCAGGCAGATAGGATATTACAGGATACTAAGGTGATCCCAATAATCAGCTTCCTAGGGCTTGTTGGAAAACTCAGAAGTATTGTTCCAAGAGCAACTTTAAATAACTAAGTTATTTTGAGTATTATGAATACTCAAATCAACAACAAAAGACCTGTGAAGGAAGATGTTATCTACATCCAGAGAAAGAACTGTTTAAAAAAAAGTATGTATAGTATGGTTTCACATATGGATGCATGTACTTGTGTCTAAAAGGGAGGGAGAAAAAATAAATAAAAGTGCACAGCAGAGAACAAAAGGAAACGTAGAAGGAAGTACAGAAAAGCAGGGCAGCTTTGAAAATGATGTGTAGCATTTATTACATAGTTTTTAAAAAGGGGTGGGGGGAGCAGCTAGGTGGTTCAGTAAATAGAATACCAGCCCTGGAGTCAGGAGGACTTGAGTTCAAATATGAACTCAAACCCTTAACATACTTACTAGCTTTGTGAACTTGGGCAAGTCACTTAACACCAACTGCCTTGGCTTCCCCCCTTCAAAAAAAAAAGAAAAAGAAAATAGTGTGAAATGGAAATGTATAACTTTATATTGAATCCTTTTCTTATATTGTGCTGTGTTCATAGAAATATTCTTTTTTTATCTTTTTATATTTAAACTCAAAATGAATTTTAAAAAACGTTTAAGTCAAAGTGCCAAAGTAGTGTAGCCAAGTGAGAAATGTGTGTGTGTGTATGTGTGTGTGTGTGTGTAAAACTAAAACACTGTATGTAGTAGAAACTCATAATATGTTCTTCCCATGCTCTTCATGTCCAGAGATGTTTGTGATTACTGATGATTGCTATATTCTTTTTTTTTTGAAGGGGGGAAGGCAGGGCAATTGGGGTTAAGTGACTTGCTCAAGATCACATGGCTAGTAAGTGTTAAGTGTCTGAGGCTGGTGTTCTATTCACTGTGCCACCTAGCCGCCCCTGATTGCTATATTCTTAATAAAAAAGAAAATTTTAAAAGAAATGTGGCATGACAGTAAAAAAAAAAAAAGTCCTTGCTATTTTGGACTTCATTAAGGGTAGACTATCCAGAATGACAGGTATGGCTGTTGTTCTGAATCTAAGCTCTGTCCTGGAACTCAATTCTCATTGCCCACAATTTCCCCATCCCTCCCTTTATGTGAGAATTATTCTTAATAGGTTCTTATTTGCCTCAAAGGTTTCTTCATATTTAGTCTAGTGCAGGAGTAAGTAATCTGTGTGTGTGTGTGTGTGTGTGTGTGTGTGTGTGTATGTGTGTGTATGAGAGAGAGAGGGAGATGGACTGCTTTGGCAGTCTGGTGAAGCCTATAGATCAAAGATACGCTAGTAAATGCTTAATAATCAGATATTTAGTAAGCAAGACACATTTTTAAGTTTAATCTGCATCATTAATATTTTCTCCATCACTTTCTTAAATTTAGACAATCAACAAAACTGTAAATCAAATCCTGTATTTTTAGCTTTTGTCAATAACTTTTTAATAATAAATTCAACAATCAGTTCTCTCAAGAACCAATTCAAACTGCCTCCAGTTCACCCACCCCCCACTATGAACCCCTTCTCAAAATAATTTTTAAAGGCATAAAATAAAATACATAGGATTATAAAGGAAATAAATTATATTGAAATATAGCTATCTATCTCTATCTATATATGCATACATTTTAATTCACAAAACCTAGGTTACAAACACTTGATCTAGAAAATAATTATGATTTAGGTTTACCAACTCTCCTGTTCATGGTAATTCAGATAGGTTTTTTTGTGAACCTCCCCTCATCTCTCAACTTGTGCTAAAAAGGATAATGTCTCCCTTCTCTTTACAGAGTTAACACAACTTCTAAATCTCCATCTGCTGATAACATTAATAGCACAAACAAGAATTTTGGTGTCCACAAAATTTTCCATTTATCATTGCATGGACAGCCATCAGCTATGTAGTCAGGAAACAAAAGAAGAGCTAGAAGACCAAGAGGGACAGATATCTGTCTTTTCTTCAATCTCTTCCCTGAACTGAGCACAAAAGGGGTCAAGACATTATCAGGCACGCCACCATTCATCTAGGAATGAGGGAGCTTTGAGCTACCCCTTTTAGCAAGCAGAGAGAAGCACAGAAAACAGGTAGCCCAAACCTCAACAATCCACACCTCAGCAACTCATCAACTCCCCATGTCTCTGGCCATCCAGTCAGTTCAAGTCTACCATTCTGCAGTAGCAATCTATACTAGTGGCCACAGGGTGGGGGAAAGGATCCCATGTCAATATGAGTCACCTCTTAGTGCCCTAGCCTGGCATAGTGGCCTTCACTGAAGGCCACAGGTTGAGGAAGGGTGTCCTTGCCAGCATGAGCCCCTCCAGCACTCCAACCTGGGCCCATGCTTCCATGAGGTTCTGAAGCTAGAATCTCTTGCTACCTATCCTTTCCAGAAGTCTCACAAGAACAAAGTACCAAACTGGTGAATTCTGCAACAGAGCTTGCAGTTACTTCCTGAATCTGATGTCTCTCTGGCAACATTCCCAGGGCTGATGCATCAACAATATACTTGAAATACATATATTACTTAATATATAACTCACTCTTGTCAATAGGCAATCACAACTTCACAAAACTTATCTGAAAACTAGGTTTATTACAAGAGAAATGAACATGCACGTGGAACCCAAAGAATTCATAATCCATACAAAAGTTTGCATTTTTATAACAGGAGATCAAAGGAAGGAGGAAGAAGCACAAATCTCCACCTAAGTGGGGCATGACCTGGGAGGGGGAAAGGTGCAATAAAGGTGGGAAAAGGACAAAACCCCTCCCGAAGGGGAGGAGCAAGGCTGAGGCCAAAAGCCACATTCTTTTCCCTTAGAAATTGCTAGACCATGAAGATAGGTAGGTCTACTTATCTACGTGGGTCCCAACTTAACAAGCAGTTTCTCAGCCTAGTGCAGACTCATGAGCACCTGTCTGGATTCCCAAGGACACACAGGTCTGGGGTGCAAACAGCAAATTATGTCAGCTGGGAGGTCTTACATTCAGGGCCTCCTCATGCTCTGGGTCCAGCGTTTCTGGAAAATATGGCAATTCAAAAAGACAAGTTCAGGGGACTCCTTAACAATCCTTAACATTCTTTATCTAGTCTAGGGAATCTTAACCTTTTTTTATGTCATGGACCCCTTTCACAACCTAGTGAATGATTGACTAGCTGAAGGAAGGAAAAAACATCTATTAAATATTGACTATATGCAAAGCATTGTGCTAAGTACTCAGGATATAAATTGAAAGGCAAAACCATCCCTGCCTACAAGGAGTGCACATTTCATCTAATAGGAGGATACTGGACATATAGGTGGTTTCAGTTTCAAGTCAAATGGAAAGGCCCAGTGGTCCCAGCAGCAAAGCAATCAGCAATGAGTCATATCTAACGCCATTTCCACTGACAAAATTATATATATTTTTTGATGTTGAGTCATTTGCTGGTGTGAAGGACTTGGGAGAAGAGAAGTATCTTTTCTGGGTCTTTAATAGCTATAATTGCTGAGCAGGCAAGGAAACCCACAAACCTTTTCTCTAAGGCATAAAATAAAATACATATGATTAAAAAGAAACCAATACTTAGTGAAAATAAAATTTTCTTTCCTGTCCAAGTTCATGGACCCCCTAACATCTGACTACAAGGTCCATGAATCCCAAGTTAGAAACCTCTGATCTAGCTAGTTCCCTTTGAATAAAATACACCATTCTGGAGCCATACTACAAGTTCCATTTTATCGAGTCTCAGAGACAAATGTGAGGTCAAATCTGCTCCCTTGCATTAAGGTATCTAATTTTCCCTATGTATTACCCATTGTTGTTGTTTGGCTGTTTTTCAGTTGTATCCAACTCTCCCTGATCATATTTGGGGTTTTCTTGGTAAAGATACAAGAATGGTTGTCCATTTCCTACTCCAGATCATTTTACAGATGAGAAAACTGAGGCAAACAGGGCTAAGTGGCTCAGGTGGACTTCTGGTAGGTTTCTGAGGACAGATTTGAACTCAGGAAGATGAGTTTTCCTGACTCCAGGCCCAGCACTCTATCCACCGCACCAGCTAGCTGCCCTATTTATTACCCATACCTTGTGCATTTGTATACAGAGATCTGAAATTATGACTTTCATTTATGTCCATCCCTTGGATTTTTGTCTCCTAAGAATTACTGTCCTCTTTTCCTCTTTTTGATTATTCTTTTAGTGTTCTACCTGCTACTCTCTATAATAGTGGATTTGGCCAATCTATGTAGATATTTTTTTTCTGCTCTTCCTTCTTTTTCCGTTTAAAGCCCTTTTAATTAGATTTGCAAAACACCAAGAAAATATAGTTCATCAGCTCTCATTAGGTATGCTCCATCCTAAGCCAAGTGACCATCATTCTTATATTTGAATCTTTGGTCTAAAAACTTAAACCCTGTTCTCAATTATCCTCTTTGCCAGCTGTTCACTTCCAAAATCTTCCTTTCTCTTCTAAATCCTCTTTCCTTCCATGAGAATTAATGATGAAAACACTCATTGTGTTCTTTCAGTCTTCAGTTTTTCTCTCGGGACTTCAAATTCTTAGC
This sequence comes from Pseudochirops corinnae, assembly GCA_028646515.1. Lineage (NCBI taxonomy): Eukaryota > Metazoa > Chordata > Mammalia > Diprotodontia > Pseudocheiridae > Pseudochirops > Pseudochirops corinnae. The sequence goes on from CM053588.1 coordinate 174,542,115, forward strand.
AAAGCTTTCTAAGTTTCTTCTCTTAGTATCATTTGTCACTAAATGAATTACAAGAGTGTGTAGCAACTGTCAAGTTTGACAGATCTTGTCTCCATCATCTGTTTACTTCCAAAATCCACCTTTTCCTTGTGAATCTCCAACTTAATCAGCATTAATGATGAATAGATCCCTTGTGATCTTAAAATCTTCAAGTTTTTCTCTGTAGGATTTCCTCATCCTTAATAATGCTATCTGAATCCCTTCTGGTCCTATAATTTATGATTAATCACCAAGAATGGATAGTCGTTGTTAAGACTGGCTTTTCTCCTGCCTATGATTCTCTCAAGATAGCCAAACATCTTGTCACCTAATTAGTGATTTGAAGGAATGAATAAGGTTTGACATATCTCGGAAGGTACTTCATTAGGTCCTGGATACATACTTTGGGAAGAAAGTCAAACCATTTCCCCTCTTGTTTATGTTAGGTCCAGCAAATTGCCACTTCAGCATCCACCTCTAAAGGCAGTCACTGGCCTTCACTACTCGTCTCTTTTCCCTCTAACCATTAATGAATGATTCCTTACCTAACAGCACTTGTGAATCTGAGCAAAATAATTCATTGAGGACCCCTACTCAAACTCTAAGCAGTATTAGCTCATTATGATTTTATAAGGGATAATGTTTATTATAATTATTTTAGTATGTTCATCTAGTAATACATACATACAGTTATACATAATTAATCTAGTTAATTACCTAGTAATGGGTATAAGAATAAGAAATGTATTAATTCATATTTTGTATAAGTCACATAGGAATATAGATTCTAATAGAAGAACCCTATAACAGGCCTCAAACTTTAATGTAATGTTCATTATTTGTTTAACAGATATGGAGCTCACATGTGCAACCACAAGAATGTTGCGAAAGATATCTCTAGCCTGTTTTGTTCAAATTCCATGACCATCGCAAGCATGGGTGGTGGCATGGTACAGAAAGTCCCCCAATATGTTCTTGGAGTATATGGATAGCTTGTACCATATATTTCTGCCTAAGCCAAGGAGGAGCCCATCTATTTTATGACCACATAGTCTTGCTTCACCCAACTTGTGACCCTAATGACAGATCATTTTCCTTATTTTAGTTTCTACGTTATATGTCAACCAATGTGATTCTGTATTTTACCATATTTTGCATATTTGGGTATCAAACTCTATAAATACAAGGTTTCCAGAGAAAAGAGAATCTCATATCATCAGGAAGAGCTGATATCCACTTCATTTGAGGGGACCCTGCACATGTTAATAAAGTGCCATTGACCCAGAGCTTTGCCTCGGTCTCTTTTATTGTAGGTTGGACAATTTTAACCTCCACAAACCCATATCATCATTCTTTGGAGGACAAACAGATGTTTTATCATCAGATGGACCATATCCCCCTCTACAGAAAAAAGTTCATACCTATTTGGAGGAGAAAGAAGGGAATAGATATTTATATATCATCTACTCTGTGCCAGGCACAGTCAAATATTATCTCATTACTGAAATACAAATGCTTTTCTTTCTCTTCTCTCTGACATCCTTTCACCCTCCAACTTCATGATTCCGTCTAGAACAGCGATTCTCAACCTGTGGGTTGCGATCTCTTTGGGGTTGAATGACCCTTTCACAGGAGTCACAGGGGTTGCCTAAGACCATCAGAAAACACATATTTCCCATGGTCTTAGGAACCTCCTCTATCCGTCTCCAGGTGGGTTGGGCCACATGCAGACATGCCCACATATGACAATTAAAGGGTCATGACATTAGGAAGGTTGAGAACCACTGGTCTAGAAGTCCCTCTATTTCTTCACATTCTTATTCATTTTTTAACTTCTTCCTTTCTTTCAAGAACCACTCCATTCTCTCTGACAACCTGGAAATTATAGAAATATTTTCCCAAATGAAAACCTATTCTTCTAGGAGAGAGCCCAAATTTTACTTTATGGATACAAAGGTGTTCATTGGTACTAGCAAAAGCACAAACACTACAGGTCAATGCAAAATTCTTAGGAAAACAGATTTAGATCTGGAAGGGATCTTAGAAGTCATCTAGTTCAAACCTCTCATTTTACAGATGAAGAAATAGATTCTGCTAGTTGAAATAACTTGCCCAGGGTCATTCAGCTGATTAGTGACAAAGGTAGGATTTAAACCCCCATCCTTTGCTTTCAATTCCAGTGCTCCTTCCATTGTACCACACAGTCTCTTTTTGCCCACCATTCATGCTTGAACTCATATCATAAGCATCCAGATAAAAAGTCTTCTTTGGGGGTGGCTAGGTGGTGCAGTGAATAGATCACCAGCTCTGGAGTCAGGGGGACCTGTGTGCAAATCCAGCCTCAGACACTTGGGCAAGTCACTTAACCCCAATTGCCTTTCCTTCCCCCTTCCAAAAAAAAAAAGTCTTCTCTTTAGTAGCTCTCTTGGGGAACCCTTCTGGCTAACTAAATGCTTTCTGCCACTATTTTCTCCTTCACACTCGTCTCACATGAGGAGGTAACCCTTCTTGCCAAGGCAAAGCCTTCTACATGCATGATTGAACCCATTGCATCTTGTCTTCCCCAGCAGATTGTGCTCTTTCTCACTAATCTTCAATCTCTCCCTGTCTACTTGGGTGTTCCCCTACCACCTAGAAACATGTCTCTTCTGTCCTCAGAAACCCTCACTTGATCTGTTCATCCCCAGTAACCATCATCTTGTATCTCTCCTCCTCCCTTTGATGACTAACATCTTGGAGAAAAGTGCCTCCTCTTTCTCTCCTTTCGTTCTCTTCTCAATCCTCTGAAGTCTGACCTCAGACCTCATCATTCAACTGAAACGGCTCTCTCCAAAGTTACCAGTGACCTCTTAATTGCCAAATCTAATGGCTTTTTCTCAATTCAAATTCTTCTTGACCTCCTAAACCTGTTGATCATACTCTTCTCCTTGATATTTTCTTCTCTCTAAGTTTTCGTGACACTGATGTCTCTTGCTCTGCTCCTATCTCTCTGACCACTTTTTCTCAGTCTATTTTGTACACTCACAGTGGGCAACCTCCAAGATTCTGTCCTGGGCAGGCAGGCAGACAACAAACATTTATTCAACACTTGTTATGTGCCAGCCATTGTGTTAAGTGCTGAGGATACAAACACAAGCAAAAGGGAAGATAGTCCCTGCCCTCAAAGAGCTTACGTTCTAGTCGGGGAAGGTAACACATCAGAGGAAGCTGAAAAGAGGAGGAAGAACGGACCTACACAGGGGAATGGTGAGGAAGTCCAGAGAGTCAGAAGACTAGCTGGGAGTGGAATGAAAGATGGCTGGCTTGGATCCATCCCCCAAATAGAGGCCCTGGAAAGAACTCACCAATAGGAGAAGGGGGCCAACGTGGCAGAGGAATATTCCAGTGTGGCAGCTAAGTTATGGTGGCAAAATCCAGAGAGTCAGAGGCACAACCAACTTCTCTTCTCCATCTATACTATTTTATTTGATGTTATTATAATCAGCCATGGATTCAATTATGCAGATGAATCTCAGATCAGCCAGTCAGTGAGAGTGAGGAGCTGAGGATTACACTTAAACTGGGGATCTGAGTGATCCCCTAACTTCTCTCTTGACCTTCTGTCTTGAATCTCCAACTGCCAACTGAACATCTCAAAGTGATTGCTCCATAGACATCTTAAATACATGTTGAAAACAGAACTTGTTACTGTAGAGGGTACCACTATCTTCCCAGTTGCCCAAGTTCACAACCTAGGTTTCACCCTCTGCTCAAAAAATCGATCCAAATCAATAAACATTTATTAAATGCCTACTATGTGTAAGGCACTGTGTGTGTTGAGAATACCAGAAAGAGGGACAAAGGATGGTCCCTGCCCTCAAAGCATTTACAATCTAAGGGGGATGGAGAACACAATGTGCAAACAAATGCATACAAAGCAAGCTATATAGAAGATAAATAGGAGGTAATTAGCAGAGAGAAGCCACTGGAATTAAGAGGGTTTGGAGAAGACTTCCTGTAGAAGGTAGGATTTAGCTGAGACTTGTAGTCAGAGTAGAGGAGGGAGAGCATTCCAAGCACGAGGGACAGCCAAAGAAAATGCCCAGAGTCAAGAGCTGGAGTGTCTTGCTTGTGAAATAGCCAGGAAGCCAGTGTCACTGGATCATAGAGTATGCATCAGGGAGTAAGGTACAAGAAGACTGCAAAGGTAGGTGGGGTCTAGGTTATGAAGGGCTTTGAATGCCAAACAACACTTTGTATTTTAATCTTTGGGGCAAGAAGAAGCCACTGTATTTTATTGAGTAGGGGATGGAGCGTGACATGATCAGACTTACACTTTAGGAAAATCGCTTTAGTGGCTGAATGGGGGATGGATTGTAGTGTGGGAAGATTTGCATCAGGAAGACTCACCAGCAGGTTACTGTGTTAATACAGATGTGAGCTGACAAGGACCTGCACTAGGCAGATGGTGGTGTCAGAAAAGAGAAGAGAGAGCATACAAGAGATGTTACAGAGGTGAAAGAAGCAGGCCTTGGCAACAGCTTGGGTATGGGAGTGAGAAATAGTGAGGAATCCAGGGTGACGCCTAGGCTGAGAGCCAGAGGGCTTGGGAGGATGGTGCTGCCCTCTGTGGTAATAGGGAAGGTAGAAGGCAGGGAGTTGGGGGAAGAGATAATGAATTTCATTTTGGACTTAGCAAATTTAAGATGTTGAACTGAATGACCATTCAGCTTCAGATGTCTGAAAGGTAGTTGGAGAGGTGAGACTGGAGGTCCATAGAGAGTTTCAGGCTAAATAGGTAGATTTGAGAATCATTAGCATAGAGATGGTTATTAAATCCATGGGAGATGATAAGCTTACCAGGTGAAGAAGAATAGAGGGAGAAGAGAAGAGGGCTAGGACAAAATCCTGAAGGACACCCACAGTTTCAGTGTGTGATCTGAAAGAGGATTCAGCAGAGCAGACAGAAGGAGCAGACAGGCAGAAGAACTAGGAGAGATCAGTGTCCCAAAAAGCTAGAGAGATGAGAGTATCAAGGAGGAGAGAACAACAGTGTCAGAGGCCACAGAGAGGTCCAGGAGGATGAAGATTTGGAAGGGGCCATTAGATTTGGCAACTATGAGATCATTGGTAGCTTTGGAGAGAGCAGTTTTGGTGGAATTAATAAAGTCAGGAGTCAGAGGAGAGAAAGTGGAGGCACCTATTGCAGATGACCTTTTCGAGGAGTTTAGATACAAAAAGGAGAATAGATAGAGGATGTTTGTGGAGACAGAAAGATCAAGTGAGGGTTTTTTCAAAATGAGAGAGAGATAAGTATGTTTACAGGCAATAGGAAGTGAGCCAGTAAACGGGGAGAGATTAAAAATAAATGAAAGCGGGGATGACAGAGAGGACAGTCTGTTGGAGGAGATGGGATGGGATCACTTGAACAAGTAGAGGGGTTAGCCTTAGTAAGAGTAAAACTGCCTCATCATGTGAAACAGGAGTGAAGGAGGAGAAAGTGATAGAAAGCATCTGAGTGGGGAGAGATAAGGAAGAGGGGAAAAGAGGGAGTTCACAGTGAATGGCCTCAATTTTTTTCTGCAAAACATGAGGCAAAGTTCTCAGCTGAGAGGATAGGGTAAGGTGAGCCATGATTTGAGGAGGGAAGAAAAGGTTTGGGAGAATCTCTGCAGAGAGTGGGATAATGAGGGAGGCATAGTAGGATTGCCTAGCAGCAGCGAGGGCCCAGCTGAAGTTGTGTAACATATATTTGTAGAGGACCCAGTCAGAACAGTTGCATGATTTTCTCCACATTCATTCAGCAATTGGAAGGCAATGAGTGGTAGAAGTGATCCAAGACTGAAAAATTAGCTGGGCATAATTGTGGATATGATAAGGGGACTAGTTTTATCTGTAGCTGATGTGGGATAGAGGAGTAAATCACAGGAGATGAGTAGGTTCAAGAACTTACTGGTTTGAGGGAGACTCACTACATATGTTGAAGGGCAGGAGTATGAGGGCAGGAGTTGAGGAGGAAAGAAAAATTACGAGCCAGATATCAAACACATTAAGGAAGGAAGGTGTTAGCAGTAGCAATTAGAGAAGAAAAAGAAATCAAAGGAATCAAATTAGGCAAAGAAGAGACTAAGCTGTCACTCTTTGCAGAGGATATGATGATATACTTGGAGAATCCCAGAGAATCAAGTAAAAAACTTCTTGAGA
>CM053588.1:174548815-174568793 GCA_028646515.1 Pseudochirops corinnae
CCACTCTCTACTCTGTCCCTGTCCCTATCCCTCTACAGAAGTGTGCACTTCCATCAACCCTTCCCTCCACCCTGCCCTCCCCTCCATCATCCTACTTCTCATCCCCATTCCCCCTATTTTCCTGTGTGGCAAGATGCCCAGTTTAGAATTTATGTCATTTCTTCCCTAAGCCAAGTTCAGTGAGAGTAAGGTTGACTCTTTCCCTTTTGCCTTCCTGTTCTCCCCCTCTATTGTAACAATTATCTTTTGTCTCTTCCATGAGATGCTCAACCCCATTCTGTCTCTCCCTATTTCCTCTCAATCCAATCCTCTCTCACCTCAGTATTTCACTGAAGGTAAAGAGATGTCTAGCATGTTAGAGGTTGGGGGAGAATATTGGGGAAGGGAAGAAGTCAGAGAAAAGCCAGAGATAAGAAATGTGATGCCATGTATGAGGAACAGCAAGTTTAACTGAACCATATTATAAGTGAAGGAGAATAATGGGTAATAAGTCTGGGGTGAAAAAAGTTGAATCAAGATTGTGAAGGGTTGTCATTGACGATAAAGCAATAGGGAGCCATTGATGTTTATTGAGTAGGATGATAACATGGTTAGAACAACACTTTAGGAAAGTAACTTTTGCAGCTGTGTAGGAGATGGATTGGATTGAGGTGAAATGGGACATGGAAAACAATTAGGAGGCTCTTTCAGTAGTCCAGGTGATGAGGGCCTAAAGGAGGTAAGAAAATGCATGAACAGAAAAAAAGACCCATGCTAGTGTCAAACTCTGGGAAGACCCTGGGGCCTACCCACAATTTCTAACTGCTCCCAAGAAAACCCACACATATCCAGCAGTTTCCAGCAGCCTCTATGCCTGGAACACCTGGCAAAGCTAACCCAGGTTGATTTCTGTGACTTTGTTTCTGTAACTCCTTAACACTCCCCTCCTCCAACTCAGCTGTTCTATGTACCTAATGAGAAATGTTCTGTGCCTAATGAGAACTCTATTCTCCCCTTTCTCCCTGGGCATCTCTGTCTGAATAGAGCAGTATGTTATCCCAAATTGCAATTCTTTGACCTTGAATAAATGTCTCACTTTATTTACTCAAAACAAATTGTCTTTACATATAATTCAGAAAGATAAAATGCTATTTTAAAAAAAGGAATGTAGCTATTTGGCAATTTGTGGAGGATTGATTAGAGAAGAGCAAAGCTGAGTTCAAGGAGATTAATTACAAGCTAATTGTGCGGTGTTTTAAAGCCTGAATTAGGATGCTCTCCATGTGAGTGGGGGAAAGGGGCTGGATGCAAGTGATATTGTGAAGGTAGAATTGACAAAATGTGGCCACTGGCAGGGTGTAGACAATGGAATGAGAGTGATGAGATAAGGATGACACCAAACAGATGAACGTACATGTCTGAAAGAACAGTGGTGCCCTTGACCAAAAAAAGAAAGTTAAAAAAAGAATAGGTGAAGGGAGTGCTGTTTGGGATATATTGAATTTAAGATGCCTGTGGGACATATATGTCCAATAGTCCATTGATGATAATTGATGATTCTCAGGAGAGACATGAGAGCTGGATATACAGAGCTGGGAGACATCTGTGTAGAGAGGCTTACAATCCCTGGGAATGGATGAGATCGTTGAATGAGGGCCTAGAGAGAAGATAAGAAGACCTAGAACAGAGCTTTGGGGAATACCCATAGTTAGGGGGTGAGTTATAGATGATGATCTAGCAAAGAAGAAGCCGGAGAAAGGAAAGAAGAGCCAACAGGGCAATGTCATAAAAACCCATAGAGGAGAGAATAACTAGAAGGAAGGGATGGTCAGCAGTAATGAAGGATACAGAGAGGGCAAGAAGTCACTGGTAACTTTAGTGGGAGCTGTTTTAGTTGAGTGATGAGGCAGAAGCCAGATTGTGTTTTGCTCTAAATAATAGCCGTAGAACAGAGAGCAAATTCCTTTACCAGTAGACATTCAAAGCCTTCTGTGATCTAGCTCCAACTTACCTTTTGGACTTCACGTCTTATTCCTTACCCTCATTTGCCTTACACTATAACTATTACACTTGCTGTAAAAACACGTTGCTCACTTTCCTACCACTGATGCTATTTCTTCTACCTGGAGTTGAGCCGTTCCCCAAATCTCTGCATATTAAAATTCTACCCAACTCTCAAAATGTAGCTTAATTACCATCTATCTCCTTTGATAAGTCTTCCCTAATTCTCCTAGCCAGAAACAATCTCTGCCTCCTCTGTGCTCCCATCATACTTTGCTTGAACCTCTATTTTATGCTAGGATACTTGCCTCTAGGATAAGTATAATTATCAATGATAGAACCTCCTTACCAATTTTTGCCTTGGTCTAGCTGTTTGTATCCTTGTGGTCTCTCCTCTTTTAGCCTCTTCAAGGGCCAGAATCATATTATGTTTATCTTTATGTCCCCTACAACATCTAGCACTGTACAGGCCTTACATATGTAACATCTCCACTCTTACAGGTTGGACAGATTTTCTATAGGATAGCCTCAGGAAATGTGTATGTGGAAGGAGTCATTGTTTCCTGAATGGTTGAGAGATGAGCTGCAACCCTGTATACCTGTGCAGGTGAAGGGATTTCTAGAGATAGTTAAAGGACATACTTTGAAGATAGTTGAAGGACTTTACAAGAATTGGATGTGTGAGAAAAAGCACTGACTTTTGAATAGCTAACAAGAGACTTTAGAACCACAAACACATTTAGAGCTGAGCCCCAATATGTCTCTTGATTTCCAGCATTTGTGACCCTAGAGACTGCTGAGAGGAAACTTCCCATTAGGGAGATTTCTCTCTCCTCTGGTTAGACCTGAGATCTTATTACTTCATTCCAAAAGAGCCCACTGTATATTCTTTGGCCTATTCTAATATGCATAACTTCATCATGTTCTATTTGGTATTTACTTTGATAATAAGGCATGCTAGCTATTCCCGATGGTTTTTTGTGTAACCAATATGAGGGAGGTAGACTGGCAATTATAAATAGTCAACTTCCCCTTTAGAGTGATAGGGGAAAATGGCATTGATCCTGGGCTCTCCAAAGTGTTATACCCCAGACTAAAAATATTCGAGATGTCATGGATACATATAACACTAGTCCAATACTCCTTTCACTGCCAGCCATGGTGTGCCTCCTACTCTCCACAAAGGGGAAAAATCACAGTCTCCCTTAGAGAAGGTTGGGCCAAATTTCAAATGAGATATCTATCCATGCCACATGTGAGTCATGCTGTCTTTATATTTCAACAACCACCACAAACATATTTTACACATAAAGTAGTCACTCAATAAGAGTTCTGATGAACTGAACTGAAAACATTAATCCAATCAAATAGCTAGGTTCTACCAACTCATTGCCTTCCCATTCCTTTTACCTACACACTGACCCCATTTAGCCTTCACTCGTAAGCCTAGCCTTTCTCAGACTCAAGAGGGAAGAGAGGAATTATTTAAGGAGTCTTTGGCCAGTATTTTGCTGACAACAGTTAGTCAGTGATGCTACTGATCACACTCTAATTTTGAGACTTCAGTCTCTAGTACATTATTGTTGAGCCAGTTTATAAGTGGGGTGTGTGTGTGTGTGTGTGTGTGTGTGAGAGAGAGAGAGAGAGAGAGAGAGAGAGAGAGAGAAACTGAGAGAAAAAGAATGGAAGAGAAACAAAAATAGAGAGAGAAATTGTGATTAGGAGGGCAGGAAATGTTTGAGTGCAGATCCCCAGAAAAATCTGAGAGTGTATTTCAGGAGTCCAGGTACAGAGCATTCAGAGTGAATGAGAGGAGGAGGATGATCTGTCCAAAACAGAGCTTTACAGATAAGATATAAGGTATCCAAAATTAAGTTCTTCCAAATATACATGACAATCAGTTTTCCACACAGTCTCAATGAGCAAGACTGGGGAATCACCATCATAAGAAACCCAAGAAGGCATTTTCTGTGATGTAAGGTTCCTCATTACCTGGTTAATAAAAATGTTCTCATTCACTTAGAACTTAACAGTTAATCAAATCCCTACTTGTTAGATGTTTTTTCCTTTAATTAGTCCAAAGAAACACTAAGAAAAAGAGCAGGGGTGGCTAGGGGGCCCAGTGAATATAGCACTGGCCCTGGAGACAGGAGGACCTGAGTTCAACTCCGGCCTCTGATACTTAACACTTACTAGCCGTGTGACCTTGGGCAAGTTACTTAACCCTAATTGCCCTGTCTCCTCCCCTCCAAAAAAATGAAAAAGAAGAAGAAAAGAAAAAGAGCAAGCTGCACTAACTTGCATATTGCTGTTCCACTCTGCATTACTGGGCCTTTTAAAAAAAATAGATTTTTGAATGACCAAGTAGCTGAAGGAATGAAAGTGTAAAGAGACGATGGGAGGAATGATTTAGTCTTCTCCTTGAAGCAATGTGAATGGAAGAAGCCAGGAGGAACTTCTTTTCTCCCTAAATGGACCTAAAGTGCTTCAGTCCTCTGGCTCAGGTACCCTAAGTCGCAGCTCACTACTTAAAATAACATATATTAATATCAAAATAATGTATATTAATTAACATCAAATGAGTGAATTCACCAAAAATAATAGAAACTTAGGGATTTTATTTATTTTTTATTTTATTATGATTAGGGAACTTTGGGGTAAAAAAAACTCCTATCCACAAAGGTGGAAAAACTTTCTCTCTAACTTGTAACCTGAGAGCTTCCTGAAGCACTTTGAGGTTAAGCAAGTTCCCTACAGTCATACAGCCAGTGTGTTCAGAGGCAGAACTTGAATCCAGGTTTTTCCCATTTTAATGCTAGTTCTGTATCTACTATGCCAAGCTGGTTTATTGTGCCTCCAAATCTTTAAAAAACAAAAAATTTAAGTGCTAATAATGACTGAAGGCAATTAGGTGTCATGACGGATAGAGAGAGTGCTTGGTCTGGAGTCAGAAAAACTTGAGTTTAAACTCAGCCTCAGATATTTACTAGCTTTGTGATGCTGGTCAAATCACCTAACTGCTGTCTCCTCAGTTTCCTTATCTGTAAAATGGGGATCATAACAGCATTTATCTCCCAGCATTGTGGTGAGGATCAAATATTTGTAAAGCACTTAACACAGTATCTGGTACATAAGAACTGTGGAAATGCTATTATGATGATGATGATGATGATGATGATGATGATGATGATGATGATGATGAAGGGATGGATGTGGATAAAAGATGGTTCCAAGAATGCCTTAGCCTTCTCTCTGAAGCACCAGAAACAGGAAAGGTTAAATAGAATTTCTCTTCTCTCCAAAGAGATCTGAACAATTTTACTTCTCTGGGAGCCAATGGTGAGTCACAACTCATCACTTACGATATTGTATTAACATCAGTGCATAAATTTGCTAAAAATAACAAATATTTAATAATGCTTATTTGCATGTTATTCATTCACTGTGATTAGAAAAGGTATCAATCAATACCAATCACCTCAATAGCAAACGGCAGGAGAATGCAAAGAACAATAAAAACAGTAGCGACTACTGAAAGCAAAAAACACATTTAAAAGTAATGTTCCAACCTAGAAAGAAGGAAATGGACATTTATTTAGCACCTACTACGTGCCAGGCATTGTGCTAAGAGCTTCCTTACACCTCTGGGTAAGAGGCACTATTATTATCCCCATTTTACAGATAAGGAAACTGAGGCAGACAGTGGTTAGGTGATTTGCCCAGGGTCACAAAGCTAATAAATGTCTGAGGCTGAATTTGAACTCAAGTCTTCCTGACTTAAGTGACTTGCTTAGAATCACACAGTTAGTGTCCGAGGGGAGATGTGAATTTAAGTCTTCCTGACCCCAGCCTGATGCTCTATTCACTCAGTCACCTAGCTGCCAATCTAGACCTAGAAGGAACTATGTACATTGTCTCAGACCCAACTTTTGGTGGTAGTGGAACAGTGAATGGGGATCAAGAAAGGCCTACTTTGTACTAAGTGCTTTCCAAGATAGCAATAAGAAAGGAAAGCGCTATTTCCTAGACTAAGGCATATGTGCATCTCCCCCTTCCTTGGGAGGAAGGCTTGGATCTATCCTACGTGGTCCACGTTAGACTCTCTCTCCACTTTGCCCTACCTCTCTTCAGACTGATCACATTGGGAAATATCTGGCAAAAGCCTTCTCCCAGTATATTGTTGCTATCCTCCCCATCTCCATTAAAAGCATTTCAGTTTGCCATATTAAGCACTTAACTCTAACTGACAAAAATTAGTTTCTACACACAGTACTGTTTCCATGACAGTTTTTATTAGTCCCTTCCTCTGTATCCTTTTCCATTCTCTCTTCATACAATTATAATGGACATTTATAAAGCACTTTACATACATTAACTTCATCTATCTTCACAGCAACATTATAGAGTAGATTACTTCCATTCTATTATTACTAATTCATTAGAGGGTGGTACTAAGGCAACAACAATTACTAAGCACCAACTGTGTTCAGCATCCAGTGAAACCCACAATATGAGCTGATGATAAACTTTCTCAAGTGTATTTCTCTTCATTTCTCTTTTTAACATAAGTATGGAAAGAAAGGATGTTTGTCCTGAATCAAGGCAGATGATCAGGCCTGGGGGTATCTAAACCCCCTTCTCCTAAACCAGTGGTTCTCAACCTTCCTAATGCCTCGACCCTTTAATACTCGTATGTGGGTGTATCTACATGTGGGCGGACCCACCTGGAGACAGATAGAGGAGTGGTGTCTCCGTTCCTAAGACCATCAGAAATATGTGTTTTCCAACGGTCTTCGGTGACCCCATTTGACCCCCAAAGGGGTCGTGACCCACAGGTTGAGAACCACTGTCCTAAACCAATTACCTTTAAGGTATAATCATTCAATAAATAAAATATGGCTCAAATTTCTTTATTATTTTATATCAGAAGAAGTATGGGGGGTAGCTAGGTGGCACAGTGAATAGGGTACCAGCCCTGGAATCAGGAGAACCTGAGTTCAAATCCAGCCTCAGACACTTAACACTTACTAGCTGTGTGACCTTGGGCAAGTCACTTAACCCCAATTACCCTTCCTTCCCCCCTCCAAAAGGACCAAAAAAAATGCTATTTTTGGGTGGGTGGGGAGGAGAAGGAGGGGAGAAAATTTGAAACTCAAGGGATTGTGGAACTGAATCTTGTAAATTAAAAATAAATAAACAAATCAATTTTTAAAAAAGAAGTATAGCCCTGAAAAAATAAATGGCCAACAAATATAAAGAGCTAACACGTAAAAGAGGATGTGGTCTCTTTTTAGGGCATTTGAGTCTGGAGAATTGAGGTGACTCATTCAGGGCCACCATGGCCCCAGGGCCTTCTTCCGCTCTGGGACATAGGGGCGCCCCAAAACAGAACCTTCTTGGCTTTTTCATTTGTTCTTTTCCATTCTAAGTGCAGAGAGTAGAGTCTCTGACTAAGGATGGATGAGCCACAGGAAATCTAGGAGTTGGAATTCAGGCAAAGTGTTAACAGACATTTATTAAGCACCTACCATATACCAAACGCCGTACTAAGTACTGGTGCTGCGGCCAGCCCAGCGATGAGGTTCTGACTCTTTGGGAGTGACCTTTGTGATTCTAGCCCAATGGAAGGACTCCTCCACTACAGGCCACCTCTGTATATGAACTTGGGGGGAAATGTACAGAGGCACTGAGTTACATGTGGCACCTACTCCCCCAGAGACTGAGGTGATAGAGGGGAGAGTATGCACCAGAGGTATGGGGGAAACGCTTATATACTTCTCCTTGCTATATCTTTGCAGTATTTATCCCTTGTAAAAGTTAGTGCATGGTAAGTGGTTGAATGGAATTGCAGCACTAACCAGTCCTCTCCCCCAACAACTTAAGAGAAATGTTAACTGTGGGGGTTTGAGCCAATGAGAGTAGACAGACGCCTTCCCTCATACGTCAGCCTAGGCCCCTGAGAAATACGTAGCCAGCCTGGCCCTTAGAGAGTGAGGCCAGAGCATACCTGGTCACATTTGTTACAAGGGATAGATCTCTGGGTAAGAGGGTAGGGACATATTAAGTAACTAAAATGATACAGAATCAGAAGATATCCATAAGGGTTTTTATTTTTAAAGAATTATTCAAGTCACTAAACTAACCTGAACCTTGTCTGTGAAGTTTGGTCATCTGTACTGGAGGGTTAGACTAGCTAATCTCCGGAGTGCTTTCCAGTTTTCAAATTCTTTGTTGTTGTACAATTGTTTGAGTCACGTCTGACTCTTTATGATGCCATTTGGGATTTTCTTGGCAAAGATGCTGCAGGAGATTGCCATTTCCTTCTCCAGCTCATTTTACAGATGAAAAAACTGAGGCCAACAGAGTTAAGTGACTTGGCCAGGGCCACACATTTAGCATGAGTCTGAGATCATATTTGAACTTAGGAAGATGAGTCTTCCTGACTCCAGGTCTGCTGCTCTACTCACAGTGCCACCTAGCTGCCCTTCAAATTCTGATGATCAATTCTTATGTATAACTTAAATTCCTTATGGGAATCTGTTTTGTTTGATCATGTTTATTTGTTACAAGGGATTTGATTTATTTTTTTTTCAATGAGGGGACAGATGGAAGGGAGAGAAAGAAATACTTATTTAATTGAAAACAAATTTCTAAAAGAGCCTTAAGCTCACTGATAATCACAACAATGAAAATTAAAACTTTGGGTTCCACTTTACAGCCTACATGGTACAAGAAACATATTACAAGAAACAGAGATTGGTCAGCCATGTAGTAAGGAAGAGAGAATCGTGGGTAGACAGATTATATTTTGCACTTCCTTTTTTTTGTTGTTTTTTTTTTTGGAGAGGGGAAAGGCTGGGCAATTTGGGGTTAAGTGACTTGCCCAAGGTCACACAGCTGGTAAGTGTTAAGTGTCTGAGGCCAGTTTTGAACTCAGGTCCTCCTGACTCCAGGGCCGGTGCTCTATTCACTGTGCCACCTACCTGCCCCTGTTCTGCACTTCTACAAAAGAAATGTACATTTATTTTGTCTGAAAGACCTAGAGGGAAGCTTCTAACAAATTGAGTGGATTTCTGTGGCAGATCCATAGAACACCAGAAAGAATAACACAAGATAAGAAGGTATGGATGGATAGATCTATACCAATAGATGGGAGTAATCATCTTTATCAAGCTTCATCACCATTTATAAAATATTTGTTAGGAAACTATTTTTGTCAAACTGTAGTTTACGTTATATGTGTTCTGCCTATTTCATACAACTGAGTCTGCTTCTTGGTAAAAACTCTGGTGAATACTATCTCTTTAGGAGCTGAGATTACCATTCTTGAGCATAGGCCCAAGATAATTCCATGGTTTAATATTTTTTTTTAATGTACTATGTCTAGTTTGGGAAAGCATCATTTGATTCTGAGAACATTGGAAACATAGGACCATAAATTTAGATATGAAAATTACCTTACACATACAATTCCTTTACAAACAAGAAAATTAAAACAGGGTGGTTAAGTGATCTGCCCAAGTCACAAAGGTAGTAAGTGACTGGGATGTGAAACCACGTCCTTGGTCTCCAAATACTGTGGGTTATCCATTAGTCTCCCTGACATAAGTGCAGTTCTGATGCTCACTTCTCTACCTACTTACCTTAATTTAATAATTTATATTAGTTTCCTCATTTTAAAAGAATAATTATTGAAAGAAAAAATTATAATTGTGGGAAGAAAAGTTAGATAAATGGTAGGTCATCTTGCAATTATAATACGAAGCATGATTTAAATATACGTTAATCAAAATGTATTAGTTGACATCATTTGGAAGAATTTGATTCAGTTTTATTCTGAATCGAACAGAATCTGAGGACCCAACTGAACCTACTTTATAATCCTGAAAAATGTGGCTAATGTTAGTACTCTTGGCAGTTTTCGCAATTTTTTTTTTTTTTTGGCTTTCATCTAGAAGATAGACAGTAAGTGTTGCAATATCTTGGCAAGATAATTGTCTTGGTTCTTGTTACCATTTAAATGTGATGCTGAGTATTGGCAGAATCTGGCATTAACAAGCTTCTTACTTCAGACCCTCAGTAATAAAATGTGGCATTTCCCTGCCCCTGGGGCCCTTTCCATTAAGAAGTCTTCTTTTAAAATTAGCTAATTAATTAAGAAAGAAGTCTTCTAGGCAAGAAAGAAGAGAAACAGTGCCAAATGTGGCAACACTTCAGGAAATCTGGAAAAGGTCACAGAACAAAAATATTTTGTTTGTTTGTTGTTTATTAATTTGTTCCATTCCATCTTGTGAGGGCAAGAGTTTAGGGGCAAGATTTTATCCCTTGTTTTTTGTTTTGTCTTTTTTTTTCCTTAAAAACCATTTTAATAATATTTTGTTTTTTCACAACTACATGTAAAGACAGTTTTCAACATCCATTTTTTTTTAATTTTGAGTTCCAAACTCTCCTCCTCCTTCCCTCCTTCCCTCCCATCTCCTTTAGAGGATAAGCAATTTGATACAGGTTATTTATGTGCAATCACGCAAAACAGATTTCCATATTTGTCATGTTGTGAAACAAGGTACAGACAAAAAATTCTGAAAATGGAAAAAGTCAAAAACAGTGTACTTTGATCCATATTCAGACTCTTATCAATTCTTTCTTTGGATAGCATTTTTCATCATGAGTCCTTTGGAGTTTTCTTGGCAGAGATACACACTGGAATGATTTGCCATTTCCTTCTCTAAATCATTTTACAGATGAAGAAACTGAGGCAAACAGGATTAAGTGACTTGCCCAAAGTCACACAGCTAGCCGGATTTGAACTCAGAAAGATGAGTCTTCCCGACTCCAGGCCCGGCTCTCTATACATTATACCTCCTAGTTGTCCTTAATTACTTATGATTACTTAGCAGTGATATGTAAAATAAAGGAGATCTTTAAGACACAAAGACTTTTAAGATTCTTTCTTTCTTTTTTTTTTCTTTTTGGAGGGGGGAAGGGAAGGGCAATTGGGGTTAAGTGACTTTCCCAAGGCCAAATGGCTAGTTTTGTGTTAAATGTCTGAGATCAGATTTGAACTCAGGTCCTCCTGAGTCCAGGGCCAGTGCTCTCAATGTGTCACCTCGCTGCTCCTCTAAGATTCTTCCCAGCCATCACCAGTTGTCCTGACTTTTATCTTGTCACTGGACTTTGATGACTGTGGAGAAAAGAGTAAGAATGACAACTTTTTGCACTTAACATCCAATCCACATGGAAGTCACTGGTCTTCTTTGAGAATGAAGGATCACCAATAACAACAGCTCTTCTGGCTCTACATCTATGATCCAGAACTTCTCTCAAGAGACCTCTTGCTTTTAGAAGTGCAAGAATGAGAGAGAGTTGGAGAGAAATAAATAAAAGTTAAATTTTAAAATTAATTAATTAAAGACTTTTCTTTTGGACCTGGGTTAAATTATATTTGTGTATTTGACCTGAGAAAATGGGGCTCATAAAGTTGGGAAACCCACTAGTTTTTGGTGAAACTAGAAATAAGACACAGACAGAAGAGGGCTATATGGATTAAGAGAAAACCCTGAGCCAGGCCTGATCTTTGGAAGTACTTTACCTGATGAGAAAATGTCTGTGGGGCTCTAAACTTATTGTTTAATGCATATATTCTGCTCTTGATTTCCATACGTTTTTCTGATGATGACAACCTGTAAAGGCTAGTAGAGGTTTCTCTTGAAGATTCTCCTAAAGATTCCTGGATCAAAATTCTTAGTGGTAGAAGTCCCCAGCAAGGGAAGGAGTCAGGATATTTATTCATCCCTATTTGACCTATGGACAAGTTCCTTAAAATGGGATTTTTCTATGTAAGAGTCTGCAGGAATCAACTGGTCCTTGTGAAGTTTCAAGAAAATGTGGTTCTAGCAGGTTTTCCATAGGGTAGGTATGGTAGAATTGAGTCCACTTGAGAGAGTTAAGTAATACAGTCTTGCCACAAATGTGAGATAACACACACACACACACACACACACACACACACACACACACACACACACTCTAACCCTTCCAAACTGGAACTCTGAAATTCTAAACATATGTTTGGCATGAGGAAGCATGGACTTCAGCAGCATAGCTTATGAAAGTAATTGGGCCCTGACCTCTCAGGTTTGAGATGTACCACTGTGTTTCAAAAGGAAATTAATGTAAATTTTATACCATACAATACCTTTTTCTGTTTTAATTTTGAGTAGAGTTTCTCGAAGTCAAAGAAGACAATAGGATATCAAAACTCCAAAGAGTTTGAAAATCGTTTCCATTCATAACAGCATAGATTTAGACTGATGGGATGGATATTACAGGATATTAAGTCCAGCTTACCCTTATACTGTTTACACATTTTCTGGGCCAAGCCTGAAAATGTTTAGTCTTCAAGTATAGGCTAAGGATTGGAATGAAAATAGATCCTCATAGACCATGTAGCATTTAGCAGTAAGTGACTTAGTAAGTAGAGAGCTATTTTTGGAATCAAGAAACCCTGAGTTCCAATCCTGCCTTTGACACTTACTAGCCCTATGAATTAGTCCATTAACTTCTCTGGACATCAGTTTCCTCATCTGTTGAATGGGAAAAATAATAATCCTTACCTTATGTGATTGATATTAAGAGCAAATGAATACACACACACACACACACATATATGTACACATACACACATATAAGCTTTGCAAAACTCAAAATTGTTCAAATGAAATGGTTGGGATAGGATGACTTTTAAGGTCCCTTTTAGTTCTATATGACAGATTTTGATGGCAGACAGTGAAGAAGAATTAGGAAGCCTCTTGACAAAGGTGAAAGAGGAGAATATAAAGCTGGCTTGAAGCTTAACATCTAAAAAACTAGCATCTTGGCCACTGGTCCCCTCACTTCCTGGCAAATAGAAGGAGAAGAAATGGAAGCAGGATCAGATTTTATGTTCTTGGGCTCAAAGATCACTGCAGACGGTAACTGCAGCCATGACATTAAAAGATACTTGCTCCTTAGAAGGAAAGCTATGGAAAATCTGGACAGCATATTAGAAACCAGAGACATTTGATTGATATCTTGTCAACACAGGTCTGTATGGTTAAAGTTATGGCTTTTCCAGTAGAAAGGTATGGCCATGAGAGTTGCACTATAAGGGCAGCTGAGTGCCACAGGATCAACACTTTTGAATTGTGGTGCTAGAAAAGACTTTTAAGAGTCCCATGGACAGCAAGGAGATCAAATCAGCCAATACTTAAGGACATTAATTCAGGCTATTTATTGGAAGGTCAAATACTGAAGCTGAAGCTTAAATACTTTGGCCACATAATGAAAAGACGGGACTTATTAGAAAAGATCCTGACATAGGGAAAGATTGATGGCAAAAGGAAAAGGGGGCAGCAGAAGATGAGATGGATGGATAGTATTACAGAAACAATGAACATGTACTTAGACTTTGAGAGTTATTGAAAGACAGAAGAGCCGGGTGTGCTATGGTCCATGGGATCATGAAGATTTGGATGTTACCGAACAGCAATAACAACAAAGCTCGATATGTCAAAGGATCCAACTAATATTGGCTACCCCGTCTATCAACACAGTTTAGTAACTCAGCCAAACGTTGGAACCAAATGACAGATCACCTGTAAGAAAAAAAAGAAGGAAAAACAATGGATTACTTAAGTAATATTGGAGGGAATGAAGTGGAGGGAAGAGACAGAGACACACACATAGGGAGAGTCTGGAGATGGCAATTTGCCAAAGATACTGATCTAGTTCAGGTCTGTAACCCTCCTTATCTCCATAAAACAAGGTCTTGTCATTGGGGTATATTGGGCATAGTGACGCCCTTAACACTAGGACAAGTGCCAGCTTGAAAGGCACTGACTCCTCAAGACTGCCCCATTATGCCGAAGGTGACCAGGAAGCTGTGTTAAGGGCTGACCCCTAATCCTCTGGACCAATGTAGTCTCAGGGACAGTTTCCCTGCTTTTTAGGGGATAAAGCTAGTCTCACATATCTGGCAGACATTGCTGCTATCACAATGCACCTTCTCATTCTATACAGTTCTAATCCATCCTCCCAGAGATCCTGATACAGGCCACCCATAGGCTGAAGACTCTAGGATTCTTATCATTCTCAGCAATACTCCATCAGTTCATCTATTATGCCTTCATCTTGATAGATGACTAAGCTGCCACTTTTTCTGATCACATATTACCTTGTTAAGATCTTTGTATTCTAAAAGATGAGCTGGTCCTAAAGCAAGAAGAAAAGAGATGATATGTGGGCAGCCAGAGTGCCCCACTTGGCAATGGGAGAACAAAAGAAAGATCTCCAGCATTTTGGATAGCTCTCTCTGTCTCTCTGTCTCTCTCTCTCTCTCTCTATGTTTCTCTGTCTCTGTCTCTCTCTGTCTCTGTCTGTCTCTCTCTCTTACACATACATACACACACACACACACACACACACACACACACACACACGAGCTTTTAGGAGAACATGGACAAGAATCCCCAAGGATGGGCAGGCCTGCATTGATTTCATTCAGCATTGCCAAGGGAACTTCCAAATTAATCTGATCACAGATCCATATGAGTATCTTTTGCCCCACTTTTTGAATACAAATTGTCATTGTAAATATGTTGTGACCAGGTTATGTCCCTTTGGGTCACCTGCAGCTCTGATCCTTCAGAAGCAGTGGCATTCCCTTCTTGCAGATGTAAGGATGGGGCCAATTAGATCAATGAAGTTGCCCCCCCCCCCCCACTTATAGTATTCCTAGCATTTATATGGCTTCTGCTGTAGGACAGGTGTTGTGCCAAGCACTTTACAAATATTATCTTTATTTGATCCTCACAACAGCTCTGGAAGGTAGGTGCTTCTATTATCACCATTTTACAGATGAGGAAACTGAGGCAGACAGAGGTTAAAGTGACTTGCCCAAAGTCACACAGCTAGTGAGTGTATGAAGTCAGATTGGAACTCAAGTCTTCTTGACTCCAGGACCAGCGGTCTATCTTCTGTACGTATCTATCAGTCACCAACAGGAGCTTCTCTAGGAGTTCTCCATCTGTAGAGTATTACACTGCACGACACAATGTCCATGATGACCCCTTTTAGGCAGCATCCATCTCCCCAGGTTATGTGTTACTGAATATTGATATCAGGGAGCTCTGTGGCACATTGAACTTGTGGAGAGGAGAAAGCCATTCGAATGCTTTGGTTTCAAAACTCACCTATTATTGGCAGATCCTTCACTCATGTAAGACAATCAACACATGTTAGTAATGGCACAATGCTTTAAGGTTTTTACAGCCTTGGAGACGTTATTTCATTTTGGTCCTTTTAACAACCCTGTGAGGTCATTGGTATTATTTTCCTCAACTTACAAATCAGGCAATTGAAGCTTAGAAAGGCTAAATGATCTGCCTAGAATTGCAAAGCTAGTAAGTGTCTGAGGCAGAATCTGAACCCAGATCTTGACACAAAGGGGAATGCTCTAATTTTCACTGCCAATAGTGAAACCAACTGGAAATCCCATTACTTCTCTCCTCCCTCCCCCCTCCCCCGCCATTTTTCTTTCTTATTACTGGTGGGAGAATAATGAGCCTGAAGAATAAGAAAACATTTTTTTAAAAGTTGAAGAATCAGATGTGTGTAGGACAAAGTGTGGTCTCTCATTTGCTAAAGTTTACATAAGTAAACTGTTAAAAGGAATCTATTATTTCCATGGCAAAAATCCTATCACTTTTGTTTTTTGAATTACATTCCTAGTCCTAGTCTCCAGAAGTGTTTCAGAAAACGTGATATGGCCTAAAACATTCTTTTCAACACACAAGCAAAAGTAACAATTAGATTATGTTAAGGTCTCCAAATGAACTATTGTTAGAATAAGAGGAGCGAAAAACAAAGGATAATTATGTTTAGAGTTTTAGGATCTGGCCAGCAATTTTAAGAGTTTCTACTCTGCTCTTGCAGAATCTTCCCCTTTCCTCTCAAAATAGTTAATATTCTAACAACACTTAGGGGAAGGACTTCTCTCTATGCCCTATCGGAGAGAAGCCAGGCAGGAGTCTGCCGTGGATTCCACTCCATCTGCAATGAAAAACTAACTGAGAGAAAGGGGATAGTTGAGTCCCTCCTGGTTCTTATAAAGACTGATTCTTGGGGCAGCTTAGGTGGTGCAGTGGATAGAGCACTGACCCTGGAGGAGCCAAGATCAAATCCAGCCTCAGACACTTACTATGTGACCCTGGGCAAGTCTCTTCACCCTGTTTGCCTCAGTTTCCTCATCTGCCAAATGAGCTGGAAAAGGAAATGGCCAACCACTCCAATATAAAGATACTGGGGGGAAAAAAGAAAACCCCAAATGGAGTCACAAAGAGTCAGACCAAACTGAAAATGACTGAACAACAATAAGTAATCAGCATGTATGTGTCACTTTAATGTTTACAAAATCCTTTAAATACATTATTTCATTTGATCCTCACAACAACCTTGTGAGTTAGGTGCTATTACTATCCCCATCTTACAGATGAGGAAACTGAGCTCTAGAGAGGCTAAATGACCTGCTCAACATGCCTTTCAACAATTATTTTCTTAGAAATGTGGAAATTAATGGAATAAATCAAGTCAGTATTGAATCAGAATCAGAACGTGTCAGATACGCGGATATAATGTAACCCAGGTCCAGAATCAGAATCAGAATTAAAAAAAAAAAAGCAAAGACTAATTTCAGTTTGGTCAAAGCCTGGGGGAGGGGGAATTACCACTGTAGGAGGCAGAGCTCTGTGTTTGCTTGAGCAAGAACAGGAAGCTGCATGTGACCTGGGAGAGGAGGCTTGTAGCACGGAGATGGGAGAATCCCACGAAGCTTGGGAAACACCATCTTTTCTTCTAGAACTCATGGTTTTTGGAAACTTTTAAGAAGTTGAAGTTTATTGAAACAATTTGTTATATTTTCAATTTCTGGAAGCCAAATTTTAGACTGTCCCAGAATAACTGCTATGGGAAATGGTGGTAACTCTTCAAAGGTGTTCAAGGGTACTTCTATGAACCTGTGAAGGCGAAATCATGAGAACTAAGGGGTTGTTGGTTTTGTTTTTGCTTTTTGTGGGTAGGGTGTTGTGTTTTATAATTGCTTTTTTTTTCCGTACTGTAGTGCTAGTCTTTCAAAATGCCTTATGTTTTCATGATTTTCTTCAGATTTAAACTATTTGAATCCTGAATTCATGACAGGGATGTATTGTGTTTTTTTTTAAATAAAGAAATGTTCTGTTTACTTTTATATGTGGATGGTTTACACCCTGTGGCAGTCTTGGGATAGATCTGAGAGTCTAGGACTATCTTTTCTTTTCTATGTCTTTGTATGTACTACTATCAAAATTAATCTTATTGACTATATGTCAAGGCTCTTCGCTATATGGACATATTTCAAAATTAGCAGACACTGAAGAATTATGACACAGAGGAATGATGGTTAGAGCCATCGAACCACAGAAGAGTCAAAGTCTCTGTTCCAAATCTGTGACCCCAACTGCTTCGTCTTGATGAAGAAAGATATTCATTTCTCTTCTCATTTAATCCCTTTCTTGTTCTAGGCAACTTTCTAAGACTATAGATTCCATAGAAGGAGCCTTGTTATTGTTGTTCCTTCTGGTTGTTGTTGCATCCAACTCTTCATGACCCCATTTTGAGTTTTCTTGGCAAAGATACTAGAGTAGTTTGTCTTTCACTTCTCCAGCTCATTTCACACTGAGGTGCACAGGGTTAAGTGACTTGCCCAGAATCAGACAGCTAGTAAGTGCCCAAGCTTGAATTTGAACTCTGATTCATCTTCCTTATTTCAAATCCAGCACTCTATCCGCCAGACCACCTAGCTTCCCTATTATCCACACTTTTTCACTAATCTTCAATCTCTCCCTATCTAATGTGTTTCGCCACTGCCTACAAACACATCCCTGTCTGCTGCATCCTCAAAAAAATTCACTTAGTGTACATCCCTAATAATAGTTTACTGCTCTATTTCTCACTTTCACGACTAAAGTCTTTGAGAAAGCCATCCACAATTGGAGCCTCCACCTCTTCCCCTCTCATTCTCTTTCCATCTATATGTAACCTGGCTTCCTGCCTCATTATTCACTGAAACTGTACCTTCTGCAGGGACCGTTGATTTCTTAATTGTCCAATCTAACACCCTTTGTTGAAACAGTTCTCATCTTTGACCTCTCTGCAGCTTCTGAAATCACCCTCTTCTCCTGAATGCCCTTTCCTCTCTAGGTTTTTGGGACACTGCTCTCTCTCTCTCTCTCTCTCTCTCTCTGTCTCTGTCTCTGTCTCTGTCTCTGTCTCTCTGTCTCTCTCTCTCTCTTCCTTTCACCCCTCCCTCTTCCTGTCCTCCCTCTCCCTCTCCCCTCCCTCCTCTCTCTTTCACTTCCTACTGTCTCACAGCTCCTTCACAATCTCTTTTTGTTGAGACTTCAACAAGGCCCTCCCACTAAGAAGGGGTGTGTCTCAAGGGTCTGTCTTTGAAACTTTTCCTCTTCTCTCTCCATATTGTCTGGCTTGATAATCTCATTAGCACCATTGGCTCTTCAGGTAGAGGGTCCTCAGACCTTTTTATCCAATCTTAACCTTTTTTCGGAACTCCAATCTGCTGTTACCAACAGTTTATGTCCCAGCTCTTTGATCCCATGACACTGGCATCCTTGCTGCTCATCACACAGGACAGCCCATCTCCTGACTGTGCCTTTTTCCTGGCTGTCCCCCTTGCCTAGACTGTTTTGCTTCCTCACATCTTGTCTTCCCTGACTTCCTTCAAGAGAGCTCAAATCCCATTTGCACAATATGCCTTTCTAGCTTCCTAGATATTTCCTTGCCACTCCCTCTGTTCCCCAGTGCCTTCTTTCTGAGATTACTTGGTTTTACACTGTATATATTTGGTATGGACATATATGTTTGCATGTTTTCTCCTGATTAGACTGACAGCACCTGGAAGATGTGGACAAGGCTTTTGCCTTTCTTTGTGTCTCCAGGGCTTAGCACCTTGCCTGAAACACAGTAAAATCTTAATACTTGCATATTGATAATTCCCTGGATAGATTGTGGGGAATTCACTTGTCTAGCAGAATCAGTTCCAATGCTACTTATATTATACTATCTACTTTCCATTAGATTGTAAACTTCTCTGTTAGATTGTAAGCTCCCTGAAAGCAAGAACTGCTTTCTTTGTTGTTTGTTTGTTTTGCCTCTTTTTGTAGCCCCTGAGCCTAATCTGGTGCTGGCATATATGAGGAACTTAAATGTTTATTGATTGATTATTTTCACAGTTGTGAGGCTGAATTAAGAGCAAGGAACTTTAAAGCTTGACATGTGTAGTGCAGGAGAGTTTGGATAAAAAAGAGTTTGCACAAAGATAGAGCTTTAACAACCTCCGCAGCCACTCACATGGAGAGAACAGCAGCTGCCGGCATTGAAAGTCCTGGTGCCTGAAGTGGGCAGTAGGGCGAGAGGGGGTGGTATCCGCTGTCCAGAGAAAGGTCCTGAGGCCCTCTAGGTTCAAACTTCTATACCAGTTGAGACAAAGTTGCACTATAATGCCAGTGATAAAGTTCCTTATTATCTATAGGACCAGCAAAGTAAGGGTAGGTTCTAAATTAATTAATAAGGAGCAGGGCAGTATGAACTAGGAAGGGAGAGGTAAGGGATTTAATGGTACCATTACCCTCTGGGCCAGAGGCTGAAAAGTGGGGGAACAGGAGCACCCCCATCAAACCGATGCTCCCCATCTCTCTAGCAGCATCAGTCCTTATGCTTCGAAAGGCTCCGTTTTTCAGGAAGGAGCCGGACTAGATGGACCCAGGGACGAGCTCATCCCGCCCGAAGACCTCCCTGCCTTTCCCCCTAGCACGGCGCCCGGAGCAGCGCGTTGCCTTCCAGTCCGACTCGGCCCGACCCGCAGGCACCGACCCCGCGGCCGCTGGTGTCCAAAGATCTGAAACGTCCT
>CM053588.1:174569293-174587994 GCA_028646515.1 Pseudochirops corinnae
TTTTCTGTTTGTTTGTAACTTCTGTTTGTATTCTCTGAAGTTCAGGGTGCTGACTTTTCCTCCTGAACTAGGTAAATGATATGTTTGATTAAAGTAAGATTGTTAACCCATTTTGAGTTGCTTTCCTTTAGAAAAGCAGATCTAAGAACCTGTGCTAGTAGCTGCCCTAGGCATGCTAGGGTGCTTACTGTTACACACACCCATTAGACTGACCAACATGACAAAACAGGAAAATGACAAATGTTGGAAAAGATATGGGAAAATTGGAATACTAATGCATCGTTGGTGGAATCATGAACTGATCCAGCCATTCTTGAGAGCAATTTGGAACTATGCACAAAGGACTGTAAAACTGTGCATACCCTTTGATCTAGGAATTCTACTTCTAGGTCTGTATCCCAAAGAGATCATAAAAATGGGAAAAAGGCCCACGTGTACAAATATATATATATATAATCAGCTCTTTTTGTGGTGGCCAAAACTGAGAAATTTAGGGTAAACCTACACATTGGGAATGACTGAATGATCTGTGATACAGTTGCCATGAGCACTTTCAGTCAGTCTGCCGGGCTGCCTTCAGCAGGAGCATTGTTTCTTTGTCATTTGAGGAGTTCTGGAGCTCTAAAATTTGCTTAGAGTCGTATTTTATAGGTATTTGAGGTGGTTATGGGGGGGAGCCACGGAGTTCTCCTGCTTCTATGCCGCCATCTTGACTTCGCCCTCCTCCTCATTTCTGATAGCACAGTAGTATTCCATTACATTCATATACCACGACTTGTTCAGCCATTCCCCAATTGATGGGCATCCCCTTGTTTTCCAATTTTTTTGCCAAGCCCTCCTTCATTTCAAGAAAGTAAAGAAACCATTGTGGCAAGTTATTTGCATATGTACTTTTTCTTTCCTTGTTGATCCCTTTTTGCCAGTAGCGTTAGTGAATCTCATTTCAGTGAGTATTGCCCTTGCTCCAGTCGTAAATGCTATCTCTTCAGACACAATCACTTCCTTATCCAGCCAGACTTCCAAGCAGTTTTTACTCTTGTTTATTTGTATATTGTTGTGTAGAACTGATGATGCACTACCCTATCGGTCATACAGAACTCTCCAGGGTTCTGATCCTGTACAATTTCTGTAACATCCAGGCAGTTGAGAATAAATCCAGAACTAAGAAAAGCTTCAAGAGAATGAAATTTATAAATCACCTGGCAGAAGCGAGAGCTAAAATAGATGACCTACTGACCTGGGTCTCTACTAAGTTACGCGTTGGGGATTCGAACAATGGGGCAAGGAGACAGTATTGAAAGCCTTTTCCAGATGGATTATTATCATCCCAAAGACGGCGCGCTCCCAGGGGGGGCAAATCTGGTGAGTGACTGAGGTGAGGAACAGACCTTTATGCACATGAGGAGATTTGTGCTAACGTGTTCTCCAGGCTGGTGCTGAGTCCGGATAAGGTGGAGGGCCGTAGGCGAGTGGGTAGGGATTGAAGCGCTTGCGGCTGCATGTGATTTTTGTGGATGGAGTGTGAGAGCTCGTGCGTTTAGTGTTTAGTGTGCGTGTGTAGCGAGGGAGTGGTGGAGGGTGGCGTTTTTGTGGCATACTTATTTGGCAGGGGGGGGGGGGGGCGTGATTCCATGATCACGAGGGTGGTTTCCCTAGGCCGAGGCTTATCTAGGGCACTCCAGATGGGCTGACCCCTGCGATTTCCCCAAATGCGCGATTCGTGGTAGTGGCACACTGTGCAGTGCTATCCCCTGCTATCCCCTACTGTCAAGTCTGCAAAAAACAGCTGACTCTCCATAGGCTTTTCCCCCCTTTTACACTAGAACATAGGGATGCTGCGACTTCTGTCAATCCAACATCCGGGGCCAGGTGTTTTTAGGCAAGGCTATTAAGAGCTGAGCTCCAACTCACACTAGTTTCCTTTACAGGGTAAAATCCCAAGAGAAGAGGGATTGACCGTGGGGTTCAGTTCAACCTAATCACAAGTAAATATCTTTTAAATAAAGACAATGTTCGGATTTATTTGGAAATGCACAGTTTCTAATAACTACTGCCCTGTGGTTCCATTAAGTCTTCGTCCCACAATGCTGGATGCTGCACTCACATACTATTTTTCTGACCCTACCTCATTTTAATTTGGACCTCAATTCATTGTAATTATTATAAAACTCAGGCCCTTACAAAACTCTGAATGACAATGTACAGACTGACCAATAAAAATTACAGCACCCAAAAACGTATTGGTAAACTAACATCAAAGCAGAAAAAAAAAATAGCAAAGGCTTTAAATAGGGGCAGCTAGGTGGCAAAGTGAAAGAGCACAGGCCCTGGAGTCAGGAGGACCTGAGTTCAAATCCAACCTCAGATACTTGACCCTTGCTACCCCTGTGACCTTGGGTAAATCACTTAACCAAAATCGCTCTGCCTCCCTCCAAAAAAAAAAAAAAAAAGGCTTTAAATTAGTATGTCACAGTCTTACAAGGAACATAAAGCTGTTAGGCCTCTCAACACAAAAAGAAAAATGAAAATGCTTTCTCCAACTTCACTCACCATTGCATACTGACACCCCCTATAGAATAATTGTAACCCGAGTGTACAATCACTGCCAAAATGGAAGAAAAAAAAAAAAGAGAAAGTATCAAAACGAACCACACACATCTAAACCTCCTGCCCTGCACATCTGTAATCAATATTAAAGCAAACACATGATGGAATGATTCATTGAGAAGGAATAACTGTCTTAAGAATAGTAATGTAAGCACAGCGCTGAAATTCTGACATTACTAGGATCAGTTAGGGGAATTTAAGGGAAATAATATTACATTTGGCATTAACACACTTCTGTTGTATTTACAATTTTCTGCCACTTTAAAAATACTTTATTAAGCACTACCATCCTTGTTAACCTGATGGGATTTTTTAAAGTTGCATCTTAGGGTATCTGCTTGAGCACAACCAATACTTCATATGAAATTATGGGCCTCACTCATTTTAGCTCTACCAATATCACCTGTTCTTGGCAGCCTATCTCAAGTCCCTTTCCCAACTATTCCAGGCACTCTGAACTCCACTTTCCCCAGACTTTTACCCCCTTCAGAATCAATATCATCTAGCACCTAATTATATGCTGTCTTGCACTGGTCGAAACTGCTTTGTGTGTATGAGTTAGAGGCAGCTAGGTATCAAGAAATTATTGTTGTTGTTTAGCGGAGTGCACTTTCCCATGACCCCATCCGCCATATTGTCCATGGGGTTTCCCTGGCAAGGGTACTAGAGTGGTTTGCCATTTCTTTCTCCAATGGATTGAGGCAAATAGGGATGAAGTGACTTGTCCAGAGTAGCATAATGAATAAGCAGTTGGATCACATTTGAACTCAGGTCTTCCTCACTCCAGGCCTGTATTGGTGATGGAATTTGGAGATGCCCCTGTATTGGCTTGGTTTCTGGGTTGAGTGTTAAAACCCAGAGCTTGTGAATCCCACTTGTGGGATGGACTTGTTGACATGAAGAGGGAGGGCTGAACTGGGAGGAGCCGTGAATTGGGAGAGAGGCCCAAGCCTAGAGAAGGACTTTGGGAGAGCAGCATCCAGTATCACGGAGCCTGAGATGCTGAGAGAAAGACAGCTGAGAGCCCGTGGGAGCTGCCCAGGACTTTGAGAGCTGCCACCCGGAGCTGCCCAGGACTGAGGAGGCACGGCTGTGATGCCGGCATTTTGTCTGTCTGTATCGATGTGGTTCTGCCAGATTCACCTGCTGGTGAAGGACAGTGCTGCTGTTGTAGAGGCCCTGGAACCTGGCTGTTGGTCCAGAAGCCCTGAAGGAGGATTTTCCTATTGTGTGTTTACAGAAATCCTGGAAGAGGGCCTTGCTGATGTTTTCAGGGGTTCTGGGGCTGTTCTACAGGCAGAGGGTGACTTGATGAGGACACTGGCTATGGCTTTGTTGAGCCTTGTCTCCCCAGGAACTGAGATTGTTGAGGGCTTGCCTCGAGTGAAGATGAAAGAAGGACCTTTCCTTGGGTTTTCAATGCTGAGTTTAACCTGGTGTCTGATTAAGGAGGTTCAGGATTCTCATGAATGGAACACTCAGCACTTCAAAAGATCCAATATAGTTTATTTAGAAAATAGGCAAGTGGGAAGGAAGCCAGAGATAACAGAATAAAGGCTTAGGAATAGTAAGATAAGAGTAACTATGATTTTTATATATATATACATACATATCCACGATCATCATGGATGTGGGGGAAGCACCAACACCTGACCACCCACTGGGGCTGGCAGGGATCCAACTGCTTAGTGGAATATATCTATACATATTTACAGTCATCACCGATTCGGGGAAGCACCAACACCTGACCACCCGTCAGGGTCCCGCTCGGGACAAGCAGGGCTCCAACTGCATAGCAGAACATATCTATCGGGACTCCAACTATATAGCAGAACATATCTACACATATTTATAGTCATCACCAATGGGGAGAAGCACCAACACCTGACCACACAAGCTGGGGAATCCTGGGTACAGCCATCAGGGTTCCTCTCGGGAGGGTCCCAGGCAGGGTCCTCCATGGGTGAGATTCCAATTTGGGGCCTGAATCTTACGGTTTAAGTAGTGCTGAGAACAAAGAAGGCATACTGCCAGGTGTTTTTTTTTAGCAAGCATCATCTTGTGTGAGGCCGGGGAGGAAGGCCAATCCCTCCAAGGCCCCCCCCCCCCCCCAAGAACAATGTTTCCTTGGAGTGGCTGGTTCCAGGAGTTGGGCAGTTAAACCATATCTCTTC
Source organism: Pseudochirops corinnae (assembly GCA_028646515.1). Lineage (NCBI taxonomy): Eukaryota > Metazoa > Chordata > Mammalia > Diprotodontia > Pseudocheiridae > Pseudochirops > Pseudochirops corinnae. Next base: position 174,574,075 of record CM053588.1, read on the forward strand.
TCAAGGTCCTGGCCAGGAGAAGCACAGCCCTCGTGTTCCCAGGATTTTCTGTTCCAAAACAACTCAGAGTAATAGAAAGGTCTTATTGAGTTAGGGCCTTGGTTTGTATAATCTTATTCCTTACAGAGGGGCTTACCTTGCCCCTTCACCTTGTTAATTTAAGGGAGGATGGCCTTTTGTGTTCTCCTGCCCCTTTTGAGATTCAGGGGTGGGAAGCCTTTGAGTGATTGACCAAATGAATGTACTTTGTTTATGGTTGGAGATTAATCTCCATTTGAGAAGAGACTTTTGACTGACTAAATGAAGGTACTGTCTAGGGGTGGATTGAATTGAGAACTTGCTAAGGGAACAAGTTACACTGTATTTTGACTTTTTCTGTTCTGTGAATGATTGCTGAATAAATGGGGTTTACTATGCTGGTAATCCGAAACTTAGAAGTTGCCTTTGCTTGGCATTACAAGGCCTAGTGTCATCTCACTGCACCTGAGTCCAGAAGACTTAAGGTCAAATTTGACCTCAGGCACTTACTAGCTGTGTGACTCTGGGAGAGTCACTTAACCTCTGTCTGACTCAGTTTCCGCTTTTTCAAATGGAAATAATATCTCCCACCTCACTGGGCTGTTGTAAGCACCAAATAAGGTCATATTTATGAAGTATTTCTCAAACTTTAAAGTGACACATTATTGTTATTCTTTTTTTTTTACTTTTTAAAATTTTATTTTAGTTTACATCATTCATTTCCACGAAATTTTAAGTTACACATTTTTCTCCCCATCTTTCTCCTACCCACTGCCCCAAAACAGCCCTCCCCTTCTATAACCCCCTCCCCAATCTATTCTCTTCTATGTCCTTCCCCCTCATCCCTCTGACTTTCCGTAGGGCAGGATGGATCTCCCTACCACAGTGCCTGTGTATCTCAAGTTCCAGTTGGATGTAGTTAATAATAATAATAACGTTATTGTTATTCTTAATCTTGTTCACTCCAATTGTCTTGAAAACTGAGCCTGGGGCATATCCTCTCTGTTTATCCTCCACCATGCTTAGCATTGCATGGTAGGCACTCAAATCCCCAGGCTCCTCCAATGGACACTGGAGGCTCTCCCTTCAACTCTGACCTGTAGCAGTACTGCCTTTTACCAGGCACAAATGACCCCGTACATAATTACTTCTCAATTTCCTCTATTCTTCTTCCCAGCCTTTGTGACCACTATTGAAAAGGCAAGGCAGGCTGTAGTAGCTGCTTCCAATAGTCCTAATGAGGACATCAGCCTCTCTCTCATTCCAAGGCTGCCCTGAAGCCTGCCCTATTCCTTGCTTTCCTTATGCTGCACAGCTGCAAATGTTAACAGGAAGGCTAACAAGAGAGAGCCAGGGTGAGGTTTCTATTAGGCAGGTTAGTTCAGCTCTAGGCAATCTTGTTATCTGGCCTTCTCTGGGTGGCCCTGAGGAGAGTTGCTTCAAAAGAGTGAGCTACAACATAGGTTCTCCAGGCTTAAACAGCATACTCAGAGCAACAGGCAGTACTGACTTGTGAGCCCTAGACCTGAGACAGCAGCATCCTGAAACCTGCCTGTGAGTCCTTCCCCCATCATCTTGGGCATACCTAGATCAAAGGTCACAGACATCCGGCAATTAAGGGTCACAGAACCCTGCCAATTCCCTTACCAAGAAGGAGCTCCCAATAATGGACGTTGAAGCTTGGTACAGAATATCCTGGGTCATGGTAAAACAAAACAAAACAAAAACAAATTACTTCTGGTCACATCAAGCTACTAGAAATTTATTAAAAGAACACAGGACACACAAACACAGCCAAGGTCATGGGGAATCTCCTTAAGAAAGCAACCCCCACTCTCACAGAAGGAATATGGCTTCTACTGTCCTTTAGGAACGATGGTTAGTTCTTATTGACCAGGGTCTAGCCAGTGAGCGGATCTATGTTTCAGCCTTGTTGTAGAAATTTATCTCTGTCACTGTAGACTAAAGCCAGGATTCTCTGTTACATTAACCGAGGAGCAAAAATAAGCAGGGAAAGGTTTGAAAATGACAAGGATAAGGAACACACCTCTTCCTTTTGGTTTTGGAGGATGTTGTCTAAGACGAAATGGTGTTAAAAGAGGAAGAGACAGGACCACCACCACCATCCCCTTCCACACCTTACAGATATGATCACAACAAACAAGAAGACCAGAGACCAACACCACATCCTTACAACAGCCTCTTATTGGCTTACTTTATGAACCTCTGTGGAACTGAAGGGAATTAAAATGACACATGCCTCATGACTTCTAGCACCTGACTGGAGATTTTCCCTGAGGCCGGCCATGACACACAGGAACAAAATAAGAGACCCACAAAGAAGCCACTCAGGTAACCAGCCTCACTAGAGCTACCCAGTTTTTATGATCTCCCTGCTGTTTACACAGTCAGCTCTTTAATCTAAAGTCCAGTTTAGAAACACTTGCCTAGAAACCTGACTTTTAATACTATCCATAGATTTTTTGGGGTAGCTAAGTGGTACGATAGGGGGAAGACTTGATTTCAAATCTGACTTCACACACTTACTAGCTGAATGACATTGGACAAGTCACTTAACCCTATTTGCCTCAGTTTCCTCATCTGTAAAATGAGCTGAAAAAGGAAATAGCAAACCACTATAGTATCTTTGCCACGAAAACCCCAAATGGGGTCATGAAGAGTCGCACACAAGTAAAATAATTAAATAACAACAAAGATTTGTTCAGAGGGAGAAAAAAGCTCTTCCCCCTTCCAAAGTTATGAGGAAGAACTGCCGTCTCCTTAGGTCAATTGCCTTACCTTCCTTATCGAACTGATAATAATCATGTTCCCAACCAAGGTAACTATGGGACCCCTGGAAGGGTCTTCTCGTCTATAAAATGGGCATGCTAAATACTCACCTGACATATCTTCTTGGGCTTTTTGTCGGGAAAATGCATGGCAAACCTTAAAACACAGGACAAAGATGAGTTCCAGAACCTCCAGGATGGAGCATTTTTTCTCAAGGAGAAGACATAATTGTCTTGGGGGCCCAAGAATTGCATAAAAAGCAGCTTGTCTTTTTGAGATTTAACTATAATTTCCTAATTGATTGGGTAACCTAACTGAACTAAGTTACAGTTGCTTCTCTCTTACTTAAATTACACATTTTTTAAAAAGAGCAGCAGCTCTGTTCATACTTTCAGTTTTCCCTCACTCTGTTTTTCTCTTCAGTATCTGAAAATATGCAGGGATTCCAAGAAAGTCAGGCTGACCTTCAAAAAAATGTTCTTTAGTCCCACACAGCATATTCTAAGGGCATCTTCTTATTTACTCTGGTTTCTCTTATTGTTTTTTGTTTCTTTGTTTGAATACTAATACTAATCTGGCTTCTACTTTTAACCTCACAAAGACAGAGGAACCTTCCAAAACCCAAGTACAACACACTATTCCTTTTTAAGGAAGAATAGCAGAGGACAGAAAAACGGTATACTTGGTGGATGAGGGCTCAGGGTTATGTAATTCTTGCTTTACCCATGAGGCAATGGGGGAGGGTGTCACAAAGTTGTTTTATACCTTGACAAAGTGGTAATATTTTTGAAAGGGAGCCTCTCCTTTTGTGTTCTTTGTGCAAGTCTTATTAATGATGCTATCCCAGAAACTGATAGTTTACAGGGAGTAAAATGCAGAGAAAGGAAAGGGGTGTTAGTGTGGTGTGGTGTGTTGTTTTATGTTCTTCCTTCCCCTTTACCCTATCACTTTTACCCACAAGCTAGGAATAACAACTGTGAGAACTCTGGGATGTACTATGATGTCTTTTTACGTTTCTATTTCAGTGACTCCCCTTCTGGATCACTTCCTCGATGAAACTCTGTGCTATCCTGTGCAGGGTTACCTAAAATGGAAAGGTTAAAGTGAGGAGTTCAGACAAAAAGTGACCCTCTGGAGAAGGAAATGGCAAAGCAATCCAGTATCTTTGCCGATACTGGCCTGATATGATATGATATGATATGATATCAGAATGGCATATGGTCCATAGGGCAATGAAGAGTCAGAAACTGAACAAGAACATTTGAGTAAGTCTCAAGGTGTTTTTTTTTAAAGGCATGATTACTTGTTTTATTTAAAGTTGTTTAGAGTTTCTGTTCTTTGTCTTCACTTTAAGGTATTTGTTTTGTAGGTTTCCTGTTAATTTCCCCCCCTGCATTTTCTATTTCCATAATAATTTTTTGTTTCCTTATTACTTTGTTTCTGTAGCTTCTCTGAAAATTTGTTCTAGTTTACCTTTTTTTTTTTTTTTCATGCTTCCTTAGTAATAGTCAAGTTATCTTTTGTTTTAAGGTCCTATGCTCTCTTTGATGGATCACCTACTGGAGATATATTCTTGGAGATGGACTCATAAATTGCTGAAGATCCACATTTGGAAAACCACTTTTCCCTTTAAATGCTTGTTAACTTTAGGTGTTGGTGGTGATCCATTCAATTTTTACAATGAGAATTTACCTAATTCTTTATAAAGGTGTCAAGGACAGAAGCTTTCCTTAGCTGCATAGGGAGTCAAGTTATTTTTTTATATGTGAAAGGAATGTACAGAGCACCCATTAAGGAAAAATGAGAGTTTAAATTATGTCTTTTACTGAGTCACTAATCTAAAATACTAGAACACCCACTGATTCTTGATAGCTCCTTCAGCATCTTTAGATTACTTTCTTGTCTTCCCGCATCTCTCTTTTTTTTCGTAATCTTTTTGGAGGGAGGGAGGAAGGCAAGGCAATTAGGGTTAAGTGACTTGCCCAAGGTCACACAGGTGACAAGTGTTAAGTGTCTTGAGGTCAAATTTGAACTCGGGTCCTCCGGACGCCAAGGCCTGTTTTCTTTTCACTGCACCACCTAACTGCCCCTTCCCTCATCTCTTTTGGAAGAATTGTTTCCAGGTGTAGTGTCCCTAGTCAGGAAACATGGATTTAGGTAATAATATTAATACCACCTGTAGCTATCTTTACAGATATATTCCCTAAGGACAAGGAACAGTCACAACTACAGCCATGAGAGGGGTTGGATGCTACAGAAATTTTACGGGATCAGAATACTGGAGAGATGTGTGTGACTGGTATAGCACCTGGTCATTGCTGCTACATAAGAATACACAAAATAAATACAACACAGTTTGGGAAGAAGAGGGTTACTAAGTGGTGAGGCTCAGGAAAGGTTTAATGGAGGTGGTACTTGAACTGAGTCTTGAAGGAAACAAGGAATTTTAATAGGCAGAAGGGAGGGTAGGAATGTGTTCCAGGCATGGGGGATAGCCAAAGCATAGAGACACAAGTATCATGTGTGAAAAGTAGTAAGGTGAGTGTAGTTGACCTGTAGTCAGAAAGACAGTATTGTGTAGTGAGACTGGAGAGGTACAATGTGATCATGGTTTTAAATGCTACACAAAGGAAATGATTGTTGATAGTATAGTGAAGGAGGGAGTCACTGGAGTAGAAGCATGACTTGTTTTTAGGAAAATCACTGACAGCTGTGTGGAGAAGCCCAATTAGGAAATTATTGTGCAATAGTGTAGGTGAGATATGTTGAGAACCTGAACTGATTGGTGCTTACCTGAATGGAGAGGTATTAGGGAGGTATAAATGACAAGATATGCCAATTAACTGAATAGGTGGCGTGTGTGTGTGTGTGTGTGTGTGTGTGTGTGTGTGTGTGTGTGTGTGTGTGTAGGAGAGTAAGGAGTCCAGAAAATGCTAGGGTTGCATTCCAGGGAGATTGAAACAATGGTGTATTCGCCCATATTGTCAGTAACATTTTTATTGAGTGAATTCAGTAAGAGACACCTAAATATCCAAATACTGTCATTTATTTGCGCCAATCTTCACCTATCCTCATTTTTGTTTGTGTTTTAATAACTCTTGTGTTTTAATAACACTTTAATAACATTTGTGTTTTAATAACTCTTGGATTTCCAGACTATTGTGTCTAATTTTCATTAAGAATGTTCAGGGAGAGGAATTTTGTCACTCTCATCACCATGCAGCCAATCATAATCATCCACAATTATCAAATGACAGTAAGTAACCAGGAAACAGCCTAGATCTGAGTCTGTACAGGATAATTCCTTGTTTTCCACATGTGTAAATAACTCGGGCTCACCATTTTGTCAGAAATGCAGAAAATCTTCCACACCTTTCTTAGATGTTTGAAACAAAGTGAGATCACATCATCAGTGGAATTTCAGTTTAACACCAGGACCTGTGCATCTTTACCAGTCAATGGTTTGAATAAGAGTATGATTCCCACACAATTTTATATCCAGGGCAAATGTCTTTGGCATAATAATATGATAAATTGAACTTTCCAAGTAACTCTCCATTTTCCATCAGCAGCTCTCTGCTTGGTTTGGACTCTGCAACGTGATACCCCATCCAGGATAAGCTAATCTCACATTCATTCTGATTAACTTAACTCAGTTTTAGATACTCTTCACCTTCTTAACTCCCTTAACTTCCTCTCTTCTCTGACTGGAGGGCCTTGAGGGTAGAACACTAAACTCCTTCCAAAGCTTTCCTTTATAGAAGATGGGAATTTAGCCTTTCCTCCTAACTTTCAACTTTACAGCTGCAGCCTCATACCTGCTAGCGGCCCTCCTCCCCTTTTGTGTCTTGTCTTCTCACTGAAGGTGAGGACTGCTTCTTATGTGTTTCCTAGGCACTGAGCATGTTGCCTGGCTTAATAAAAGTTACTGAATTGAATTTGAATTGGTATGACCAAGGAAAATGCTTGTATTTGGGGGTGCCCATGGGAAATTCAGCCAGTGACACCATGATATAAAAGGATAGCGGAATCAGTCCTGATTAGCAGTAAGGATGAATTTGATGGCTTTCAATCCATTTAAAGAGTGGCATGATATTCAAAGTTGTTCTGCCTCCTGGAGAGAGATATTACTCTGTCAAAAAAGGGTTAAATCTTCCACAGAGATTTAACTTTTAGCTATTTCTACTCTATAATGCAGGCAGGCAGGCAGGCAGGCAGGCAGGCAGGCAGGGTTAATTTCTTGCCATTGACTGTGGCCTCTGATAATGGGGTTCCATTATTGAAATATGTGGTTTTGACAAAAAGCAATACTTTAATATACATTGAACAAATGATATGTGAACTTGAACAGCTGTTGGATTTTTTTAAGTCTAGATTAAATTTGATCTGATAAGCTTCTATTCCTGGAATGTCTCTCTTTCTGAAGTTCTGGTCTGTTTTGTTCTTTTAAAAAATGTTTCATTGAGACTCTTTTTTTCCTTTTTACTCTTAAGGTTCAAACTCTGGCCAAGATTTTGCCAAATGATGCACGTATTCATTGTTTGTGATGCTATCAGGTGAAGTAGAGATATATAGAACATATTACCAGACCGTGAAGCCTGATAAGCCCAAAAGAAGTATTTGGAGTAAGGTATGATATGAATTTTATCAAACAGAGCTAGCAATGTTAATTTATTATCTGTATTCACATATATTTTTGTATCTTGATCATTGTTATTAACTTAATGCATTTTATGTCAAGACAAGACCCTCCACCAGCAAAAAGACTATGACTTGATGAAGGCTCAGATGATGGTTAACACTTTTAGCAAGAAAGTATTTTTAAAAATTAAAATATATACATTTTTAATTTTTTTTGGTTTTTTTTGGAGGGGGGAAGGTAGGGCAATTGAGGTTAAGCGACTTGCCCAAGGTCACACTGCTAGTTTTTGTGTATGTGTCTTAAGTGTCTGAGGCTGTGTGAGGGATAATTTACAGTGAAGTTTCCCCATTCTGAAAAAAATCAAATCTAGAATGGCTTCAGTATTCACTAGGCTTAGGGTTAGGTCACCTGACCTTCAAGCAATCTGGGGCTTAGAGCAATGGAGACCCTCCCCCAGAGGCAACTCAGCAGAAGATATGCCAAATAAGGTTAAGACTGCTTTCATTGGACACCCACATGTTTCCGGATCCCTTGTCTCAGAGAGAGTTCCAAGCTTAGGTTGCGGGTCAGCCCCCCTCCCAATAAGAGTGAAGACCAGGTGGGGGGGTTGGGTTTCTGCATTGGAAGATTATATACCCATGGACTTGCTTCTACCTGTTGCTCTCTCTCCCTGCCACCATGCAGGTGACGGGGGTGAGGGGACAGCTGGGGGGGGGGGGGTAGGGGTGGGGGGGCAGAGTCCTTTCTCATGAGAAAGAATAAAGACCTTCTCTGACCTTAGATTCAGACTCTGAACTCTTTCATCTCACACGGTAGGATTTGAACTCAGGTAGTCCTGACTCCAGGGCCAGTGCTCTATTCACTGTGCCACCTAGCCACCCCTTTTAAGTATTTTTTTTTTTTTTGCTTTTTGGAGGGCAATTGGGGTTAAGTGACTTGCCCAAGGTCACGAGGCTAGTTTTTTTTGTGTGTTAAGGCCGGATTTGAACTCAGGTCCTCCTGACTCCAGGGCTGGTGCTCTACTCACTGCACTACCTAGCCACCCCTATATACATTTTTTAGACTTAATACTACTTGCACACTTAATAGACTACAGTATAGTATAAACAGAACTTTTATTTGCATTGGGAAACCAAAAAATTCATGTGACTCAATTTGTTGCAAAATTTATTTCTTTGCAGTGTTCTGGAACTGAACCCACAAGATCTCCAAGGTATGCCTGCAAACTTCTCTGCAGTTAGTTCAATGGTTTTTTTTATCCTGTTTGGGTGTTTAGTGTCCTAGACAACGGAGAAAGCAGAACTTGCTTTATCTCTTGCATTACTATTTTCATCTCTTAACCAAGAAATGATTAATTATTTACCTTTTATAAGGATATGGAGCTACTGCTCTTGCTGATTGTTTACTATTTATCCCATTTATCTTGCTTTGCATAGATTTATTTATATGTTGTTTCCCCCATTAGACTGTAAGCTCCTTGAGGGCAGGGACTATCTTGCCTCTTTTTGCATCCCCAGCACTTAACACAGTGCCAGGTGCATAGTTGGTGCTTAAAAAGTGTTTATGGATGATTGTTTTTATATCCTGTTATTGTTAGATATTGAATATATGGTTTATTTCACTGGCACTTTTTGCAAGAATGAAAATTTCAGATTTACATCATTGTAATGTGGTGATAGTCATACATTTGCTTTTAAAAATATTAATGGTAAAAATTCTGTATAATATCTTTTTTTATCATATTAATACCAGATAAGTTTTCTATGTGAAGACAATATATTAAAGGGAGTTTTCAAACAGGGAGATGTCATAGGGGCTTGTTCGCTCCACACAGCAACCTCACTATTGAAGGACTTCTGGAAATGGTTTAATCTTGCCCCAGGGAGTAAGTTTTCTGTTTAGTAGAAAGATAATGGCCTTCTTTTTTTAGTGCGTGTATCTCTCAGCAGCTCTGCCTTTCCCATTAAGTATGGAAGAATATGTTTTGTTTGTGCCTAGTGGAGGTGGGGAAGCAAAGGCCTTGAGAGCTAGCTATTAAATACTGTTCGAATTTGGTCCGGAAGACATTTTTCAGCAAGTAGAAATGACATGATAAGTTTGGTAGCCTTTTGGTAGGGATAAATCTGATACATGGCACTTTGCAGAATAAAACAAAACCAAACCTTCAAATAGAAATATCTGATTTTGTCTGAAGGGTACAACAGGATATTAGTAATGCTATTTTGCAGAGAAATCTGAAGAAGAGGCTGGAAATGCTAAATCCTACAGAAGAAAGTACTTTGGGGTGGTTGGTGAAGAGAATCCATTTTTGAGTTCTATGTTCTATCCGAGAATCAGGCTCATACTGTTGCTGCTGCTGCTGTTGTCATTCAGTCACGTCCAACTGTTCGGGACCCCGTGAAACATAGCGTGTCCGTATCGTCCGTGGGGTTTTCTTGACAAAGATACTGGAGTGATTTGCCATTTCCTTCTCCAGTAGCTTAAGACCATCAGAGGTTAAATGACTTGCCCAGAGTCACACAGCTAGCAAGGTCAGTTTTGAACTCGCGTCTTCCTGACTCCAGGCCCAGCGTCCTATGCACTTAACCACTTTGCTGCTTCCACGCTGTTGTCAAGCAACTATAAAGCTGAAAATTGGTTTAAATTCTATTTTGATAAGACTTAAGTGTGGGGATTTTCAAAACTGTCCAATCTACAAGAAAAACCACTGAGGCAGAGCTCTGAGCCAATGGCACTTTGTGAGTGGTTCCATGGCCTCCTCTAATGAAGTGGGACTCAGATCTTCCTCACAGTCTGAGATGCCCACTTCCTCCAGGGCCTTAGTTTTATGGAGCTTGATACCTAGACAATACAGGTGAGGCCGACCAAAACTACAGAATCTCATTGGTTGATACGCTTTGCCCTTGATCCTCCAGAAGGATCTACACAAAATGCAGAATCCCGTTGGTTGGCACATGGACTAGTGAGCAGACCATAACAGACCCATCTTGACCTTTCAGGAAGCCCTACCAAGCTGAAGAGCAGGTTCACGGGGTTGGGATGATAAGTGGATGTCAAAACATCTACGTGGCCCAACAGACAAATAGAAGGTTAGACCACAGGCCAGTAACCGGGATCATTCATTGGCTATGTGCTCATGGTCATCTCTCCATGTTGGGCAACAGAGTGATGACAAGGGAGGAGAGGAAACAAAAAAATAGCTGAAAGGCTTTCCATGTAATAAAACCTTAGAACTTACTACCAAAATATACTTGAAGTCTGAATTTTCATGCCAGATAAATATGGAAGCCAATCATATACACCCATATATAGTTATTAGAGAAAACAGTCTGATCCTGTTGCTTTTCTCAAAATTTACTATTCCAATTGATTAAATGTTTTTTTACATTATATCTTTGTCTTATTGCCTTCTTTAAATTGCACCTAGGGAGCCTCTTCAGCCTGAAAGTTCACTCTGCCTCTAGACTTCTCTCACTGGAAACATGCTCTGCCACGGGGGTCCATTTCCCACTGGCTGGTTCCTCCTAGAACCTCTGTTTTAAGGCAAGCACCCCATATTAATTCCTCTCCAGGATCCACTCCTGACTGTCCAGGCTTTCTCTACATTCCTCTTCGCAGATACCCTACTAGGCAGATTCCAACCCACCCTGGGCTTTTCAGTTTCCTTTGATATATTGTCTAGTCCATTAGGAAGTAAGGTCCTTGAAGGCAGGCAACCATTTTGCGGTTGTATTTGTGTTCCTAGCATTTAACCTAGTGCCAGAGTCACAGAGCTGTAGGAAGCACTGAATAAATGCCCCTTTACTTGATTTGACTATATTTGGGTAATAGAAACTCCATTTACCAGTAGAAACTCCAACTACTAATGATGACTTTTCCCTAAATATTGATATTTGTGTAGAAATTTTATTTTACTTTATTTTTTTGCTTTTTGGAGAGGGGAAGGCAGGGCAATTGAGGTTAAGTTACTTGCCCAAGGTCACACGGCTAATAAGTGTTAAGAGTCTGAGGCTGACACCATATCTCCAGATCCTTCATTCATTTCATGCTGGAGGAACCTAGCCATGCCTGCCATGAGATTGAAAACGGAGATCTTGTTCTATTCCCCATGCTGGGGCCATTTATCCAATGACATTAAGTCTGCCACATCTGTTCATGCATTTAAATGAAAGTTGAAGACCTTTCTTTTTGATCAAGTTTCAGTGTTTTCATAATTTATATGCACCACGCTATTCTGCAAGAGTTTGTTCAGTGCAGTTTTCTCTGCTTTATCTGTCAGTGGTATTTTTTATGCCTTTTATTCTATAGCTCTTTAAGATGTGATATGAATGAAAACAGCTTTCTAAATAAAGATTGATTACTTGGTAGAAAAAAAAAAAACGAGTCTGAGGCTGTATTTGAACTCAGGTCCTCCTGACTCCAGGCCTATTCACTGTGCCACCTAGCTACCCCCTGTGTAGAAATTTTAAAATTTAGTTGTGGAACTTGTGATCTGAGTTGTATAGATGACAGTTCTTGGCTTTGATCTACATGGCAGGAAAAGAGACATCCTGGCCTATGAAGAAAATCCAGCCATGGTGGTTGTCACCTCAGAATCACTGCTAAGAATGTTGAATAATGTGAGTGAAGTTGCTACACGTCAAAGACGAAATATGCTATCTTTAAGTGCTGATGGCAAATAAAAACAGTGTACTCCCTACCCAGTATGAGATCCAAAACTAAGGTATTTCCATGACTACAGAGAACATACTTCTAGCTAGGACTCACGATGGGGTACCATACCACAAATTCAGCCTAGATGCAATACTGACTGTGACACGTGACCTAGACTGTTCAAATCTAGCACCCTGACAGAAATGTAGGTCCAGTTAACATTTTGTATTTAACCCTGTGTTTCCTTTCACCTTATTCATGGTGTGCTCCCAAAGAACACCCTGAGCCTCTTGGACTGAATAAAGAAAAGCAAGAGCTAGTATTGAACCTCTGTATCTCTCTTCTGGGGCAGCTAGGTGGTATAGCGGATAGAGTGCTGATTTTGTGCAATTCACCACGAAGGTCAAACATCGACTAGAAGGCAACTAACTGGGTTTCAGCTTTGTGGCTTAATGATTAGCTCCTATGGTGATGAAACAGCTTTCACAGTGAAATGTTTTGTTAGTTTTACAAGCAGCAGTCAGTTGGCAAACTAGACCAGGGTAATATGTATTTTGTCTCCTCTCTGGCTTCAGCCTCAAATGTTTATGTGAGTAAAGGGATCCTTTACCTGGTTAGCAGAATTGAGTTTTATTCACAGAGCTAAGTTAGTTTCCCTTTGATTGGTGCCAGGAGATTGGGCTCTAGAGACAAACACTGTCATCAGTTTGGCACATTCTGGGCCGCTGTAAACTTCATTAGAGCTGGACTATCACCCTGTGACACATCCTTTAAACACACAAGTAAAAACCATGACAATGCCAGAGATCAACAAGGTTTGGGCGAACCTAACTTCCTGGGGACAGGGACCTAAATGTTAAGACCATATCATAGGAGGATTGGAGCTGAAGGAAATGAACATTTGGTTGAGTGTGGTGGGAGAGATGGGGTGGGGGAGGGCTGGATATGATAACTGTCTTCTGATATCTGGCGAGGTGTTAAGTGAAATTGGGATTATAGTAATTTTGTTTGGCTCCAAAGGGCAGAATACGTAGAAACTTTAGAGAGGCAGATTTCAATTAGATAGATATCTTTGAGTCAGAGTTGCTGCTTCGTGTGTGTTCCTGTTTTGGGGGTGGGGGAAGGGGGTTCTACAGTAGATTTCCTCCTCATCACTGGAAGATTGTCACACTGTCTCTTACCTCCTCTTTGATGGGGACTGCCCACTCCCCTCATATCATCCTGTTGTCTTTTCTGTCAGTAACCAAAGTGAGGTTGGTGTCTTCAGTCTTCTCTCTGGAAGCTGGAAGCCAATGAGATGTTGCGCTGGGAAAAGATTCTTGTTTGAATAGTCCCTAAAGGTGAAGAATCCCAAAAGGACCCTCACATGGGAGTCCCATAAAGGCACCCACTGAGAACTCTCACCTCTTGCCAATTCTGCCCTGACCCTCACACAGGCGTCAACCTCCACCAATAAGGAGAGAGTCCCATAGCAAATAGGCTTTGGGGCAGGGGTTACACTAAATTAATAAAGAGCAAGAAGCAAGAAGGAGGGCAGTATGAACGAGGAAGGGAGCGGTAAGGGATTTAATGGTACCATTACCCTCTGGGCCAGAGGCTGAAAAGTGGGGGAACAAGAGCACCCCCATCAAACCGATGCTCCCCATCTCTCTAGCAGCGTCAGTTCTTATGCTTCGAAAGGCTCCGTTTTTCAGGAAGGAGCCGGACTAGATGGACCCAGGGACGAGCTCATCCCGCCCGAAGACCTCCCTGCCTTTCCCCCTAGCACGGCGCCCGGAGCAGCGCGTTGCCTTCCAGTCCGACTCGGCCCGACCCGC